>JACATO010000338.1:637500-1235000 GCA_018389105.1 Nautilus pompilius
CTATTTAAATCCACGTGGGCGAAAATGCATTATTGCATTTGTTAAATTAGCTTCATGCTTACATATAAAATTGCTTAGACTCAAATCACGGGAGAGTCGGTGGTGTCGAGTTTCAAGAAGTCAATTTCATCTATTTATTCATTCATTTCCTTCATCATAAATTAACTTAATCAAAGGCGGTGGGTAATGATTTCATCTAAATTTTCTCTCTTCTTCGCGTTTAGACATAACTGGAATTTGCCGTGTAATCGATATTGAACTGAACAAATTTTAATATAATCAAGCCGAGCTTCAATAACCTGTACAGATCTCCATAAATCAAGCTTGATGCCGATACATACGCAATGAACTTTGCTTAGGTTACTTTGTTTCTTAGATCTCTTGATGTGAGAATAACTTAGTAAACATTTTTTTGTTGTTTGAATTTAACCCATTTTATTTTAAAATATTTTAAAAAAATTACTTACATATATTTTATTGGAAAAATATCGAAAAAGAATTATATTAGTCGTTTAAAACGTATTTCAGCGTATGATCAACGCCGGAAATAAAAAGGAAATATTATTTTATTAAAATTTTATTTAACATCAGTTTTAATTTCAAGGTGCAAGAATTATATAAACGTAAAGGCGTCATTACAGAGCTATTGGCAGAAATTATCCTAAATCAACCAGATTCAAAACGTTTACCAAAGCCAACCTAATAATAAAGAAAAATTTTTTTCAAAAATAATACAACAGACATGATTAATACCCAGACAACCATTATTGTTTCGCGTTTCAGTCTTGCGAAAAACTGATTCTAAACAAAGGTAAGATCAAACTTGCAGATGCTATGGCTCTTTCGGTTCTTCAATACCTGTTGTGTGGGAGTCGATCGGCTCGTTTCCAATTAATGTCTATTGCAGCTACACAAGGAACAAAAAAGACAACGGCGAGAATTAATCAGAACGGCTTACCTGGTAAAAAAAAGAACAACAAGTCCAGAAGGCTGCAATTTCTGTTCGTTCTACAGACAAAGCACTTGGAAAACAAGTATAGCGTCCGTGTATGTCGATAAATGCCAAGTTTCCGGGTAGGAAGTGTATTTATTTAGGTGTGTGATAGATGATGGCTGGCGACCAGTCGCTACTTAGTCTTACGACAGAAAAATCAATAGCTTGCAGATTTCTGTTACTCATTAATTTGATCGCAAACCGTACTAAGGAAAACTTTATGACTGACGCTATCAGGTTCCTTGTATCGCCTAACTCTTCTTATTATAAAAATATATATTTTAAATCACATAGTTTCTTCAACACCGACTTTGATCTTGCCCTGACAACAACGGATCTTATTTGCTTCGTACATATAAATAATTCAAGCTGTTCATCGAATAATATAGCAAGCAGGATTAAAAGTGAGAGTTCTTTATTCTAGGGCCTGACACAACTAAGACAAATAATATGAAAACGTTCCTTTGAAGCAACCACAGCAAATTATAGATGCAAAAAACACTTAATTGCGAAATTAGGAGCTAAAAAGGTAACGATGTCTAATTACAGATATCTAAAATATTTGTATTAATAAATAATTCATTTGGAAACGAAGAAAAACGACTTTAAATTTTAAAAATCTAAGCACTTCGTTTGTTCGAAACTTTAGATTTTTGGCTTATATTACTTCTAAGATCTGTCTGCCGTATATTTAATTAGTTTTACCTACTGTATCTTAAAACAACTTTTAAAAAAATGGTCATCAAAATGAAAACAGAACAAGCTCACATCTTACTGCATTTACATTAAAATATGCATAAAATTAATATTAATATATACTAGTAAAAACAAAGATTAATAATTATAATGTAAACAAATGTTAAGATAAATGAAATTAAAATAATATTAATAATTAATAACAATAAAAACAACTTCATGAGAAAATTAATTTTTTAATAAAGATGCGTATAGTATATCATCAGTAGTTATACAAAGCAGCCATAAAAATAAGTTATTCATTTTTGTTTATCAAAATTAAAAGCGAGATGCTTGTATTGGTGTAGTATGTATACTTGGATATCTGCCCAGATGATGAAAACACAGCAAGCTATCTCACCTTGGTGATTCGGTGATAGGATTTCAGCTGCACCAGTTATTTGTATTAACGATTAATCATTTGTATTTACTTGCCCGGTTGCCAGATTATCGGAGATCCACACACGCCACATGTCGCCAAAAAAAAGAAAAAAGAAAAAGAGAGGACAAGCAAAAATTATTCTGCTGATTCGAGTTATGATGCGAAGAAAATTCGGTTCGGGATCCAGACGGACGCCATGAGTCCAAGTCGAAAGAGTCCGTCCGTGTTCGGTGGGAGCTGAATGATTTGCCAGCCAGGGCAAGAGTTTGGCACGAACCTATGGAGGTGACAACTGGGGGGTGTGTGTCTGATCGGCCACGCTTAGACAGCAGAGAAAGTGTAGGACAAACAATTAAATGAAGCCCCCCACTCCTATAGATTTTTTCTGGTAACTGGGATGGCGGGAGTCTTTAATTTCTCAGAAAATGCTTTGTAAAGGCATTATCCCCCCCCCCAGGGGAACTAACTTCCAGTAAATTCTAGATGAGCGTGAACCAGTTCAATCGCCACTAAACGGATTCGTTAATTTTGTGAAAATACAGAGACACGAAAACTGTATAACTGTTTAATTTTACGGCTGCACCCTTTTTTGCTTGTTTTAAAAAAAAAGGATCGTGTAGTTTCGAAAGCGAGTGGCGCCAATGTGCGCTCATGGGGCGCGGAATTCCCCTCGCTTTTTAAATATATAATATCGTTGCATGGATTTCACGAACCTTCGCCAGCCAGGTAAATTGAGACACTAAATGTATGGATTCTATGAATCGTAGCTCGAAGACGCTTTAACGAAGCACAAAAAAAAAAAAAATGGCAAATTACTGGCCTGGAAAGAATTATTGGACAGACCTCTCAATGACCGTCAGTTCGAGGCTTTCGTCCATAGATATCTTCAGTACGTGAAGCATTCTGTGCGGAAATGGACTTTTTTCCCCAGCGAATTCCGGTAGTTGTCACATGAAGATAAACTCTACTTGTCTTCGTGGCATGGTATTAGTAAACACGAGAATTTCTCCGTCGTCCGTATTTAGAGCTTGTGGAAGCTGTATCAATACGTTCTCTTAAAACTTTGATAAAAATACAACAAAAAAATCAACCGAGTTTAAATGAATCAGTGAACAAGAATAAACCAGATTTTACCTGCATGTATTTGAGGCAACAGTAAAACTTAACACAAACATGGACTTGATTTACTTGTCACTGACTTACTTATTGGTTATTGTAATCAAAGGCAATCGTTCTGGTATAAATTAATGTTAATTTGCATTAATACATTCAAACAAGCATAACCGGTTAACGACTTACTTCGATCCACTTCGTCTTTACGATACATACAAACCAATCACGGCAGAGCTTATGTCAACAAGTTTTCTGCATTCGTGAATCCATCGATAGCGTTCGCACTTTCACTTGTTGGGAATAAAGCGTCGGACGGACGGTACTCTATGTTTCCTGTAGTCAGAAGTCAATTGCTTTGAAGTACTTTTCGTGTTAATGATTGGGAGTTTTAATGATGTTCATTACACGTGTCCGCTATGAAAGTTTATTTTCAGTGTCAATAAGAAGCTCAGCTAGTGTCCAACGAGCAGAGTGTCAGCGCAGGGACAAAAAACTCCGTTCCCCAACATCTCTTGATGACAAAAACGTTCAGAAACTACGGAGTCTTCAGCTGGGTCGATGAACTCTCTGTGGTATTTTTTTAGTAATCCATAAAGAAATTATCTGCATTATGCAAGTGCTTGGCGTACAAATTATACCTGCACAATTTAAATGGAAAGGAATATCGCTGATACAGAATGCTGCAAAACAGCTGCGCTAAGCAATTGCTTCTTCAATACTTGAATTAGTGTCATTATATTTTATAACGAAATTTATTTACTGGACAAAAAACAGAATTTGTTGATGACCCGACCTTTAACGGATCATGGGCTCGTCTGTCATAAGATTAATCAGACTGACTCTAGACCAGATACACTGTTTAAAATATAATTTTAAAATATGTAAGTATGAAGAATACTAAACCCTCTTCATCAATGAAACATTTGAGCTGTTTAAAGGTGTCATAATAAACGAAATCATACTCATGCATCCTTTCATTAAATACAGTTAAATACGAATGAATTCTAAAATGAGCTTTAGTTGTTCATTGATCACAACGGAGAAATAATAGCTATTAGACGAGCACTGGCTACCAATGGTAATGCTTGCTTTTGCTCAGACATTGTTGAAATTTATTCAAAGTTTATTTTTTTCCTTAGTATCCTTTCCATTTTCTGCCTGTGAGTTTATTGCTATGTATTAGTCTATTTGGTTTTCTGGATGTCAGGGTTGTCATATACAGTAATTTATTTATATTACTAATATGATATATGCTTGCAGTGTTTCTTTTAATAAATTCCAGTCTTTTGGTGAGGTCCTCAAGAGTAAACATTTTGAAAAATGGCGAAGGAAAGGTGCAAAAGGTACTACGTTGCTAACAGTTGGTGGTTTACATGTTTCCTTAACAAATTTTTAAAAACATTAATAAGACAAGAACAAGTTTAGTTTTAAAATAATGAAATACTAACAAACAAACGAGGAATGACAGTATTTTTCTGTGATCTTAACGTTTTTTTTTTAAATGTTAAACTAAAATGCTAAGTAACATGTTTATTTTTTTAAAAAATCGATATTAGACCTGAAAAAGCAATAAACCTGAACAGAAAAATCATTTCCTTCCTTTCTAATCAGGTATGGGAGAATCTTTTAAATTATATTGTTGATTCATTTTCTAACGGCTTGACACACATGAAGCGGTTTGATGCTGAGAACAGAGCTCAACTTCAGTCGGTTAACAAGCTAATGTTGATCAGTGAGACGCAGGGTCAACTTGTTTTTTTTAAATAAAATTATTTTAATGGTATTTTAAGATTATTAAAAATGTTTTTTTTTGCTTTTTATTTTGTTCATATTACATAATTTGAAATCATAAAAGGAATAATTTTAAAACTTAAATACATTTACGTAATGTATTATGTAACATTGTATAAAGAAATATTTGACATCTTTGATAAATAATGCAATTTTTCATAAGTCTATAGAAAGACTACAGAACACCTTTAGTAATTAATATAATTTTATAAGACACTTTATTAGTGATAAAAGACCATTTTAATAACACGTGTAGACAAATTTATGACAAATTATAAAGGCAATATTTAAGTGCAAAAAAACACATTTTCCTTTAACAACTTGTAATACTTAAAAAGCTAATAATAATGATATATACATACATATATTCGTTTATTTAAGAATAGATAGCATTTTTGAATTTAATATTAATTAAACATACAAAGTGTTATATATAAACGCTGTAACAGTAATATTTAAGATTCTTACCCCGCATAAAACAGTAATAGTAAGCTTTACTGGTTCTCAGTCATACCCAATGTTTAGCCAGCTGTTGACATTACGCCAAATGGATATAAAATCCATCCGAATTTCTGAAAAGAGTTTGCTTAAAGACAAGTTGGCGCACGAATTTCGCCAAGTTCCCTATATTACACGCTACATTAATTTTTAAAGGTTACTTTTTCCTAAAACTGAAAAATTCTTAACATCAACGAGTCACGGGAATATAAACCAAAAACTAGCCAATTTGGTGAGGTGTAAAATCGTCAACAGAAATTCTCGACGAACAAGACTACGGTGCTTTTATATTCGCTTCGCCATGATATATATATAAAGTATCACCCAACGCGTGGGTTTTATTTACTTAGCAAATGCAACAAGAAATAAAAGATTGGTTTTACAGGAACCAGCGGCCTTCGCCATGGGGGTAGAAGCCGACAAATTTTGTGTTGCAGCTGAATTCCTATGGAACAGTTAACCGGCCAAATGCTGGAATAAAATACTAAATGAATTAACAAAATAGGTTATTATCCAAACAAACAAAGAGGAAAAAAACAATATGAGATGAGTGAAACCTGTATGGGCGAGATGCGCCGTTGTTTCCATCGGAAGTTTATTTAATTAAAGAAAAAAGAACAGGTAATGGAAACAGAAATTAATGAAATCTGCACGTTTTTTTTTTATACAAGAGAAGCTTCGACTGGTAAAAGAGAAGGATAAATGGCCCTGTTTTCCCGTATTATATTTTATTTATAATAAATTACTTTATATAAAAGAGATTTAGCAGTATAACATTTGGATTCATAAAAAAAATTAACAAAAAATAGTTTTCTTCTTTAAACTTGAGAGCTTGTGCTCATAAAAGAAAACCAAACGCACATTAATTTTAAGTAACCTAACAATAGTGATTCGTTTGGCTAAAAAAAAAAACTGAATCGAAAATATGCTGTATATTAACGGTATAAAAATTGCGACCGTCGCGCCACCATTAACGAGAGAGCTATTTCCTTCCCTCTGTCTCCTCTCAAGTGAAAACAGTTGAAATCTCTTATAAACATCACACGATATAATCAGGGTAGTATGACGCGACAAAACCATCTCCTCACCAGTTATAGCCAGCGGGATATCGTTGGTGAAGGAAGAACCGAAGGTACAGACATGTACAAAAGCCAATCAACTCCACCCAACCGATCGTCCGATGTGAAAGTGTTTGTTTTTTTGTTTTTTTTCTTCCTGAAATCGAGAATGGGCTTCGCTTGCGTTTCCGATGGCAGCTCGGTTTTCAGAAAGAGTCGCCCCGACAAATCCCTGTAGTACCGAGAAGAAAATGATTTTAGAAATGGCAACACCTTTTCATGGCCATTTTTATACGTTTCGTACAGAATGGCAAACAAATACCACGGACAGAAAGGGCTGTTTGATTATTAAAGTCCGACAGCGAGCAAGGTTGATTTATTGTCTATTGGTTCTATTAATATAAGCTACTAAAATTTCACATGTTAGAAAACGATAAGCAATACGATTTCCATATAGACTTTAAAAAATATTTTCCTGTAGCCAAAGAAACGATTCTTATCTATTGTTTATTTGTGGCTACTCATACACTTTTTCTCCGGTGACGTCATCACCTATTTGTCGACGTCTTTGTGGAAACTTGATGAGGAACTTCAAGACGCTGTTTCTTGTTAAAGGATCCAAAACGTACGTCGCAGGCGTCTGCGATCTTTATATCTGCGCCAATGTAGCTTTTAGTGTCTGTTTGACATCTGACCTATGATTAGCCCTAATGTATGTGGCCAAATATATTCGTAAAACACTGAACCTTCGACTATCGTGTTGAATGGTTTTATAATTTTATTAGATCTGTTGTGATAATAAGAGCTTTACTCGGAAATTGAGTTAGGAATGAACCAATCCCAAATGACTCAAAACTGATCTGTCAATTAGATTATCTATTGCAAGTAAATCTGTTCCATTTAGAATAAAAAGAAATATTAATTTATATTCATGAATGTTTAATACTTGCAAGCATTAACAATTATTAGTCGTAGTCATGAAACATTGATTGAAGCTCGATGGTCTTACAGTAAACTGATTTCAGACAAATGAATGCATGTTTGAGAGAAAATAAACAAAAACTTGTACGTATGGGCTGCATTTGACTCTTAAGCTAAATTTCCTCTATAGTATAGTTTTCTTAGGCAGACGAGAAGTTATCAAAGCTTCTATAAGAAACAGTATCTTTTATTTATTTAATGGAGGGGAAATGAAAAAAGAAAGCGGCTCACAAGTCAAAACAAAGCTAATATTGATGCAAAAAACCTTCAAAAGAAAGAAGAATTTAAAAAAAAATTGAAAATCGATTTTAGTTTTATAAACAAAACATAGATGAGGCCTAAATACTATAAAGGTGAAACGAAGTTATGACTAAAATTCAACACAAGTGCTTTGGCAGTAGCGAAATGGTGGCCAAAGGAGTAACATTTCAGATAGCACAAAAGAAGTTATGATGACAAAAAGAGAAGCGAAGAAAAAGGTTTCCAAAATGTAAAACATTAGGACAAGGCTGAGAAAAGGCATGAAATTATGACAGCTGAAAGAACAACAAGAAACAGTGCAGAACGAGAGCATCAGTAAAATCAGAGCTGGACCAGGTGAAGTAAAACATGAGTTCATTATCAGCCATCTGGACAAAGAATGGCATGAAATAAGAAATCGACGAATAGCGGAATCCTATGAACAGCTTTAATCCGGTGATAAAGCACCAACGACGTGCGAAAGTTCAAATAACAACTCCAGTCCAGGTGACTCAGTCTATGAAATCCCAGAAGTTGCAGATTGGTAGGTAAAATACGTTCCGCAAAACACTAAGGGAGAAAGGTTCATGACCATACAGCATGCTTGTTGACACCAACATGGAGGGGGGATCATCCAGAAAGAATTGGATAAGCTATAAACATCCTGCTTAAGAGTAAGAAATATCCCACAGAAATCGAAAAATCCATTATGATCACTCTCTGCAAAGATGGGAAGAAAAGAAGCAAAAATCCACCGCTTTATAAACCTATTGTCATTGATATAGAACTCTTTACCAAGATTCTTATCAATGGATTGGAAACCATTATACACAGCAACAAACCAAGAACAAGCAGTTTCAGCAAAGGTTACTCTACAATCGATCATATTCAATCAATGAAGTAACTGAGAGAATTGTACCCCAAAATTTTATATATTTAACCATTCTTTACCTTGATTTTTTCATACCATAAGATTTAAAAAAAACAACAACAGAATATCAGAATATTTCCACATTTTGTAACTAAAATTCGTTTTAATAATTTCAACACAATTTAATCACCGTTTCTTTTAAGGGACAAAATTCTGATTCTTTTTAGACCACGTTATATATTACATCAAATGTCAGACTTATGAGATTGTATACACAGGGAAAATTATTCGTTGTATAAAAAAGGTAGAAAGGGTTAACTGAACATCTCTCAGAAAGAAATTAATTCTTTCCTTAAATCAAATGGAAAATTTAGGGGATCAAATTTCTTTCTGTCCGCTCTTTCGATTTGTTTTTATGTTAGAAATGCAAATTAACTTTCATTTTCAGTTCTTTATATATATATGCACGTGCTCATATATTTTTGTGGTCTATTTTATTCTGTTTCTTTCACTTGCAATATTCTTTGGTTGAAAATAAACAGAATGTGTTCAAATATTCATACGCATTAAACCTTTTGTTGCTTTTTTAAAAAAAAATTAGTTCCTAATGCTGAGCACCGCTTTTTTTTTCAGATTTTTTGTTTAATTTTAAACTTTCTTACAATATTTTCCCGTAAAAAACGTTACGCATATTAATCTTAACTTCGGGGAAAATGGAAAACCGTTTCCACTATCAGTTCCGCGGATACAGCAGATGCCACCTAGATTAAAAATTCACAGCTTCATCATTTGTCTTCCAGTAGCCATAACAAACGAAGCATATTGTGAATCTTAATGGCACTAGCGATTCAATTCACACCATGCAAACTTGTCGTTTATTAACATGACCTCTTTATTGTTTTAAATTTATTCATTGGCTCCTTACAACTGCTTTTAAATATGTAAATATCAGTATTTTATGCTTATTTGCTGCTATCGATGTGGACCATCGCCTAATATTTGAACGCTTCTCTTATGCTAATTCGTCGTTAAAATCCAGATCGAATATTACATTTTCCAAAAGTTAACTTTTAAAATACTTTTATGGTGATCATCAAAAGTAAATGTCAACTCGACTAAATCTTTAGCTGCTAATTCTTGCGTCAATTAACAGATATACGGTGTTGTAATTAATTGTGGAAAAACATACAAGATATCCACAAATAAAGAGTATTTGCAACTAAGGGACGTATATAATACACACCCAGTGAATTATTACAGAAAATATGCAAAGCCAGAATATATTGTACAGTGCATACTTGGTATGGGATCCCTTTACTTTATATGGAGCATGCTTGATACCTTACCTGTAAAATATAGTTTAAAGTATTTTGTAGCAATTTCCACAATTTATTTAATATATATATATATATGTTTACTGTATGACTTTGTCATTACCTATACAACCGCTTATAGCTTCAATGATGTTCGAATAACGATTTGTTACAGGTCAAAGTATCTTTGTGAGTACGTTACAAAAGGTTTTTCACTACACTGGCTCAATGCTTGGAGGCGCTGTCATGTTAGAATATGAATCCATGCCAAATAAGATATCTTCTTGGCGAAATAGCATGATGGGTGAAGACCTACCTGTACCTGATGTCAGTCAGTACATATACAATTCTATGCAAACTTTTGACACACTGGGCCAATGCATAGCCCCAGATTTTCAATGACCCACTCACATGCTTCATTCTCACTCTAGATGTTGTAAACTGCCTGTTTTACCAATCTCCGGTCTTCCCTCAAACAAACTGTGTTTGATTATTGCCAAATAGTTCAAACTTTAATCCATCTGTAAAGAGCGCCCCTGTCCTGGTTTAGTCATCTCACTGTTTTATTACTTGACGTCAATTTCAGCCTTGCACTTTGGCTACCTCTCTTTGCAAATATTTTCAGGCAGCTACACATCCATTTCGCTCACTTCGCGTTAATGTGAATCTTACTGTTCTTAAAGATACATTAACACCCGGACATGCAGTTCATTCGCAAGATCTCTACTGACCTTCATCTATCACATAAAGAAAATACCCTAAGGTACATAACATCACTTTTGAAAATTTCAGCTTTCTTTCTTGGCTGCGTCTATTGTTAACAGTATCAGTTTCACGTATCCTCCTTAGAGTCTTGAATGCAGCTTATTTTGAAACATGAAGTTGAACTGTAATCTGCCGCATGGATCAGGCTTCGTTAGCTAAAACCTTGGTTGTTATACATTTATATTACGATATTTTCTTTCTAGGAGCCGTAATATTCTCACTACACTAAAATAACAACACTACCTATACATTTATATTCCTGCAGGCATGGCAAATTTCGATTCCTTATGTGACACCAAATCACAATGTACTACATCAACACATGAATGTACTATATTTTTTTGGTTTCTGAGACCATAACACAATGTATTATACAGTAAAGAAATTGCTTGAATGTAGCGCATTTGTGTAAGATATCCTTTCTGTTGATACGATTCTACGCTTTTATGGTTCATCTAAATTCTGCTAGGTTGCATTTGGTCTGCTGCATTGGATATTTCTAAGTAATCAGGCCGTTAAGACAATTAATGAAAGTTATAGTAAAAACAAATCACTGCGTGTATATATTCTCAGGAGAAAATGGATAATAACCCCGCCAGAAACATAAACCATATTACACTGCACAATAATACGCTATCAGAATTATCACCTAAAGCACGGAATACGCACAGTAATCAGGATATGTTTTTGGCAGTAGAAAAATCCTGGGAATTCTGTCTCCAAATCAGCAAAATTAAAGTACCATATCTTATCCTTCTTCCCATCCCTCAGGCCTCCTGATTAGGGTCACAAAAACTAACTTTTTTTCGCAAAACAGCCCCTAATAATGCTCTTCTCAGCTTTTGGAAATAAACGGATGTCCCTGAGGAAGTTCAAACCATCGATACAGTCCAGAAGAGCGACAGGAACCAAATAGAGCCAGTCCTAAGTTGGATCCAGGTCAAGTGAAACTACACTATTTTGAAGTCCCATGGGATTTTAATTATGACCGTAAGCTTTTATCAAAGCAAAACTGTAAGATTTTTTGTTTTTATCTTTCTTGAAGAAGAAAATTATGACTCGCAGTCGTTTTATTACCAGTGTACAACTTCTAATTATTGACAATGCCAGTCTAAAGCACAATATATTTATTTCAATTTTTACAATAATTCGTTAGGTACAGCAAAATGCTTTGTTTTGTAGGAAGATCTGTTTCCAAACCAGGGTCTGTGTCCTTATAAAACTCCAAAAGAATTCAATGTTTCGAGCCGACCCTTAGACACTACACTTTACCTCTTTCCAAACAGTTCTTTGAAAATTCATCGATTTTCCGCACACCGTCACCTGATTTTGAAATATATGCAAATATTGGAAAAACAGTAAGATACAGTACTCGGTCCGGTTGTTTAACCGTTTTCTGAACGAGTTTTTAAAATATACATATAATTTATTTGGTTTGTAATGACTGTGTAGTATCACTTATACAAATGGGTTCATTTGAGTATTTTCATGAAGCAGTTTTTACGGGTTCTTTTATGTCAATGTGTAATGGAAGATCGATATTTACACCGGCTTGCGCAATTTTGTCGCAACGTTCGTACGTTCCAATAGATAATAGATGTGCATCTCGGTTCAAAACGCAGCATTAAAGAGACTGCGTTTCTGCGATACGTGTACAATGACCGCAACAGAAAGCAAGATATTAACGTTAAAGTGAATAACGCCGCGAAAAATCGGTAAAACACTATGAAAATAAATTACCATAAAAACACTTCAGAATGTCGGCAAATATTTTCTCTAAGGGCGATTTATGGTGATGTCAGAAGACGTAGTATGTTTTGAAGGAGCACTGACTGCTTATTTTAAGAGCGTATTTAATAAACATATCCTTTGGCACAGGCAAACAAACTACACAAACAGATTATTTATATAGAACAACAAAATTGTTCAGAAAAACGATCTTCTCAAGAACTAACCTCTACAGATATTTACATATGCTTTTCAGTGAAATCGGAGTTGAAATATAGTGGTGGTTGGCAAAGTGGTTTTATGTAGAAAGACTTGTATCACAGTATGACATGAGTTGTCTACCTTTAGTACAGGATATGTGTTTTTATTTTTTCTTTAACGCACCAACAAATTTATGCAGATCTGAGGAAAAGCGAAGGAATTACCGATTAAAGCCACTGCAGAATAAAAAAAAAACAACAGTAAACCTTAACTTACTCCCATCTCAGTTTGATTTCCTTTACCTGTGCTGTATTAATGGTTTTCGGTGGCTTCGTTATTTCTGCTGCTGTGCAGTCTTGCTGACGGTAATGTCGGATAAACGAGGCCCGCTTAGACATCATACGGTTGACAAGACTGAGCTGGTGGACCATGAACCTTTCACCAGATAGAGCGACAATTTAATTCAGTATTTCCCGTTGGAACATTACCTGTTTGGTTCCTCATACGTAGGGCGGCGGTCTTTGAGCAGTTATAACTACGATAGATGTCACCGTGGCTGAATATCCAGGCCAGCAGCTATTAGATTTTGTCTAGCCAGACTATTTATTGCTGCTAGATGATAGGAGGTCTTGTATTATGCCTTTTTCACGCTCATCAGCATTGGTAATAAAAACCAAAATGAGCAATGTCTTTCTCTGTCTGCATAACCAGGTATTTCTGAATATACTTTGTAATATTAAACCTCTATGTTCTGCTAAACGAAAAAGACGGAAATAACGTCCCCGCGATTGAAGGTGTATCGCATGGAGGTTCGCTTTGGACTGCAGCTATTAAGTTTCTACGCCAATTAATAGACGCGTGGTGAGCAAACAACGTATCTTTTCCAACGTGACATTTGCGGATTTATGCTCACGAATACCCGTGGGATTTCAGTTTATTTAATTCCGCGCACACACAGTAGATCTAAATCAATATTTATACACTGAGATAGACTTATAAAAGAAAATTAGAATAGATTTTATGACTGATTTGCTTTGAAAACACAGTTATGGTTTCTGTGGCCTGACACGAATTCGGTGGCAAGATCAGAATAATTTGCCCACAGTTACAACACTGAAATCTGCTTTGATATTAATGCTGGTACATTTTATGTAAGTGTGAAAAATAAATAAAACCAAAAGCTTTTTTTGTTTTATTTATGTTTCAGTTATTTACTTATTACTTTTACGCCATCTGCTGAAAATGACAGCAAAGAAGGTAGGACAAGTGCGCGAACTACTGAAGATAGCCTCTTCACTGCGACAGAATATCCAACGTACAGTTGCCATTGTAGAACTAAAACAACAGCAGCAACAAAGGTAATAATGAATGTTTATATCCTGCAAAAAAGTACTCACCTTGAGAAGCTGAAGAAAATTGCGAAAGTCATCTTTGTCAAACATTAACGTGGCACTGCAATTCATTTGGTTAACCAATCACTAGTAAAGAACTGACAAGTCGGCACTTTCAGAGTGATTTTAAATAGGAAAAATAATGAATTAAGTAATTAATTTCTTAATTAAAAAACCTAAAGAATGCTTAGAAAATTCTGAAAATTATTCAGAATGACAAAACATTATGGTATCTCGATGATGCTGTGAAAATCAACAACTAAGACAAAATAATTACATAATTATTTTTAGTATAAAATTGGTTTTGACCATAATGATTTTCCAAAAACGGGTGTGAAGGAAACGGAGTTCATGTCAAGTACGATCTAGCGTTATCACTTGCTAACAACAAGTGTAATTGGCTGTGGGATGGTGTTCAAATTATTGTTTAGTTTGGTAATTCGCGTCGTCACATGATCTTTAATTTGTCTCTACTTTTTAAAACATTTTGAAAATCCCCTAAAGTAATTATCTCTTTCAATTTTTTTTTTTAAAAAAAAAAACACGCTGCAAGATTTTCAAGCACAGCCAGTAATTATCGTTATCTTCGTCAATGAGAATGCAAAGTACAGCGCTCGTTGGTGGGGGAATAGGGTTTTGAATGCTAGAATTAAAACAGGCAACATTTAAGCTTGAAGATATAGAAACAGTTTACCATTTTTAAGAGTCGTTTTTTATTAACTTTCACGTATGTTTGAAATTTTACTGAAATAAAAAAACAACTACATTTTTTCTTTTCTTTTAGCATAGTTACATATTTCTATTAAACAGTGAAAATAAGAGCACGTTCAAACCATGTCCCCAAAATAAGACTTATAATGGTTACTTAAAAAGAAATAACGTAAATGGGTTAAAATAACTACTGGATTTGAAAGCGAGGTTATAACAACACGTGTATGTACTGACTTCTGTTGGTAACTGACTTCTCTCATACTTATTTCGTTTTCTATTTCACTTTTAGGAGTTTTACGCGATATCCCCTATTCTGATGATAAGGCTAGGAAAATGTTCATCAAATTGAAACCGTTCTGAGGCAGAAATTATAAGAAGAAAAAAAAACAAGAGTAAATTAACGCAAATTAACGAAGAGTTATTTAATGTGAAAAAAAAAACAAACAACAACAACAAGTTTTTCTTTCTGTTTCTTACGAGATTAATCCCCCCTGTCCTGAATTCGGAGTCTTGGGGACATCTCACGGTGGTGAGTAGAAAGGGGGAAAGGTGTGAGGAATAAGCATTGGCAACAAAGCAAGTTAGTTGGGTGTGACTGATGGGGGGGAGCTCTTGAGTTGTAGTCAAGATGAAAGACAGTCGAAATCCGCGGAACGTCATAACACAAGTACTTGGAAAATTTCTATTAAAACTTCTCCGTTCGACTAGGGGAAGAAATCAGAATTCTCTATGAAATCCACTCAAACGGACTGGTAAAGAAGAGCGAGAATAAACCATGATGCACAATTCAGATTCAGAAGGATACCTAACCCAGGCATATATCTTAAAACATGCCAATAAGTATCATGTAAAGTTCATGAATATCAGTAAGTTTCAGTAAATATCACGTATGCATGGTATTTACTTATAGCGATTGCCTTTAGTAAAAATATTTTTTTTTATTTGACGAGATATACTAAAGTTTAAAAAACAAACATGCTGTGGATAAATAAGGACTTATTTTCTGTTTGTAAAGAGTCAGTGAATTTTGATCAAAAATGCATATAAAACAACATTAAAACGATTTATTTAAAAAAATCTTAAAGATATATGCTATCGGCTTTGCATATGATTTTGTTTAGAGTCGGTCTGTAGATTTCTTCTTAAACCGCAGTCCATAGAAAAATGAAATTAATTTAAAATTTTAAAAATCGTTCAACAACGAATCACTATGGTATTTTAAATGTAGAATAATGCATATAAGAAAACTAAATTATGTAGTTTCCCTTATATGCGACTGAGTAACGATCTCATTCAAGTAATTAAAATTATCAAAAGTGTAAACGTGTAGGAAGTAAAGTAATAATTTGATGAAAGAAATATAATTTAGTAGATTGAACGACTTGCGTCAAGTGTTTACTTAAGTCAAAAGATCACTGAAGAACTTGTTCAATTTCCATGTTTACCTGTATGGTTTTAATAATTGCGCTATATTATATCTTTATTAAGTATATAAAAAACGAAAATTATATATGCTTTAATACCAAGATTTATTTAGATTAATTGTAATTTTTGTTGTTTTTTTAAATAATTTTTTTTTTTCGGTTACAACAACTTCCGGAAATCGCTCCAGAAAAAAGGAATCGGGCTTTAAATTATAAATATATTTCTACAACTCTGGAAATTAATTAACGAATCTGATGGCGTCAGTATCAGTTAACAGCTTTTAGTATGCTCACATATAAGCTAATAACTTCTCTCCAAGATTAGTGCTCTTGAGTTTCAGCAGTCGGAGAAATCTAAGCGAGTTTTAAATGACTGGTAACGATTCCTGTTTAAACTTTTTCAAATGTTTGCCTATCAGCATCTGGCAGGTATAAATTTTATTACGATAAAAAATGACCAATGTAATAAAGACCTTAGAGAATAGTGAATGAACAGGGTATCAACATAAAAAGGGAATAGTTGCGCATACCCGACAAACAAATAAATACAAAATATTTAAATAATATTTAATTATAATACAGTTTGCTGGTTAGCTTTGTTAGCGGCTGAAATAGTAATAGCAATTTACAACTTATCGGAATCGACAAATATTAAACCAGACGACGTTTTCTTCTATATCAGTGATTAGCTTTTCTCATCATTCGTGGCGTAGTTGTTAAGTTCAAAATAAGAAATGCTACTGAACATAAGAAATATTCCAGCATAAATTTTATGGAATTTTTTTTGTATTAAGTATTTGAAGAAATGATAACAATTTAAAACATTAAATATACTATTTTTTTAGTTGATATGTTTAGAAAAAAAATCTGAAATATGGTCAGTTTTAATTGTCAACAATTAACATTGCTAAGGATCATCATCATAAATTAGGTAAAGTATAACAGTAAAGATACACCAATGTTTGTATACAAGAAAATTTTCAATAGATTGTAATGTTTTTATTGTTGCAATATATCACGCACGCGCACGCATACACGCACATATACAGATGCATCTCAAAAAATTAGAATATCGTAGAAGAGTTCATTTTTTTCCGAAATTTAATTCAAACAGTGAAAATTTCATATATTCTAGATTCATTACACATAAAGTGAAATATTTCAAGCCTTTTTTGTTTGAATTTTGATGATTATGCCTTACAGCTCATGAAAATAAAAAATCCACTACCTCAAAATATTAGAATATTTCATAAGATCAATTTTAAAAAAAGGATTTATAATATATAAATGTCGAACTTCAGAAAAGTATGTTCATTATGCACTCAATACTTGGTCTGAGCTCCTTTTGCACGAATCAATGCATCAATGCGGTGTGTGGCATGGAGGCGATCAGCCTGTGGCACTGCTAAGGTGTTATGGAAGCCCAGGTTGCTTTGATAGCGGCTTTCACCTCGTCTGTATTGTTGGGTCTGGTGTCTCTCATCTTCCTCTTGACAATACCCCTATGGGGTTCAGGTCAGACGAGTTGGCTGACCAATCAAGCACAGTAAACCAGGTACTAGTAGTTTCAGCACTGTGGGCAGGTGCCAAGTCCTGCTGAAAAAGGAAATCAGCATCTCCATAAAGCTTGTCAGCAGACGGAAGCATGAAGTGTTCTAAAATCTCCTGGTAGATGGCTGCGTTGACTTTGGACTTGATAAAACACAGTGGACCAACACCAGTAGATGACATGGCACCCAAAATCATTACTGACTGTGGAAACTTCGCACTGGACTTCAAGCAACTTGGATTCTGTGCCTCTCCACTCTTCCTCCAGACTGGAACCTTGATTTCCAAATGAAATGCAAAATTTACTTTCATCTGAAAAGAGGACTTTGGACCACTGAGGAACGGTCCAATTCTTTTTCTCCTTAACCCTGGTAAGACGCTTCCGATGTTGTCTCTGGTGCAGGAGTGGCTTGACACTGGGACTGCGACTCTTGTAGCCCATTTCCTGGACACGTCCGTGCGTGGTGGTTCTTGATGCACTGACTCAAGCCTCAGTTCACTCCTTGTGAAGCTCCCCCAAATTCTTGAATCGGCTTTGCTTGACAATCCTCTCAAGGCTGCGGTCTTCCCTCTTGCTTGTGCACCTTTTCCTGCCACACTTTCCCCTTCCAGTCAACTTTCCATGAATATGCTTTGATACAGCGCTCTGCGAACAGGCAGCCCTTTCAGCAATGACCCTCTGTGGCTTACCCTCCTTGTAGAGGGTGTCAATGAGTGTCATCTGGACAATTGTCAAGTCAGCAGTCTTCCCCATGATTGTGGTTGTGTGTACTGAACCAGACTGAGAGATTCATGGTATTTATACTGCATAAATAGTGATTTACTCAAACTGGAAATGGAATATTCTAATATTTTGAGATACGTTTTTTATAATTTTTTAGCTGTAGGCCGGGATTATCAAAATTAAAATTTAAAATTGCTTGAAACATTTTAGTTTACATGTCATTAGTCTAGAATATATACAATTTTCACTTTCTGAAATAACTGACAAAAAATATTGAACTCTTCTACGATATTCTAATTTTTTTAGATGCACCTGTATATACAAATTTTTTGACAGATTCCACACTAATCGCGCATTTATTTCGTTATTCGCATGGATGATTACTTATAAAAGATAAAGTTTCCAAAAAGTATAGAAAATCTTGGAGATTTTTACTGTAAGTCTGAACAAAATCCTCTCCAGTTATGATTGATTTATATTTCATATGCAGAGATCTACATTGAATACCTAAGTATGGTATCTGAGCCGATTGACGATCGATAACGGGTTCATGCTAAAAATAGAGAACTCTGAAAAGGAAGTTTAAGCACACGCCGGCCTTTATGACATGGTGGGTGGAAGAGGCAGCATGAGAAACACTTGAGTGGTGTTGCGGCAGATATTGACCAGGCATACAGATGTGAAGATATCAAAATAAAAAGCAACCGATTTTTGCATGCAACTTATACATTCAGTGTACAATATGTTATAAAATTTAAATTTACTCGAAAAATAAAATAAAAATTACTTTTAAAACCTCACAAAGATATAGATTGCATAATGTTTTTTTTTTAAATAGTGGTAATTGTAATAAATATCATGATGGAAAATTTGAAGAATAGAACTGATATCCAATAAAAAATGTTATATCTTTTATGACGACTCTGATATCTACGATGATGGCAAAGTATGGGGCCATAACTACGAAATATGGAGTTGTTTTCTGTCTTTACTATCTAAATAATGAAGAAACACTGTATTTAGAGTTTAATAAAAATAATCTGGGATATGATCGATCAGCAAAATCACACGAATATCAAATAGTTTAGTGTCATTGTGTTAAACGTTTTGTAACCATATTATATATTTTTCTGTATCCTGTCTTGAACTTTGAAAAAGAAGAGAATATTGCATAGTTTCTTTAATGCTGAAGAACCGAAATATTTTGGGGTAAAGGTTTTAATGAATGTATCTACAGACGATTGATGGGTGACCTGCCAAATTCATGAAAGCTTTAAGACTTTACTACTGCAAACTTTCTTCAGAATCTATCATAAAACCACGAACATAAAGAAAAACATAAATACATGAACTACAGCATAATTCTGAATTTTAAACAGGGATAAACCAACGTAAGAATCTTGAAAAATCTGGCATTCTTTCTGAAATTAGCTTCAGCCTTATTAAAGTAAAACAACTGAATTCAGTTTCAAGTTAAAGCTTAGTATATCCCTCCCCAATTAAAAATTCAAAGATATCTGTACGGAGAATGAGAACGTTTTAAGAATTGTTTTATAATAGCTAAACAGGCGATTAATATTTAATTTACAAATCCTAATATTAGTTTCATGCTTACATAGTAACAAATATTTCAGTAGTTGATTGTGTTGAACAGGCAAAATCAACTTAAAGAACAAAAGAATTCCTTTACTCTTATTCGTACACCTATGAATTATTGTAAATGTTTGTGACTATCTGAAAACGGTTTGGGCTAACTAAATGCCTTGTCAAGTTTTAATTCCCCAACTAAGGAGATTAGACTAAAGTAGAATTTAATTAAATATAATAACTTACTTTTTGTAATGGATGCAATGGAAGCGTTTGCGATCATTGTAAATGCTTACATTAATATTTGTCGTGTCAACGCCAGAAACATTGGTTATATTAATAATATCATTGCTAATTATTTTACAGTACTGCCAGCGAGAGATATTCACAGCTAGTTGGTACTGACTTAAAAATCCGCATTTATTTCTGGAATTATCTGTTTTCTTCTTGGATACTAATATGATTAAATATATTTTAAAATATTATGAAAAACAATAATTAATCTAAAATTTTTTTTTTGCTCCGAATTTATTCAGACAATCTAGAAAGTAACTTCGTTACTTATCAAGTTTTTCTTTATCTTTCATTTCTGTGCTTCGGAAATAATTGAATAAAATGCTTAAATGGCTGTGAATAGAACAGTACACATTGTATTTTATTAATGATAAGAAAACATTGAAATATTACGTATTAACCGGGATGCACATTTTAGCATCGTTAAAATGTAAATATTTTAAAGATTATTCCAGTAGAGTAGAGGTTAATATAGCTACATAAAAGCATAACTAGTATTAGGAACTTACTTAATCCACGACGGATTGATAGCACCCAACGCACTCCAAAATAAATTCTAATAGTACAATTATTCTGAAATATCATTTTAAAAGACATTTCTCTATGTAATGTAGCATTATTTTTGTGATTAAGTTTTAAAGGTAAATAATTTTGAGAGGAAAATTTTAATTGACAAAGTCGTTAATGTAGCTACAGGACAGAGGTTCAAATGACAAGAAAACGTGCTTAGAATAAATGTTACGACAATATAACAATTAAAAAAGAAATGGCTAGATCTACAAAACTGAAGCCAATTTGTTCACAAATAATTAAATTTTAAGGAAAAATTCTTACCAAAATTCCTTTTTTTTTTCTTGTTGAAATATCGGCAGCAGAGAAGGTTTTAAAATATAGTTTTAACAAGTAACTGTCGTTAGTTCGAAACACAGTCTGAATACTACTACTGCTTCCTCTACAACTGGAAGTTTTGTAAAGTTTCGCAAGGTCATTCACCTTTCTGGAAATATCGAAGAATTAGAACGGAGTAACACAGAATAAATAACAAAAAATAAATTGAGAACGATTTTTTATAGACACGGAAGAACAATTACCAATTTTATTTCTTTTTAAATCGTAGCTAGATTTCCTTTCAATAACATTGATGCCAAAAGATATCGGAAATTTAATCACTTTAACTCTCAGTGCAAGCAATCTAATTTGGTCTCGGTTTATCCAGAAATAGTTTGAAATTGTTAAAATAAAAAAAATGTGGAAGAAGAATGTCACTTAGTGTTTCATTATTTAATTTATCTTTCCCGTACAATAGAACGAAGCACCGTCCATAGGAAATAGGTGTAAATATAATGAATTTGATACCATGCATTTATTTCATTTAATTTTAATTAATTTTAAAAAAATAATTTTAGATTTCGCTGCTGGGTCTTATTTTCTTATCATCTGGGCAATAATAAGGTGCAGGTAAGACCATAATAATTCATTGTTGCGTCACTGGAATTTACAGGAAAAGTTAATCGTTCATCAACGGATTATTTTTAATGTACCAGTAAAGTCAGGATCACGACGGATAATTGTAACCACCTATGTGGCGTTAGGGTATACAAAGCTTCTACAATCATTTGTTGCTAAATTCCAAACTTTTCATATATATATATATAGAAACTCAACTTATTATGGACAATAAATCTTTTCGATAATTCTGTTCTGCACTTGTTTTTTTAATCTCTCTGTACTGACGTCATCTCTCTCTCTCTCTTCTCTCTCTCTCTCTCTCTCTCTCTCTCTCTCTCTCTTCTCTCTCTCTCTCTCTCTCTCTCCAAAAAAAAAAAGTTAACGAATATTGGATAAATTAATTCTACTTGTGAAAAAAAAAAACAGTTATCGTAAGTTTTAAAAAAATTCTGTAGCCGAATTAGCCTGTAGATTTTATCAATATTTCTACAGAGGAATGCCTTCACGATTTATACAGGCACGCCATGGGTGAAACCAAAATCACATGATGACTCTCATCGTAAGTATTGTATGTCGTTAACTAAGAACAGCATGTAGATGACACATCGTCTGTATAAGCTGGAAATAATACGTGCAGTCGCCACGCCAGGTAAACGATCGTCATCTGGGTGATGGTCACGCAGAAATCTATTCACCGGTTAGTACGAGTGTATTGAAGGACGCCCCAGAGATGGAGGTTAAATGATAGGTCTGGAGGAACTGGATGGTCAATTTACTGTGATAATGTAAAAAAACAAAAAAACAACCCGCAGTGACGATCGTAGAACTGTGCGGACTTTCCGCTGAGAGCCTGGAACATGAGCCCAAGTTGGTTTTAGTTACTGATGAAAAAGTCAGAACTCTCGGTCTGATAATCATATCCAGGTGCATGTCGTTGGCAGTGCCGCTTCACCGGTAGCCAGTATGCAGCAGGCTAATGGCTGAAATTCGCAGAACCTTCGATCTACTTTGACCCGCTTTTCACCGATAATATACAAGGTCACTGTGGATATTTCCGGCTCAATCTATATATCAGCTTTATTGAACTGATATATCTATACGCATGGACCAGTAAACATTTAAAATTATTAGAGGCTTTTTAATATTGCGGTAAAGTTTCAGGCTTTACAAAAATGCACTTTGTGTTGGCCCTTTTTAAAAAAAGGTTTCCCTCACCTTAGATTTTAAATCGTTCGCTTGTGAGAGCCGGGCGGATTTTTGCCCTTTGGTCGCTCTTACGTGATCAATTTGACAAAATATAACCCTGAACTCCGATATCTCTAGTTTCGTTTTTTTTTTTCATCGAAGTGAACCACTCTAAGGAGATCCATTATTTATTACATGCTGAAATGATCCATCAAAAAATTTATAGATAGGGTTGAGGACTAGTACTAAGTCATGTGGTCACCGTTACAATAACGGTGTGACTGCATACATTTATCCTTTATTACCCGACAGCGCGTTCGTTCATTTTTAAGGGGTAGCTGCATACATTTATCCTTTATAACCCGACAGCGCGTTCGTTCATTTTTAAGGGGGTAGCTGCATACATTTATCCTTTATTACCCGACAGCGCGTTCGTTCATTTTTAAGGGGGTAGCTGCATACATTTATCCTTTATTACCCGACAGCGCGTTCGTTCATTTTTAAAGGGGTCGCTGCATACATTTATCCTTTATTACCCGACAGCGCGTTCGTTCATTTTTAAGGGGGTAGCTGCATACATTTATCCTTTATTACCCGACAGCGCGTTCGTTCATTTTTAAGGGGTCGCTGCATACATTTATCCTTTATTACCCGACAGTGCGTTCGTTCATTTTTAAAGGGGTCGCTGCATACATTTATCCTTTATTACCTGACAACGCCTTCGTTCATTTTTATGTACGCTTTGCATATCACTCGTGTGAAACCTTTATTTGGCACTCATTCGTTTTCTGGCAGAGAGAAGCGTTTTATTTTTCAGAATTCCCTCAGGAACTCACTAAATCCGTATTTCTTCCCGACGAAGCTGCCAGCATCCTAGCCGCTACACAGCCACCGGTTAACTGCCACTACCACGCTACACAGAGAGTGGTACTTACTGCTCTATTTTCTAAGCCAAAAATGGTGAATTTTTACTAGTCTAGCCACAAACTCCCTCCAAGAACCCATTTTTTAAATAACAAGCAGACTTGCCAAAACATCTACATTATACACCTACTATCGGTCCGATTAAAGGTTCTAAAGGATGATTTTATGAAAGACATGCAAAACAGAACAATGGACAAGTATATCATAACAATCAAGTAATAAGTCGCTTTGACTGTGGGAAGCTCTTTGGTATTCAGATGTTTCTTAAAGATAATAATTTGCATTCCATAAAATTTTTTTTTAAAAATTGATTATTTTTCTATTTTCGTTTATAAAATAAATTTTAACATTACAAGTAAAAAAAAGTTACTAGATCTTAACTTATTAGTTAATTAAAATATCACCATATATTGTCACTTGTACAAATGCTATTGAAGCCACTGGACACATATGTTGCTATAATTGTGAACTAATCCCCTATATCAATTATAATTGATTTATTAGTGCATACTGTTTGATACATGTACGTATATTACGTTGTGACTAATAAAAATATGTACGTGAAAAAACGTTGCAATAAGTTTGTTGGAAGTTGCTCGTAACACAAGAATTTTCCATCGAAAATAATTGCATGTGATATTTCACTAAAGGTTTGTCTTTTAGCAGAAATGATGTGTTGCTGTTCCTTTAATTTTATTATACTTTTATCCCTTTAGACTTAAAAGTTTTTGGTTGTTCAGAAATTATAACTTAAGTAAAAATGTATCAGTTGATGGCAAAAATATAATATAACGCATTTTTAAAATGAAAGGCAGGAAATCGGGGTATAATTATATATAGTAGGAATCTACTTTTGCTCCGAAGATGTTCGAGACACTAAAAGCTTTCTTTGCAATAAATTCTATACCTGCGCAGCATTTACGAACAAGCTTATCCACGTTTATTCGCTTACACATTTTGCTTTCGGTGTTTTCGAAATTACTGAATAATAACTCATATCCGCCATGTAAGTAAAGAAGGGTAAACCTTATCTTTACACAACATTTGATGCTAAAAATGCATCTTTCATGACGGCTGATGATTCGGTAAGAATTTTTTCAGTTGGTGCATTCTTCAGAAAGCACAAAATTTGATGCTTAAGGGATCTAATACATTTTCAAGTGTTTGTGCTTTGTTTTTTACTCTTTCACGGCTGAACCGTGCCACATAGATGCTCCCGGTACCGCATTTAGTATACAAATAAAATATTTAATTATACAGAAGTCAAAAAAAAACATGGAAAATATATAAGCATTGACTTGTATATAGCACAACAGCTTACTACTAATGTAGAGCTTTATGATATTCATAAAGTAATTTTTGCAAAATAAAATTTTTTTAAATATCTGCATTTTACTATATTCAAAAATTATATTTCAATTTTGCAAGTATTAAAAAATTCTAATAATAATAATAATAATAATAATAATATATAATAATAATAATAATAATAATAATAATAATAATAATAATAATAATAATAATATAATAATAATAATAATAATAATAATAATAATAATAATAATAATAATAATAATAATAATAATAATAATAATAAAGTAGATTTATTACGGTCACTATCAGTATTAATGGCTTTTAAATTTGGAATATGTTCTGCCTATATAACTGGAAGAGAGCATATACATATAACTTTCATGATTTCTTCAGATTAGAAAATATCGTTTACTAATATAAAGCGAAATCCGTAAAATGAGCCTTTGCAGACATTTTATTAGACAGTAAAAAAAAAAAAAGCAACACTTTTATACGCAGCTAATAACAAAGTTACAGCCGGAAGTTGCTTCGTCGTGCAGCAATGATGACATCCGCTACAACCGGAAGTGTGTTATTGGGTTGTGCAGGCGTGAAAGCAATTTCCTTTTCAGCACATTGACATCATCATGGTCACACACAAAGAAAAACAACACGGAAAGAAAGGAAAATTATATTAAAAGTTGTATTAGTCTGGTTTTATTATAGAAGGCCTGCATAAAAAAGAAATAAACTGATTGGACAGAAGTTAAGTGAATATATTCAAACAAGTAAAAAATATATATGATCAAACAACCGTAAAAGTTTCAATTTTATTATTTAGTTTGGATCGAGTACGTAGTGATTTATTTTCGTCATCGTTTTCGGTTTGGTACCCGGAACACTAACTGAACAGGAAAAATAATTCGTGTTACGTCAGAAACAATGGCCGGCAAAAGTGCGCTCCCAGAAGTCTAGGAGGGGGGGCTGGTAAAGAAGAGCGAGAGAAACCGCGGATTCCGAACATAGTCCGTGACCCATGACACCGTGTGAGCGAGAGCATTACGTGTTATTACACTAAGCAAGAAACACATCTTGCTGAAGGGGGGTCGATCTTCCGTTATGATGGCCGTAATATTTCAGGATTTTAAAAACGAAATTCCATGACAACTGTAAAGAAACCGTTTATTTAGCAATTTCGGTCTTCAGCAGAACAATGAAGAGTTTTGCGGCAATAACTGAGACGCCATAGTAAACGCACTGCCAAACGTGTTCTAAATGGTCGCCAAGAGACCCTGAAAATTACGTGCAAGAGGTAAAAAAATTGTGATCGTGATTTTGTTAGCGTGTTCAGACCAATCAGGGACGACCGACTGATTTCGCATTTCTATCGCCTAGACTTGCGTAGAACGTGGTACGAACACCACTGATCTTGAAATCACTTCGTACGAGGTGTTATTTAATTACTGGTTCTCGACAAACGGAATAGTTATTCAGAGATTCTACGCTGAAAAGTTTTCAATAAATCTATTATGCGCTGGCTCGCAAGAAAACTTCTTTATCAATTTGTGTTTACCGCGTAATTTAATGATTCAGTTAATCACAAACAGACATAAAATCAGCTGATGAGATTTATAAACGCTACTGAAACTTGAGTGAGCGTAGAAAGTGAAAGTAGACAATTTTATTGTCATTTATAGAACAGTTTACCGAAAAAATAAACAAACAGCTGACTAAAAATATACAAGACAAACATAACTGCGCAATTAAAAATGCTGCCATTAGATGCAGCACATACGTAGAAAAGTTCAAATATTGCATTAATATTTAAATTCCATGTACATTGAGGACGAAACCATTGTTACACCTTTAAGTTTAAAAGTAACCTCTGTGTACTGATATGAAAACAACAATTAACCGAAAATAGAAGCATAAATAAGAACAATAAACTTACCTAATATTTTTTTTGAAAAAATAACTTTACAGCTGAAGAAAGAATATAAATTAGAAGTAGGTGAGAATGTCTAACCTGACTTGTACAGGTAAAAGGCGAAGTATAATGTTTTGATTATTAAAGAATTTATTTAGGAACAAATCGTCAACGTTTAATTCTGTAATAGATACATTCTGAAAATAATTGTATTGCTACAAATTTTCTAGGAACTATGAAACGCAATAACATCAGGCTGATCAAAGCTAATTCTTATTTTATAATTTTGAGAGAAAAAATCATAGCCATTATACGTTTACTTTTACTTTATAATGTTGGTGGTTTCGTTATTCTATTTCACGTGATTATTACAGATTAATTGAAGATAGCTTTTGACTAATGACTGTTCTTTCGCTATTTTTTGCTTACCGCATACAATTTTCAGCTTAATGAATGGTCAGCAAATCCTCCAGTACAAAATTTTCTGGGATGATTGGAATTTATTTAAATGAAATTCTGTATTTGTTGATTCGTCTACTTTTTACACGCCATTTACTGATATTTTTACTTTTACGTTTTTATTTCAGGCAGAGTAAAAACAGGTAAGGCCGATCTTTACATGGTATCTGCTGATATTCGCTGATAAAGGTAGATAAAAACAGGTAAGGCCGATCTTTACATGGTATCTGCTGATATTCGCTGATAAAGGTAGATAAAAACAGGTAAGGCCGATCTTTACATGGTATCTGCTGATATTAGCTGATAAAGGTAGGTAAAACAGGTAAGGCCGATCTTTACATGGTATCTGCTGATATTCGCTGATAAAGGTAGATAAAAACAGGTAAGGCCGATCTTTACATGGTATCTGCTGATATTCGCTGATAAAGGTAGATAAAAACAGGTAAGGCCGATCTTTACATGGTATCTGCTGATATTCGCTGATAAAGGTAGGTAAAAACAGGTAAGGCCGATCTTTACATGGTATCTGCTGATATTCGCTGATAAAGGTAGGTAAAAACAGGTAAGGCCGATCTTTACATGGTATCTGCTGATATTCGCTGATAAAGGTAGGTAAAAACAGATAAGGCCGATCTTTACATGGTATCTGCTGATATTCGCTGATAAAGGTAGGTAAAAACAGGTAAGGCCGATCTTTACATGGTATCTGCTGATATTAGCTGATAAAGGTAGACTTTAGATTATATTTTCGGTTACTTAAAAGTTGCCTACACTTACTCTCAAAGTTATTTGGTTTGCCTCTTGGTTCCTGAAATCAGAACTGATGACTTTTAAGCACATCTGCAGCACACACAAAAAAAGAAACTTGTTTTAACAAACACAAAGAGCAGGTTAAAATAGCGAGGCCTTAAACGGACTTACTGATACATAATTTAAAAACGAGAGGTTTCGTAACAGCATAAATGAAAGTTAGTTTTGCCTCGTATATGGCGAGACGTTGCACTTTTATCCCAGTGATGAAAGAAACAAAACTGTTCCTTAACATCAATACCAGGTGTAGCACACAGAGAGAAGCTTGTCACAAGCAAAGGTTAATTACAAATTAGTCAGGTGCTTCATTCGGTAGTATTACTGCCGCGTTTATTTGGTCGCACCGCAAATATTTTGTGAATTATACCTTACATACTTTTGAAATATTTTACCACAGAAGAAAGCCAAAGAATATGGTAACTACTGCCACACTTAGCACGTTCCCTTACTCCAGTTGTACGATTATGAAACCGCTTCTACATGTCACCAAAAATACCGAAAATCTAATTCCTTGCGCTGACAATGTCTAAAACCAGTATTCTAGAAGCTGTTTTATGAAAGCTCTGATGAAATCTCGAGCATGCACGTGCTATAACTGTCGGTAATTCACAACACCTTGGTGTTTCTCAAGCGATGTATAACTGCCCTCCTATCTATTTTTATGCATCCTTTATTCACCCGCTGCATCAGTGTTCTCCAAAAATACGTATGGTTTCAGTTCAGCTTCAGAAAGACATAGACTTTCAAGAAATGTCCATGGGTGTTCCAACTACCAGAGACATTTTCTGGATAAAAAATAACTTTCTTGAAGTAACACCAGGTCAAAATATTTCTTTACTCAAAGCGTTTAGGCTAACAAAAGACAGGCTTTACGTCGCATTTACGTGACATTTACGCGTTCCAGTATTCTATATGCACTAAACGCGGTGCAAAGATGTTCGTTTGGTTCTTTGTCAGGATCAGTAATAAACAAGTAAAAGGGAGCATGGGTTTCCAGAAATAATTATCCAACGACTAAGAACAGGCTTGAGAGTCACGATTAAATATTCCAAATTTTATAATGCAAGCTGAGGGTTATAAATAATAATTTATGATACGTTTTACTGTCTTCTCAATTTGACTACAGAAATAATATAATTTTCATAATTCATATCTTTAGATTTGCGTCTTTCGTGAAGAGGAGACTGAGTGATGGTCCATACCCAGTATTTCAACAGATCATTATATAGTCCGATAATAAAATTCTTTCGACAGAAATATTAATCTTCAAGAGTTTTAAATATTCATTTGGCTCCAATACTGAACGACAAATAATCTTTCAGAGAACAAACAGCATCTTTACGCGACATTAAATATGGCAGATAATTAATATCGAGTAAATACCACGTAAAGACGATCTTCTATTTCTTCATCTTTGATGATATTACAAATGAACCGTTGTCATGACATTAAATATGGCAGATACTAAATGGTAAACGAATACCAGGTAAAAATTTCTTCTTGATTCGTTACGCCAGTTATTAAAGTTAAAGTAACGATGATTGCTTGACCAATGCAGCAATACCTAGTAATAGCCAGTCTGCGAAGCCGAAACAAGCAGAGATGTAGCCGGCGAACCTGACGTAACAGGCTGCTTGCTATCAATCGACTTTGGCGCAGGTACAGAGAGACTGGTTCAGTTCAGGAAGGCTGCACCAGATTAGTACTCCCTGTCAGACGCGGCGTCACTTACCCAGCTCGATATCACCACACTACCTTGGCGCATTACACATAGAGCCAGTTGCAGAACATCCACGAAACTCGTATTTCAAGATTTTATACGCTCTGCCAATCTACACGCGAGCTGTTCGGTTTCTAACACACGCACGCACGCACACACACACACACACACGCACACACACACACCTCTAACATTAGCGCACCGCAGGATGTGAATGGAGTGAGCTCGAACTCATTTGTGCTAAACTCTGACAGACTCGAGTTTATGTTGGCTTTCGTGCTTAATGAGAACCAGGCCAACGCAGCAGTGATCAACTCGTTAAAGCGAGGGGCCGTTTGGAGGGTAGCCGACTGTTTCACGTGAATATCGATATTTAAATAAGTTTATTGCACATGTTGTTGTACCATTCGTGCGAAGTCTCAGTAATCAATTCACCTTCAAGAGTCGTAAACCGTTTTTAGGAGTAAAACATCCAACATCTTTTATGGCCTGCCTGTTTTCCCGTCCTGAACCACTAAAGAACATGATGGCAATGTACTCTTTAGGCGAAATGGACAATGACAACATGCAATTTTTGGAACACAGTCAGCTATTGACATAAGAGTGGAATGCACTGCTACTAGACTACGTCATCCTGCTGAACAATATTAGACACAGGTGCAATGCTGTAGTGCGAGCCATTAATAAATACATTGAACGATATTCAGATTTTTCGAAAAACGAACTTTATGTAATGCTTCACCCTCAATACAGTCATATAATTAAAATCACAATCTCAGTATATTGTTATGATCAGTGTATATTATAATTGTAATACACTGTGAAATAAGAAAACAGTAAAAAAAAAAAGTTAACTGAAATGAATTGATTTTGTTTAAAAATACGCTGCACGAATATGAAAAGAAAAAGAAGTGATTAAATCAAACGTTTTAATTGCTTGCTTACTTTGTCTCTTGGTAATAACACAGGTATCAGCGTGGTTTGCTAGCGCACCGTCTTCAGTATATTACACAAAGATTAATATTATTAAAAAAAACAAACAAAAGAATAGAATTGCGCTGAAGTTTGAGTCATTCACCCTGTTTCCACCGCTTCGATGGTTAGATCAGTCGTTAAAGCTTGCAAACCATCCATCCTATCCGTTAAAAACAGTTGTCTGCGTATGAAAATCGCCTTGAAGCTGCATAGTGTGCACAGTTCCACCAGACTGTTTTATTTTAAACTACTGTATATTATTGCAATTTTAACATTATTAACCCTACATCGATGAATTGCATCCGCCACCAATTCTCGTTTCAGTATTAAGAAGAAAAATTGTAAATTTATGCTGGATATTATTACTTCGAGACATAAAGATTATAACATTCCAACTGAGAAACTAAACAATATTCCATCTCCAGGCAACTGACCACCATTCACTCGCACTCAAGCATTTCCAAAATTATTTTTATTAGAATAAATTAACTGATGAAGAGAGGGGCAACTTATTTGCAAGCACCGACTTATTCACAGTAGAGCGAAGCATCATAAAGCATATTTACAGACTTATTAAAGAAGTAACTTCAGATAAGAAAGATGAAATAAAGTAAAATCTTACCCTTTTTTTTTGTATCTTCATTATCCACAGCAGTCGTAACTGTTTAAGCACCGAATGCGTCAACATCGTTGAACAGCGCCGTTTTCCAGCTGATGCAAAACCAGACAAAAATGTCGGATTTGCCATCGATAGACTGACGCTAAAAACTACTAAATTATTCACCAAAAATGCTCGCTCCAAAGACCGGATTATCTACATTGTATTAGTTAAACATTCTGTCTGGTGAAATGCTGCTAAATAAGTCATGGCGGCTTGTCAGAACCGAATCGTAATTTGCCAACTTTCGATGGCCTTTAGCGAAAAGCCCTGGCAGAATTGCGTCTCGGTTGAAGATGGTGCAAATATTGGAAGGTAATAATTTTCCATTGTTGGTGTGAACACGCACGCACGCACACACACACACACACACACACACCACACACACACACACACACACACACACACACACACATGATTTTGCAATGGCCAGGTTTATTTTACTTTTTCTTTTCCTGCCTTTATCCGCTGTCCTGCACATTAAGCCTTCTTATACTAGAAGATTTCCTTCAAACTCAAGAGTTTTCCATGTCAAATATTTTCATTTTTGTTTTGTCTTCTTCACTAAACAGAAGGGTTGCATTCGTCTTGTTGTTTCAGTTCAGTAAATGCAGTCTGCATTCAAAGAACTGATGTGGTTTCCTTGTAATTTTGTTTTGGATACATAACAGAAAGTCTGTCGTACGATTAACTATCGATTTAGTATAAAGAGAGAAAACAGCAGAGAAACACTAATAAAAGAAACGGTTTCTTTAACGGGGGCAGATAGCTGGAGTAAACTCAGAATGAGAAATATGATTTACTCTGTGAGTATATCAGACGAATTATATTTTTTAAACGTTTAAAAAAATTTTTAAGTATAAATAGTTTTAGTAGCATTTTACGGTGAACGAAAGTTTAAGTTATTGTCTGAAACACATTATTGTAACAGTGTCCAGTGCACACAGATATTTAATTTTAAAAATAAGTGAAAGAAATTGGTACACTATTTACTAGAAAAGTTCATTTTCGTTTGTTCAAGCACTTTAAAAAACCGAAAGAAAATTACTATGAAGCATTTCACTTAGTCATTTCAATTTAATATCTTCAAAAAAAAAAAAAACCCCACAATTTACGGAAGTGAGTTTCATCGTTTAGTATATTTATTTTAAAAAATGAAGCAAAGATAGCTTTTATAGATTAAAATAAGTGTTAACTTATAGTGGATCAGTTCACTTTTGTTATTACCGTAGTGAAGATAGTAGTGCATCGACTTAGTTATTTTTTGGCCAGTATTTGTGGCATTATAATTTACAACGGTTTAAAAGATGTTATAGGCATTATTATCATTAATTTACAGGCCTCGATTTGTTCAATATGTACCCACACATTGATGTATTCATTCAAAAGAATTAATGCCATTACCAACCTTAAAATCTGTAGATACTGGAAAACGGTTTATGCAAAAGCTAGATAGTTGTTAAAAAGTGCAGTATACTGTTTAAAATTCTAATATGTAATGTCCTTCTAAACGCAGCAAGTTTATTTGTGAATTATTTAAGTAACACACAAGGAAATATCATTTTTAAATTGATGTTATTAATTTGACAATTATTACAGGATAAGGTCAAACGGTCAGATACGCTGTAAGTATGAGTGACTAGGGCGGACGGGAGAATAATGGTAAAGACAGCTGTTCGAGTCAGAACTGTAGAGCTCTTCAGACCAGGTCTGGGTTGCACTAATAGAGCGAAATGTTCAAGTAAGTAGAAGACGAAATAACGTTTTTCAATACGCAAAGTTCTTTCCTCGTATTGCTAATATAACGAACACTGAAGCATTCAAAAAGTTTTCGGAGTAAATAGGCAAAAAAAAAAAAAAAGTGAAGGAACTAGAAACCCACTAGATAAATCGAAATTAACTAATAACTTAGTAACCGCTAAAATCAGTAATCAGCACGATGTCGCTGGTTCGAAATCAGATGAAAACGCAAGACGTAAAACGTATCGGTGTCCACCCGCGAATAAAGTCAAAAGCAAACCAACCTCTTTACAGACTGAACTTGACTAAGCTTTATCTTCGAAGAGTTGATCTAGAAATTACTTCGAGTTGAATTAAATCCAAATTCGTCTCCAGAAATGAAGTGAAGTCTTTAAAATATTTTGCTACTAAGCATTTACCACTAATGCTACGTAATTAGTCCCAAGGCACCCATTGTTGAAAAGTTTATTTGTAAAAAAAAGAGAAATGCACTGCTCTGAAAATCTTGAATCTTTCAACAGAAGGTTTTATCTTAACACTAATCTTTGCTTTACTATTTTCAGGTATTTCCATCTTTAACAACATGGCTTTGGTTTAACCACAAAAGATTTTACTTCATGTTTAAATTTATTTACACTATTTTCCATTTTAATCCATACAATAGAATTTTCTAAATATTGGAAACTGTTTTCTTTTTAGGGTAAAAGAGAACAAGAAAATCATAAATATGTTAAGCAAGTTAACCAAAATTTAAAATTAAAACTATTAAAAATCTTAGTGCAAATTTTTTTACGCAACTTCATTATTGGAGAAAGCTCATGAGGAATATTTGCGAGTCTGTTTCATCATAACGTGGTTTTAATTTTTGTTTTCTAAACTAGCATGATGAGTTTAAAGTATAATATTGAAGCATCCTTTATATAACCCAGCAGCTGAAATATCCAAGGTGTATAGGCAGTGGAGTTTGAACCAATTCCGACTTCTGCTACATAACTTGAATGAATTAGCTAACATTAATAATTTTTAGAAGCACTCCCTCTCGGATCAGTCATTGAGTACGAATTAAGATGGTGTACTTCATAAAACCGCTGCTGTCTAACGTTTCACAGAATAATTTGGAATCTCTAGGCGATTGCTAGGATTTAGTAAATAAGATATAAATATACCTATTGGAAAAATATCTAAATAATTTAACTATGAGATTGATGATAAACGTTTTCATAGTAGCCATATCTCATATTTGGAAACATAAAACAGAAACTCTATTGAAAAGTTTAAGAGCAAGAATGTCATTCCTGAAAGAGTAAATTTGATACACAAACCATTATTCAGTCGGCTAACAGTGTACACAACAACAAACATCATAACACTATACGTTTTATTGATCTCCGTTGAAGAGGATCGAACATAAAATATCATAGATTGTAGCCAGTTTCTGCCATACGGAAAGACAAATAATCGGAGAATTCCGGGAAATTTCAAACGTAGTGTTCAACAGATTTCCTAAAAAAAATTTTATCACATTATGAGATTTCTTTTTTTTTTTTTGATAAATAATACACGCTAAAAGAGTTGTAAAAGTAATCAGTCATTTAATTAATGATGCTATCAAAAATATTTCCTCATTTCTGGTATTTCTACTATTAAACCCGAGCTCATTTATATAATAAATGTTATAATACAATAAAAAATATATTACACGATTCTATGCAAAACGACCATTTGCGAATATATAGCTAATTTATTATCACCGACAACACGGTTTCCAAATTAATTTAGAGGATACCTGTTATAGCAATGGTTCTTAACCTGGGGTGTCGGCACCCTCCAAAGGGTGCGAGGATAGGGTCAAGAAAATTAACTTTCTTTGTTTATTTGTCTTTGCCGTTTTTTTAACTAAATAATTCGTCTGTAGAGCCACTGCCTTTCAGTACTCCTCCTTTATTGCTGTCGGCAGCGTGTACTAGCGTTTCTGCTATGGCTGACGGCAGCGTGCGCTAGCATTTCCGTTATAGTTTGCGTCAGTGATGCCAACCGAAGCTCGTACTCAAATCACTTTCATTCTTCCGCCAGCGCTCGCCGCGTATACACGTAGTACCGGTTCCTGCTGCTCACACGTTATTTTGTACTGGTGTTATTTGTGTTGTAGCCATCGGCCCACCCACGATTGCGTCATAGTCCCTACGATTCGGCTCGCCCTGGCGTCGCCGGCCCCTAGCGGTTTCCTGTTGCTCAGCCATTGAAACAATGCGCGAGACAGGTGGCCAGAGGCTCAAGGTCGTCTCGCCACCCTGGACAATGGGTCAGGCAGCAGGGAACCCAAGCCGGAATTTAAACTATTACGCAAACTGGGACTGGCGCAATTGGGCCGCGTTCCCATTGGTTAAAACCACTGGGAGCCGGCCGGGCCTTATAAACTCTTCCACTGAAATCACGGTTTTCAGAGCCCCATAATGTCGAAGAACAGAAAGTGGAACGATGATTACTATCGTTTTGGATTCACATTTAAAACTGAGAGAGATGGGACAGAAAGACCTCAATGCTTTTTATGTTCAGTGATATTTTCGAATGCAAATTTGAAACCTCAAACTCAACGAACATTTCAACAGAGTACATGGTGGTAGGGAAGCTGGACACGACGAGGAATCACTGAAGGTGAAGAAAGCACGCTTCGATCGTCAAGGAACTCTTCCAAAGTTAGGATTTGTACCAATTGAAAAGCCTCTTCTTGAAGCATCCTATCAAGTTGCGTATTAGGTGGCCAACGCGATAAAACCTCATACCATCGCTGAAGAGTTAGTGAAGCCATGTATCCTTGAAGTTTTAAAGATCATTCTGGGGAAAGATGCGGAAAGTAAGGTGCAACAAGTACCAATGTCTAACAATGTCATCAGAAACAGAATAGTTGATATGAACGAGGACATCTTGAAACAGGTGATTACTGATATCAAGCGACTCCTGTGAAAATATCATTGCAATTGGGTGAATCTACAGATGCTTCACATTGTAGCCAACTGATTGCTGTTGTTCGTTATGTCAAGAATGAAGAAATATTAGAACACATTCTATTTTGTGAGCCACTAAAGACCACCACAAAAGGCCAAGACTTGTTCGACCTCATAAAAGAATTTTTCTTAAAACATGGATTAGATATGAACATCGTTGGCTCCATATGTACAGATGGTGCTCCGGCTATGCTTGGAAATCGGTCTGGATATGCGGCACTCATGAAACGGGAAATTCCTGAGGTCCGTGTCACACACTTCCTGCTTCATCGGTATGCAGTAGCAGCGAAAACTTTACCAAAAAGTTTGCAAGACGTTTTGTCAACTTGTGTGAAAATTGTTAACGTAATTAGAGAACGTTCACTGAACCATCGTCTATTTCAAGAGTTTTGTGAAAGCACTGAGTCTGAACACACGGTTCTACTGTACCACTCGGAGGTGAGATGGCTATTCCGTGGACGTGTCTTGCAACGTATATTTGAGCTTCGTGAGGAGATCAAGACATTTTTAAAGGAACAAAAGTTAAATCTCTTTTCTTCATTTGATTCCTCAGAACTTGTGCAAATGCTGGCATACTTGACCAACATATTACTCGACTGAATGAACTAAATATTTTCCTCTAAGGAAGTAATACAAACGTAGTTATTCACATGAAAAATTGGCTACCTTCAAAGCTAAAATTCCTTTGTGGATGAGAAATATTGAGAAGGTCAATTTAGCTGGGTACTTCCAGACGTTGCTACAGCAATACGAATTCACCTTGAACAGCTATTAAATGTCTCTGATGGTTATTTTTCTGCAGGAAAATTGGAAGCTAGCGACCGCTGGATAACGAACCCATTTCTCTTTCAGTTAAGCGACATGCCTGACGAAGACCCTCTCAAGGAGGACACGACATGCGCATCGCTCTCAGCAAAATGAAACCCCTGTTTCAGACATAGTTGCGAAGAAACAAGAACAAATGTCACATTGCTTGGATTTAATATGAATTTTCAATAATATATACGTCTAATTTGTGTGAAAATAAATTTTTGACTCATGATAACGTGTTTTCTTTTCTGGTAAAATAGGTATTTCTCTTCTTTTCGAAAATTGGTGTTAATTAAATATACTCATTAATTGGTATTTAATAATCCGACCTGAAAATATTCAATTTTTGTTTTTGTACTTTTAACTCTAAGGTGTGGGATAGCATTTCAAAATCCCGTGAGATGCCAGCATTGGAAAAGGTTGGAAATCACTGTGTTATAAAGACAGTAATTGTAATTAATTCATTCTTTATTTCCATTGAATTAATTTTCCATTCTTCAAAGTAGTAGATTCCTGGTGGCGATATTCTGATAGTTATGCCAGATCAATAAAAAGTCTTTATTATAGACCTTGCTCCTTTATTTACATTCTACGAAAAGTGGTCTGTCACTGACAGATGCGACGAATGCTTTAACGTTTTTCTTTCGTCTGTACATTTTGCCCAATGGGATTAGAATAAACATATTTTACTTAAACACTTGCGTTTCTCTTAGCATGCGCACCACTCCCTCATTACTGCATTAGTGGTCTATACAAGAGAGTTTCCAAAAAGAACTCAAAATCGAAGTTTCCTCCACTGATAGAAAACTTCTATTTCAGCAGTTCTATATAATATATTATGTACTAGCACTCTGGCTGAATATTTATTTCAGCTTCGTATTGAAAATCATACATCCCCGTGGGATTTCCACGAATATCTTGACTATTATCGGCTTCTAATCTTTGTGGCATCCAGTCTGGACCAAAAAAAGAGATTTTTTCCTTTGTCGTCACTTGCATTTGTGAACAACCTAACGCCCATTTTTGCATGGCATTAAATATGAAAAATGGAGGTTTTTTCAGTTATGGAAAAGTTTATACGTAAATCATGGTGACCATATTTGTCAACTCATCAGTAAAATAATTTATCATCCATAAGGCGAGTTACTTCAATGATGGAAAGTCGCGTTTGACTTTTAAAATGCGTGTCTGTACATAAAATTTCATATCTAGATATCTTGTGTTTTTTGATAACTGGCATGTTATATTTTACTTTCCTCTGTATGCTTGTGTGTATATTGAATATCAGCTATGCCAACGTTGATTCACAAAAAATAATAAATATCAGTAAATGTTAATTAATAGTCGTTCCCTTGAATCAATTATTTAAAAAAATGTTATATGAATTCTGCAGGCAGTCTAATGATTTGGATAATTATTTTATGGTGCTGAATTATCTTAAAGTATTAATTACAGGTTAAAAGGGACATAAATATGTATCTTGTGTACAACTTTCATATCTTGTAAGAAGAACAGTGAAACCAAAAACAAACGAATTTTTACGTACAGTTAAAGCCAAATTTATGAATTTCAGAATTTACAGTTAAATAAAATACACCATTGATACCGTCGATATATCTAATATTCATATACATATTTCTAAGATATGGGTATTTAAAACATTTATTTTAGGGGAGAGTAAATAATCGAGTTTTTTTTTTTCCATATTTTCTTTTAAATGTCTCAACTGTGTTTAAACTAAGTAAAGTTTATTGCTGTTGTAAATATTGAATAATTTGAAGAAGATTCTGAAAATATATTAAAGAATAAATAGATAATTTAGAAAATTTGTGCACTATTTTATAAAAGCATTTAGACAAGAAAATCTCTTTTATTACTAATTTTATGACTTTGCGCTAAATACATTTGAGTAACTTTGACTTTTCAAAATGATAAAAATACTGAAATCATCAATAATTGATTTTTTAAAAAATTAAACTAACAATTAAAATTTCCATATTTGAAATTAAGTTTAAATAATTTTACCAAATGTGTCATTAATAGAGAAAAGCGAAATTATCTAAAAAATAATACACAATAGTTTATCAAACATTTTTAAAGATGTGGTATAATTTTTTTAAAAAAAAACACCCTTTCTTTAGTAGTTACACTAAAACCATTCATTTGATAATTAATTAACAATATCCGCAATGCGTACTTCTTGTCTCTTTAACGATCGTAGTCATTGTATATTTATAAATTGCTGGGGTCTAAAATCATCACAGAAAATATTAAACTTCTGACGTTCTTCTTAATTCCATTTTTTTTTTTCCCGTTGCTCTCCCTAACCCCTTCCATTTTCTTTCAGATTAACGAGGCGCTTGAAGTATCTTGAGAGCCAATTCGTTGCAGTGCCGATCACGTACAGTGGCCTGACCTCTAATTTCATTTAATTTGCCGATTCCCCAAACCGACATTCATTCTCAGAACCTACCGTGCGTGTTTTGTTTTTTTCTGACGGATAATTACATTTTTTTGTTTTTGTTTCTTTTTTTTTCTTTTAGCTTGACGAAATGAAATTCCTGATAGGGAGTGTGGTAAATTGCTTTCCAAAACATGAGAGAGAACTAATCACAAAAAGGTACTTTCGTACCTGACACACAAAAAAAGTCAAATAAAGATTTAAAAAAACAAACAAACAAACAACCAAAAAAAAAAACACAACAGCATAACAATTCTGAACGACGAAAAGCTTGTGATTTAACATTCCGATTAATGCTGGAAATTGTAATCAGATTTTATATTCAGCCGAAAGCTGCCACGAAGCCACGGACTTCGCCACAGAATACCCTTTTAAATACCATATAATAGCAAAAAAAAAACAAGTAATGCATTACGTTTAAAGACCAAAACATCAGATACATGTCTAAAAATGCTAATTCTGACGAGACAAATTTTATGGAATTTACTTAGAGAAGCTTTATTTCTGTTTGGTTTTAATTTGGACAATATATGGCAGCCAGTGTAAAACCGTCTCTTGGAATTTATTGAGTTGAATTGATTCGATGGGATGAGACTATATAATGTTTCTTACCATCGACGTCATCTGTTATTGCATTCCGTTCATGGTATTCGGGTGTTCCGTGTTCTTTATATTTATATTTACGGTCCAACGGGTCTTTACGTTTTGTTTTTTTTTCAAAATTACTGCTTGGTTTTGCCAAGTGACTACTAATGTGTGTGTAAAATGATTACTGGAGTTTTCCGGAAGAATAACTAAACGTCGTTAGTGGTTTGTACATTTCCGAAACTGCATCCGGACGCCGACGTTTGTATGTAGACTTATATTCTGGCTGTGTTCCATCGACACTGTTTCTGCTTTTTCTGCGAATACTACTGCAGGAAGGGAGAGATTGATACCTAAAGAGCATTGGGTATGATGTAAATATCATGTGTTATCCTGCTGAAACTGAGGACCAGGAAATGATTAGTAACATGCTATTATTCACGAACTCATTGAGAGTATGAAAGTAAGATGAAGAATATTATGTGATGACAGTAGTATTGAATACTATCATCTTAGAAATATCCTATAGTCCCGTTTTTTAATTACCGGAGAAGATAGGTATCAGAAAGTTTCTAATCACCCCTGAAATGCTGCATTCTGGAAAAAAAAATTTTTTTAAATCTAAAGTCTTTGAATATCGAATTGTTTCCCAGAGGTGTCAGAAGATAGGCAAAGACTTTATTTCGCATTAGTGTTTCGAGTAAGCTTGTGCACACCAGAAAGAATGCAAAATATATAGAGCTTTATAGGTACAGAACAGAATTTCTTGCTATGAAGGTTACATGAGGACAGCCATTTATGTTTTCTGTGAAAGGAGAAACTTATGCCTAAGTTTAAACCTGAAAATTCTATCCTTAAGTACCCGCCCGCAATGCTTGCATCCTTTGATTAAAATATGGAGAGGTATTTTGTAGTTGTCAAGTTCCTTTCCCGAGCTCGCGGTCGGGGAATACCAAGGTGCAGAAAAAGTTGGCAGAAAGTGAAAAGTCTACTGTGATAGATTAGAATATGGAAAGGCGGGATAGGGAAGTTAGACTAATTAAAAATAAAATGAAGAAACCAACATAAAATCCGGAAAGGGTGGCGTTCTGAATCAAGGCCAATTGGGATATGTCTGCCTTTGAGTTGCGCAAACTATCCACCCTTGGGTAAAGTATCAAAAACTGAGCCGTATTCTTCTGTAACTATAAAGAATTTAAGCGAGCGCTCGATCTTAAGACAAATGCATGTAATTACCGAAGACCGTATCCACCTGGAAGAACATACAATTATACCATTCCGAATACTTAAACACTGGCTTCAAGCCTGAGACTACAAGGATTGTTATTATCAGTGACCATTTCTGTTCAAAGCTAATGTTGAATACTGCGTGCATCAAAAGGAACAAAAATTACATTCGGGTTATGTCAAGAATATGAGAAAGTAGCCAAGCAAAAAGATCCTCGCTTTAAAAATAAAAAGGCATCCGATTTCTTTGAACATGAGGGGCAGCTATAGCCAGTCAATTTAACTTACTCGTCAATTTTCAGTAGGTTTGCTTTTATGTTAAAAAGTATTTAATATAAATACACAAAAATTGTCTAACAATGAAACTACTTTTCGTTTTCAAATGATTAAAACCTTTGCAAAATTATCATTAAATAGATGCAAAATAGCATTTTCGGATATGAATATAAATGCTATTTAAAACAAAAAAAATTGGCATTATCCGGAATATCTAGAAGTTTTACTTATTATGTTACAGATGATTCCGGATTTTTACTTTTTGTTCTTGAAAGTGTAAGATTTTTTCCATTCAGTTTAGAAGATTCTGGAGAATTATAGGAATTTCTTCATAAAATTTTTCATGTTTAGAGATAGCCGATCATGCATCTTAATTTTCAGTAAAAAAAAAATATTTATCCATAATTGTAGAACTATGAATAAAAGGTGGGTATTTTATCGTGATAAACAGCAGATTACTAATACGAAACCCTGAAGCGTTAAAAAATTGTTGAAAATCTTGATCACTCAGTAAGAACTGTTGGCAGAATTATTGGAATGATTAAGAAAACTGGACACTTTTTCCTAAGAAAGGTATTGAATCAACAACAACGAAGTTTCGCCAAGAGAAGAATGGGTTTTGGTAAAGCATCAAGGAAAGGATAAATTTTTCTCATATATTAACCAGAGCAGAAATTATTACCAAGATATCGGATAACTTTGTTAGAATATATTTTGTAGTAATAGGCTTCAAATCACAGATGCCAGCTGAAACTGAACTTTATACCATACCAGATTAAAGGAAGCTACTATGTTCTAAGAAAGAAAGGAATTGATAAGTAGAAGATTAGACCAGGGTAATATTTTCAGATAAAACGTACACTTCATCCTTTTGGTAATCATGGAGTTTTGAGAGGTAGAGTAAATCACGTAAAATTTGAAATCACTCTGTTATTTACCAACCCAGAAACATGTAGAAAGTGTCCATCTCTAAGCCTGTTTCTCTTCTAATGATAACCTCGTAATCCTGTGTAAAGGCGCATCAATAAATACAGATTGACATCTGAATCATAATTTTACAGAATTTTCCAAAAAAAACTATCTTGATGTGGGTTTTTTTTTTCAATATGAGGCATTATGTTTGACAACAATAAAAGTTCTTCCATAGTTCAAGAACAATGAAAAATCCATTAGTTTGAAAAATAGTCTGGGGAATTCTGCTAATTTAAATCTAGTTGAGAAAATTTTGATATTGTTGAGATAAAATATTGCAAAAGTCATCTTAGAAAAAGAAAGGAATTGTAATGAATCATCAAGGAAGCTTTAATAAATATTTCATCATACGTGACACTAGTCGAGACAATGCCAGGTAGGATGAAAACAGTCAATAAAAAGAAAGTTTACTGTTATAAATATTTAGAAAAGGAAAGGCTAGTTTTTAACAAAAAATTTTTTTATTATAATTGCAACGTTTATTTTTTTTGTAATTTTTTAAAATCATGTATATTAATAAGTACTTGATAAAAGAAAGCTCAAGCCTCCATGTTTAAAAAAATGCATTAAGTACTGGAAATTACTGAGTTGGCCAACATGACTGGCCACGACTTTCCATCTACACTAATTTATAAAAGGGAAATGCTTATTCAGCATTACCATAGAATGACACTTACTATAGAACCTAGCAGTTTGCTGCAGTAACAATACACACATTTTGTTTCACCTGCATGCTTTTTTTTAAATATTGCATATAAATAGTGCATTTTGAATACGCTTAAACGTAAGTATTAAGATACAAATAGTGAAAAGTGTTGGGAGGCAACGCCTAAACATAATATCAAACGTCGCATATACGTGAACAACTATAGGGCTGCCCTTTCTTTGTTGTTGTGTTTTTTTTTTTAAAGCATGATATTTTCAATATTCCTGGCTACAGCTGCGTGTGTCCGAAATTTCCCAAAAAACTTTCTTTAGTGTCCAGTTACCGTCTTGCGGCTGCCTCTTTATTTCTACCCGAGTTAAAACGGTGTCTGGGCGTGGATCGTTTGTCGGCGCTTTCTTCGCTGCAACTAGCACATGTGACGACATCACCGTAACTACAGTTTCGTAATATATCACTTTATACGTAAAACAGTTTGGGTATACAAACATTGCTTCACTTACTGGTCCCCCTTTATACATAATAAAGGTTTTCATCAACCGCTGCATATCGCCAAATAAGTTTTAAAATGTCAGAAAATAGACAAATGTATTTTTTTTTTTTTTTGTAGTTAGCTGTTATACGAACTTTAAACTCTGTGGATTCATTTGTTTTTGCATTACTCGTTTTATTGCAAAGTTCATGTAGTTTAAATCGTTGCAGGGGCACCTATCCAAATAATACATAATGATTGTTTTGGGGAGATGGATGTCATAAAAACGGAAGACGTTTTCGATGCTTGGCCTGTTTTGTTTTCTCCTCCATTGGTGCATACCTTTGGCAAGCTACGGTGGTGAGCTCAGTGACAAGTCGGAGAGGCCGTCGTAAAGCGAGAGCGCTTTTCCTCTTGGACAGATGGTATGCGAACTTGGAAAGCAAGGTGTAGATCACGTGTTGTTGTTTTTTTTTCTCAGAATTTTTAATTCCGTTATTTTTTCTGCTTAGCTATAAATTTCAGTGTAGTCTGGCGGCTTAATCTAATCTGAAATCCGGCCAAGATCTTTGGGGAGCGAGGGAGGGTCCTTTAAATGAGCTGTAATATCCTCGGCTTGGGAAGATATGAACTGAAGCTACTCAGAACATTATATTCATTTTTAAAAAAAAGTTTTTTTTGAACTCGCATTGGCACTCCAGGTGTCATCTCGTGTTGAACAAAATGTTAACTTAGATGACTATGATGATGATGTGGGTGGTAGTTGGATATAATAAAGGGACTGTTTTCAGAAGCAGAGGATAAAAATTCGATTAGAATTTGCTGCCTCAAAAACACTTCAGAAAGTATCAAGCCAGATATTAACAGGTGCTCTAACAGAAAATCCTAAAATAGAACGTTCAATCTGTAGTTCTATATATCAGCTTTACAGCCCGAAATTTCCAAGATGACATGTAAATGTTTGCTCATAAGTTCAGGAACTGAAAAATCTTTCCGGGAAATTCATTCACTGGAGAAAACGGAACACTGGTCAGTTTTTCTTGAAAGATGATTAGTATTGATTTATATGGCTGCGTCGAATTAGCGAGAGGAATATCTGCAGCCATCGTTGCATTAGCGTTCTCGCTGCAGTGAAAAGAAACCCATTGGCAACATTCGTGTATATATATATATATCTGCGAACGAAATGACCGAGTTTAAAAGCTGTAGACAAGTCTGTCGTAAAAAAATTTCTTGATGAGTCACCCCTACACTTCTGAACATGAAGTAGATATCAGTAAAATAAAATCTCTAGTCTGGGACTTTCTTTCACTTTTACCGTCGAATAACTATCACTGCCAACACGACTGACGAGCCACTCGGCTTCCGGTTACTTTTTTCTCATACTTGCTAGTAACCATTAATTATTACGATACTTTTAGATATTTGCCAAAGAATGGTGCACTTCTACCCAGTTAGAGCATTCAAACACCAAATTTATTTATTGGTTATCATTAGTTCCCATCCGACACAAGATCGACTATTAAAGGCTTGTTTTCTTGGTTTCTTCTCTACGCAAAAATTCCATCTTAAAATCCATCCTTCCCGCGGATGTCTGATATTACTTTATACTTCAGTGTTATCCTATTTTTGGTGTATTATAAACTAAGCTGCGTTCAAACACATTCTTCCTTTGCAGGAAAAGTCATTTTCACAAGCTCTTTAATTAGAATGGATTAAAAACTAGAAACCGTTAGACGGAATTTACATCACATTTACTACTGTTACTACTTCGTGTAAAAGTTACGTAAACATGGCGTTTTGCTTCTTTATGACAGTTAATTAAGAGCACATCTGTTTATTTATTATTATCTACGATGTGCAGCCGCAGTATAACAGGTCATACTTACGGGGGTATGCAACGTTTGTTTTTTTTTCGACAGTCACTCGATTTCGAGTACGACGACGTCGTCCAAGGTTAAAATCGTTGGTGAGTCATTAGACGGTTAAGTAGTCTTGCGCGACTTAGTATTATAGAGTAAATATAATCCTTCCAAACTTGTTTGTAGATAATGCAGTAGTCAGGATTAATATATTTAAATTCATATAAGAATACAAACAGCATATTCCATGTTATCTTATTGCTTGTTTTTTTTTCTTCTTCTTCCCTCTTTTATGACATCTGAATGGCTACATGGGATGTTGTTTAAATGCCAACGAAAACAAACCAAGAAAAACGTGCTGGCGTGGAATTTACCTGGCATTTACTATCTTTAGCATGTAACATGATGTAAAGAACATTCAGTAGTCTTGCGCTTCGTTACAGCGGGATATTGTCAGTTTTTGTAGAGACATCTAGATATTAGCGCATTGCAACGTAACGCTTTTGACATCTGTCTCTGCAGTAATAGTAAAAAAAAAATATTAGAACATCCAGATTCAATAACCGGACGACCAGGTGTTTCGTATCAAATAGCAGCGGTCTTAGAATAAAATATTAATGTATGATAAACATACGAAATATCTGATGTAATCATCAATGGATTTATATTTTATGAGACTTCCCCTATAATACAGCTGTAGTTATATTAAAAAAAAAATCTATTGTGATAATTTTCAAAATCTTATTTGTTACTGAATGTGTGGCTTGTCTTAACTATGATAATTATAAATACTAAGCATCGTTACGTGGTGATCTTAATAGGAAGATACATCGGAAAAATTAAAATAACAGTGTTCATGCATCTCTTTATTAATTTTTCTTTAATGGAATGAAAGCCTGTGTCATTAAAATGTAAGTTTTTTTAAAATAGCAAGTGAAGCTTCCATCTTGTGTCAGCTGTGATTATGAGCACCGTCAGTCACAGTAGTTATTAACACAGAATATTTAAAATTAATGAAATGTAATGTTTCATATAACCTCAACTGTTTAATTCAAGGAAAAAAAACACTTTATTGTAAGAATTTTTAAAAAAACAGTTACTTAACATCAATTTATTTGAAATAATATATATAAACTCTGACTTGCATAGTAGCGTACTTTACTATGATTTTGTTATTGTACCAAAAAGTAGGGATGTAAAATTTAAGTATTAATAAAAAAAAACGTGCTATAATACAGTAAATTAAAGTGTCTGGCATGCTAATTCTTCAATCTTTTTTTTTAAATTATTTTTTGCATCCAAAAATATAAATATTCAGCACAATCGCAATTTTTAACATCAATTAATATTGAAGGTACAGCATGTAAATCGTATTTGTCATTCAGTTGATTTTGATGAATTATGTCGTAAAGTTTCACTGATTTGTTGCAAGAAGGAATGTATTAATTTTAAATGGCAATAAATCTTATGACGCTGGTAGTTAAAAGAAGAAAAGTACTCATTTATATGTTAGCAATTTATGAAAAGGGAAGTTCTAAAGATGCAAAGATAGTGATGAGTTGTCTATTTAGGTAAATGAGTCTGGTTACTGCAATGATTTTCGTGGTTCTCAAGTGAATAAACAACCTTAATGGAGAAGATAATGAGCGGAAACTATTTTGCGGATTCGAGGCTAGCTAAAGTCTCAGCCACTAACGTCTGGCCGCACAGGGGAAACATTAAAGTCGGTAACTTGATCTTTACCGGATATGCCCATTTTTAGTGACAATTGCAAGTACCGACTGAGTTTCGGTCAAAGAAAATTTACAAACAACACCAATATTGGCTTTGCAAAACAGATTTAAATGATTTAACTTCCATGAAAATAAATAAAGCAAATTTAAAATTCGTTTTCTATCTTTTGTATCGAATCTCATCATTTTATGTGCAACCAAATTAAAAATACCAGGGGATCATAAATGACTTCGTCAGTCAGTTGCCTAAGGGGTTCATGGAAAATACATTCTTAGAGTTTGCTCCTGGGAACGATACTTGCCGTTTGTGACGTCATGCCCAAACAGCCATGTTAGTTTTAGAAAAAGGGTTTTTTTCTGATTTACGAATGTGACTTCAACAGAAAAAAATGAAAATTGTATTAACATTTCGATAGATTGGTTTATCTCATTACAGGAAGTGTTCTCAGTGCCTGCTGCAATTCTCAGAAACTGCTTATAGACGTCTTAACGCGTGGTGCTTACTCACTACCGTGAATGGGAATGATGTGTCGGCGAACGTTGGTCTTAAGATCATCAGTTCTAGGCAGAATGTCATGGTATTCCAGTATGTGTGACGCTTAAAATATCTTCCCAAGTGCTTTGCGATCTTGGAGAGAAACTTCGTTCGCAGACATTTCTGCAGGAAAATTAACACATGTTATAGTTCTTATCTTGCGTACAGAAATTTTAAAAAGACGTCAAAGAAGACGCCACATAAAGAAAGTACCGACCCACAGTGGCAAACTCATTCTGGAAATGAATTCACCATGACCCCTTTATGAACGTGTGGTATGGTTTCGAGAGTTATAAGAAACCGATTGCAGAAAATTATTTTATAGTCATCCAGTATATAGAGCATTCCAAAGTAATGTATTCATATGTTTGTACAATACATGCAATAACATTTTGACTCTCAACATTAAGAAGTTTATTTGGAAGCTTGCCAACTAGATTACCATGCAACGTAAAAGCACTCCTGACGTCACGTGTTTTCAGTGTGTGAAAACGAATGTGTAGACTTTTTTAGATTAAGGTTTTACTGGGAGGTAGATGAGACGAATCGAACCAGCTAAATACCTGCCATACTCTCCAGATCTCTCAGCAGCAGATTTTTTTCCTGGAACTGTGTTGAAGGGCAAGATGTATGCCAAAAGACCAACTACCATCCGCAAACACTAACAGAGAATTGTTGATGCTTCAACAGCCATTCCTGTAAAAACATGTGCTGTGCGTGTTACTATCTCAGACAAAGCAGAATCTGCGTGGATGCGATGGTAGACGTTTTGAACACCTATCCTAATGTATCATGGCTGAGGAGTCTGATCTACCAATATGACTTTGTTTACCAGCCTATAGAAAAAATATTTGATACATCTTTTTGAATAGTAGAAACTAATATGGATCCAATAATATAGTATAAAAATAAAACTACTAAAAGTGTTAATTTTATTTTATTTTTCCAAATATGCGCATCATGCGAAAAATGTTGTTTATTTAAAATAGAAACATTTTCTTGTAGTGCATATATTACTCGGGTTTTTCTATTTGATAACCAATAAAAACGTTACACGTGTTTACGTCACTTACAAATTAATAATAGCATTATATTTCAGGTTTATGGTGAATAATCCGTATACAATTTAATCGTAGATAATTAATAAATTTCTGATGAAAATTTTTGCGGCATGAGTTAAATGCCGTTCTTTAAACTAAAGTGGATAATACCAAATATTAAATATCATTTATGTGTGGTTTAAAGATGCAACTTCATAATTTTTTTCTATTTTTAATGAAAAGTAGTTTTCGATTATTATACATATGTAGAAGATATTTAGTATGCATGTATATATATTTTATTTTGATAGTCTTTTAGTGTGACATACCTATTTTCGCCAGTGTATGTTTGCTGTTTTCTTTTCTGTGTTTGTGTGCGTGTGCGGAGAGAGAGAGAGAGAGAGAGAGAGAGAGAGAGAGAGAGAGAGAGAGAGAGGAGAGAGAGAGAGAGAGAGAGAGAGAGACTTGTGAACACACAAAGTAAGAACTTGCCAAGGAAATGCATTTTTCTTTTCTAATTAGAGGATTGGTTGGTTGAGAACATACGATGTTTGCTCAGAATAATTCAGGCATCTAATTTGATTTGTATCCAATATTTTCCTTCTTCTTATTCTATTTATACACAGAGCGATACATAAGTAAGCTGATGGTTGCATGGCGGGTGAACTGTCAGGAGTGTGTTACATACAGTAAGTACCCTGCTTTAATTTAAATTTTAATATTAATGAAATTGCTCTCGTTATAGCTGGCACCAACGGTGACGCAATGTATGTGCATATAAAATCGCGATGACACCTAACTCTTAATCTTCAAGAAATTCTTGAGAATTCGGTGCCGAGTTCAGATACAACGGAGTTAGTGCCTTTCAGCTTTAAGTGACATTCATGAATCTTCAATTTTTTTGTCTTTCCCACCCTAAAAAAGCTCTGTATATTAAGTTTTTCTCTTACATCTCATATGTTTACGTAAAAAGTAAGTAAATAATAAAATAAATACAAGAAATAAATTGTTTATACATACCTTCAACTTGAAAGATTTTACTATATTTCAAATTTACTCTTTTTGTAAATAGCGCTGATTGGTCGTTGTAGCTTCGACTTGGGGCGACACGTCTACTTTCGTTTTACTCCTGACACCATCTCCATCTCTGCAGCTTTTCGTTCATCAGCGCCTTTAGCTGAAAGGAAAAAAACAACAACAACAACAACCTTACACGTAGTCGAGTTTCCGTGGTGAAAAAAAACTAACCTAATTATTGTTCTAACCTTTCTAACAGCGGCGCTATGCGCTGTTAATTGTAAACGGAAACATGAACATGGTGGATTTTATTTCTGTATTTATCTCCATAAACAGAGACACCGAAGTTTACATTAATAATTAAAACGGAAACATTGCACTTTAAAACGGTGTTTTCTTAACGCCTGCAATCATAAATATCGAAGTCATCAAATAATAATGTCTTAATTATGTTTATAATTTCTTTTTTAACATCTGTGGTAATGAATTGCCAAATAATCACTAGGCCAATGCCAAACACCTCATTTTACATCTGTAACATATATTTTAATATATTTGTTTCACAAATTTATCAACAAAAACCATTGTAATAATAATAATAATATAATAATAATAATAATAATAATAATAATAATAATAATAATAATAATAATAATATAATAATAATAATAATAATAATAATAATAATAATAATAATAATAATAATAATAATAATAATAATAATAATAATAATAATAATAAGGAGAAACAGTATCATTAATAGAAGCAATCAAAATGATATCAATAAAGTAACAAATATTTATTATTATATTATCTGATATCGTTTAGTATTCATTAAATTGCAAATCTAAATAAATCCGACAGAAATAGATTTTTAATTAATAACCATAGATCTTATGATTTAAACTTAACTTAAAAAAATACCAAAATTAAACGATAGAAAGTATACTTGCAGAAAATATGCAGTCTACTGCTTTGTATCACTTATTTCTTTTTCTTTATAGAATAATTTTGTACTTTTTAGCATTTCTGTCAAGACTTGTATTAACTTTTATTACTTTTAACATTACTAGAGTTCTATAAAAAATAAATAACTAATGTATCTATTGTTTCACTAGTAAAGTACTTTATCAACAAAAAAACTTGACAAGCATAGATTATCTCTCTATTTGCATCATATTCCTTTTGTTTACTTGACAGATTAAATAAAAAAGAGGGTTTTACGGACAGTATTTTGTTTTAACATAATAAGTGCGCTTCACAATAGCATGTAAACGGCAGGGGTGGCGTGACCAGTAGTAGCAAACAGATTTGCATCTTTATGAAGTTCACCAAGACCTAACTATTCTCGAAGTCCTTGTTTTTTGTTGTTGTTTTTTTACATATAATATTTGTATCTCCGTAGAAACTTTGCACGTCAGAATGGAATTGCATGTAAAAAAAAGAAAATATAACATAATGAACACCATTCAAGAACGCTTGTACATGTTCTTGGCCTGGACAAATTTGGCACTCTAGATATTAGTGTCCAATATAATTTAGTCCATTTAACATCAAATAAAATTTGGTAACCGGAAGTAAAAATTATCTGATTCTTTTCTATTTTTTTTTTGTGTTTTTTTTTACTCATGCGTTTGGGTGTTAGTGTAGCCAAAAATTAAAAAGATGCTCTACTTTGCTGGAAACCTTCATACAGTTTTGAAACTCAGCATTTGTTAGCAAACTTAACAAAACCATTAATTTAAGTTGCTTTAATCTTGTATGAGCTTTTTCACCACCACAACATTCACTGCATCAGGGTTGCTCCAGATCAAACTCGATGATTCTTTTCTGTTAGCATTTTTCCAGCCACAGAATCGCTTCTTCTTGACAAACTGATAAGTGAAAAAATTAGGATTACCTTAGAACAACAAAAGGTTGTAAATGGTAAAGATAGAATTTTCAAGAATCTGTCATGAACAAGGATCACGGAAATCATTAAGTATAAAGGAGGGGGGACTTTGATGTTTTCTTCTCGTCCAAGCTAACGATTCGCCCAGGTTCTCTGTTTAGCTTGAGAATTTTTTTGCATAATATCTTTATATCAAACCTATCAAGAAAACTAACATATTATTAGCTATCAAAATAATTTTGTCCAAAATAAAACATGAATGCATACACAGAATTATATACAAATCTGTGTAATGCTTACGTGAACAAGTTAATTTTCATTTTTCTTGTATTTTCTCATCTAATGTATCACATTTTTCTTTATATAAGTAAAACTCATACATTATCATTTCTTATATGTGAATAAACTAGTTTTGTTAATAAGCCTTCTAATTTGTGTTCATAACTTGTATTGATACTTTATACATTACACACACTGGTAACCATAATTGGAAACCCAACAATAAAATATGCTGTATATATATCCACTATTAGTATGAATACTCACAGGTATATTAGCAGGTAAAAAAGAACAATATATATGACAAAACTTATTTCTGTCAGTTTACGTTGTAAGTTTGATCACACATGGCCACTTAATACTAAATATCCCTCTCATTTCTTTATTACTGAAAAAATATGACACCTTGTACATACATATATACTTCATTGTTTTGTTAAGACTTGTTTCCTCTATTTTATGAAATGTTAATCCAGATACTTTCTTTTAAACAATGCCTTGTTTTGGGCAAAAAATAATATTTTACTTCTTTACTGAGTGGCTTTAAAAACCAAAGGTACTATTTTGCTTAGTATTTATTATTTTTTATATAAAATTTCACGAATAATGGAAATCATTTTAAATTGCTGGCTATAAGCTTGTACGAATGTCTGCAAAGAATATGCAAATCTAAAGGTTTGTCTTACAAGATTAACTTCGTTTACATATTACAACGCGCGTGGGTTGCATTAATTATTTATTGGCAAATATTAGGTTGTTACAAACATTTTGTCGATTCTTTTACCGCAACAACGAGAACTCATATCGTTGCTGAACGTGAAGTTTATTAATCAAAGTAAGTTCCATTACAATCAATACACTTCTGCCAACGATTTACAAGCGGATTTATACAATTTTGAAAAATATCTGAATTTCTGGAGTCGATAAATTGTTGGAAGGCAGTTTCATTTGCTGCTAGGTTGGAGAAATATTTCATAAGGAGGAACCTCTCGAAGTGTTTGATAAACTGGTGGTCTGTGGGAGAAAGGTTTGGTGAATAGGCTGGATGACGGGAAACTTCGTACCCCAAAGTGTTCAGTTTCTGAAGAGTTACTTTTACAACACAAGGACGAGCATTGTCATGGAGCAGGATTAGGCCTTTTCCATTGACCAATGCCGGCTGTCGTTGGAAGAGTTTCTGATGAATGACGTTTAATTCACGACAGTACTTTTTAGCTGTAATGGTTTCACCACGTTGCAAGAAGTTATAGTGGATGGCACCAGTTGCAGTTAACCAGAGTGACCATGACCTTCTTTGGATAGAGGCTGGGTTTTGAAATGTGGTTAGGCGCCTTGTCTCTGTCGAATCACTGTGCTGTTTGCTTGCAATTGTCGTAAAGGATCCATTTTTCATCACTCGTAATGATTCGGTCAAGAAATGGATCGTTTTTGTCTCTTACGACAAGCGAAGAGTAGATCTCCAATCGACGATTTTTGTTGTTGTTCATTCATATTTTGAGGCACCGATTTGTCAAGCCTTTTCACCTTGCCGATTGCGTCAAGATGCCGGGAAACAGTTACAGTGCTTACGTTAAGCTCTTCAGCAATCTCTCGCACTGTTTTTTTTTTTTTTTGATCGGCTTCAATTGCGGCTTTCGGACGGTCGTCTTCAGAGCTGGAAGGTCGTCCGCTATGTTCTTTATCTTCGAGGCTCACATCTCCTGATCGAAACATTGCAAACTATCGTTGTACTGTCCGCTCATTTGCTGTGTCCTCACCCCACGCTTGCTTAATGTTACGAGCTGCCTCGCTCGCTTTGTGGCCCGGTTTGAACTCGTGAAGCAAAATGGGTCGAAAAACTTTTCTATCCAAGCTTCACTCAGAATCCGGAAACAAACATCCACTTTATGATTTTTAAAAAGGTAGGTCTTGCATAATATATGCCAAAGCACACGCTACAAAACGATATATAACTCATCTACATTCACCAAGCATGCGAAAAAATGAACCCAAAATTAACATAATATGAAAACCGATAAAACTTTTAAAACGACCTAATGCATTATTGAATTTGGCTCCTTATATTCAAAGAAGATAGTGTATAAAGTGCTTTTAGATGTCGCTAAACTTCATTGCGACGTCGATAGAACGTTAGCATCATTATCGAAGTCGCAGTAAAGGAATTAGTTGTGTAATAAAAGCTTTTTACAAGAAAGACAGATTCAGCATTTAGTGCCATAAAGATTAAGTCTATCCAGCTACTGCTGAATTCTACTGCAATGATTGTAAATACTGCATGTTGTTGAAAATGAAATTGTAAATGTAAATGTAACGTTTAAAACGTTCTATGTTTATTTTTAATGTATTTTTTGTTTTAACGCAAAATTTATAAATAAATTGTGAAAAACAGATATAGCATAGATATATTATTTTAAAAAAATACATTTAAAACCATTTTCGCAGATCTTTGTTGTTTCAAAAGAGAAGAAAGTACAGCAAAAATATTTTAAATCCTCATACAATGTTGTGACCAGTGGTAATGCACGCTTCAGATGCCCACCTAGAAGCAGGTTTATGTAAAAGTTGGCTAGTGGTAAAGATAATACCAAAAGATTGTTCGGTCTCATTAATATCAAATTTCGCGGATAATGTCATTTTTTTTTTGCGGTATTTTTATTTCTTAATTAACCCTTTTTAATGAAAGCTCTGACTCAGAACGAAAAGCAATCCAAAAGATAAACCTCGCGACGAAAGAACTTTTTTGGCGAGTGAGAGCCGGTCTTTCAATACAGTCAGCCAAACACACCTGGTTCTTTTGCTTTAAAATCGTTTAAAAACACGTGACGTTGTTCGGGTTAGTTTCCAGATGTTTTATATTATTCTAATTCTTCTTCCGTCAAAGGGTTGCTCACCATACATAAGCCAAGCACCTCTCCAATAGTGCTCGTATCTTCTTGTCCTTCGAAGTCTATCTCACAGTGATCAGAAAGAAAAGAAGGGGTCGCGACTAACTAAGTTATCCAGATGCGGTTGAGAGCTCTTGAGCCGTGTTCAAGGTGCAACCCAGTCCAGATTTACCTGTGGGCCTCCGACACGAGTGCCCGGAAAAACAATACTAAACAATTTCCTTTTTAGAGGTGGGAGAAAACCCACCCGGCCGGCTAAATAAGAAGAGTGCAAAGCCAATATACTAAAGTTTCTTAAAAGTTTATCAGTATAGGGCGATACGCAGAGTGCCCTTCACTCCTCTTTTCCGAATTAATTACAAACATACCGCCGACAGTTCAAGGTCTACCTTAGGCTGATTTACAGCGTCTTCTGGGAGATATATTTAATAGTCGATTCCTTCTTGCTAATTGATGCTGTTAGTATGTATCTATGAAAGATTAATAACAGATGCATCAAAGGCTGGTTTATGCTTCCGTTGTTTACTTTGACAAACATCCAAAGTGAACACCAAGTGAGGAGCGTGAAGGCGATAGTTGTGTTGTCTTTAGTAGAGGAAATATTTCCAATGCCTGTTTATTTGCTAGGAAGGTATATGGCTTTGGATAAATGAATTAGCTGCTCTTCTGTTTGCAAAAAGCATTGTTAAAATCTTTGCTTTTTAAATCAGGTATAGCTGATGTTAATCATTATCAATGAGTTCACAGTGCGTCAATAATATAGGATGGGGTTTTCGTCTTCTCGGTGGCGAACTCACGAGAGACTCAGACGGACTCCCGGTGGTTGGCCTGTTAACTAAGACGCAGTGTTAGAATCCTTTGTTTTAAAATTAATAAGAAGCATCTTCATTTTATTTATCTTCGTATTACCTACTCTTGCGCTTCTGTGATACAAAGCAAAACAAAGAGAACGCTCAATTCAATAGGTGTAGCCCCTCCCGCCGCCACCAAAAACAAAAAGTCAGACTAAATTTTAGAATGTCATTTGCGCATTAAGATATAAAATGCGTGAAAATAAATAAGAAAAAAATTACATTTTAATACAATTTATTATACAGGGTGTTTCAAAAATCTATGTCACATTACGACACTGTATATCTTAATAACTACTGAGGATATCAAAACACAATTTATATTACCTGAAAGCTAATATTTCCAAGTTTCTATACAGGCTTTTACAGGTGTTCAATGTGAGCGCCGCGGGTACACGACACACATCAAAACGATAATCCAATTCTTGCCACTCCTCAAGACGCGCCAAACAGTTGTTGATGGGAGCTGAAGTTCTAGACTGGCTATTCTGACTGATTTCTGGGGGCTGCGCTGGAAGGCTTGCCGAACTTGTTCAACCGTATCATCTGAAGTTGAGGGGTGTCCTGTTCTCTTTGCCGGGCACAAACACCCCTCCTCCTTAAATTTTGCTTGCCAATTCAAAATGGAACAGCATTAAATTAAATTTAATTTAATTAAAATTAAATTAACAGAATAAAACTTGACACTTTTAGCTTTCAAATGGTACCAGTTCAATCACGCTACCATTTGTAGTTCATGATATAAGAGTTCTTAGAATGTGACATAGACTTTTGAAACACCTTGTATTTGTTTCGTTCTTCAGGCATATCTTAAGAAAAGTTCCGATCGCCAATCGTTAGGCGGATTTATTAAAAGTAAACAATTTTAATATTAGTATAATAAAATGCGTGGTTTTTTTTTTTTTACAGTAGTCTCCTGGAGACAGCGTTCTTTTGTGCTTCCTTACTTTTACTTCATCGTGCGGTTATCTCTTGCATCGAGTCTAAGAGATATAAGAATGGCGACAGTTCCATAAACCCGATCGTTCGAGGTACAGGTGTGACATCACCTTATAGCTTGCAGTTAGCTGGCACACTGTGTGTTGGCGGCACGAAGCCTTTTAATTCTTGACTTATGGAATCGCGAGAAATGGTCAGACTCGCTTGGAGAAGATTGCGTCAAGCCTTAATTCCGAAAACAACAACAACTACAACAACAGCAACAACAAAACGTTTAAACGACATTGGATTGTGGGAATGTTTCGTTAAAAAGCGGCAGAGAGAGAGAGAGAGAGAGAGACTTCATTCAATTTATGCGCCTACGTTTTAAGTGAAGTAACAGTCAGTTAAAGAGGGTGCTCTGGACCTGCGACGGAAAACAAAGGGGGCGCAACCATTTCTTTTGCCTCTTAGTGGGATTTGAATATTTGAGATCCTCGTCTGTCAATATAAAAACTAATATTCAGAATTAATTTTCGGTAAATTTTTTGTGTGTGCAAGGTTTTGCTTTGCTTTGCTATCGCTATTATTCCTTTTCTTCCTGCTGACTGGGGCTCAGTGACATCATTGCTCTTATTATTTAAAAAAAAAGAAGAAAAAATTAAATGAAATAACACAAAATGTTTCTTTCATTCTTCCTTTGACGGCTCAGGCGGCATTAAACATTAAATAGAACTGGTCTTTGCCTGTTTTTTTTCAGGTGGTCGGCTGGGCAGGATCGCGATAGGCAGCGAAAATCGTCGTTACTTCCAAGAATCAGACATAAGTTGTTTCTATTCGGACTTCTCTCATGCAGCGGAGGAAGGCGGATGCGGGGAGAGAAAGAGCGGAAGAAACGCTGCAACCACTGATGAATGAAGACATAAAATCAATTTCGATTATCCAGATTGTTGCCAGTGTATGCAATGCATGCCTTAGGGCGGTTTACTCGAGATCTACAGTGTATGTCCTCCGGAGAAGTTTGCTGTATTTCAAAGGAACTGCAGTTGTTGATTCCGAAAGTGATTGGAATTTCTGGCAATCTGCGATCCGATTACGTCGGAAAATAATCAGGGAAGGACCTTTTTTTTGGCGCGTGAGCATTATTTCTGTAACGGTTCGCGGAATAAGAAAAATTTTAAAGACAAAGAATCTAACAATTAAAGTACATGAAATCACTTCATATTCCTAAAGGAATACCAGCAACACCTCACCATGCAGGTATTTAAAGTAGAACGACAACTAAAGATTGGAATAGAATGCAAAATATATAATCTAAGCGGTATTAATATACTTTATCGGTCACTGTGTTATACATACTAACAACGAAACAAAGGTATTTCATAAATCATGGTAACTATGACGTTTAAAATTTTTTAATAAAAGAATTATCCCGCGGGTTTAGATTAGCGAATAGAAAATATGTACATTTACTTTTAGCATTAATAATTTTACACATTTGTCGTGATTTTCCTAGCGCTTTAGGTAAAACGTCTTCGCACAGTTTTCGCCACAGTAAATCAAAACAGCATCAATTGTAAATTAAATTATAACGTTGGGCCCCACTGTTTTTGATCAACACTCGTTTGTGGGGGTGGTGGTGGAGTGGGCAAGTGTGGGTGTGTGTGAGTCCTTGAGTCTGCGTGTTCATCTCCGAAGAGAAAGGCGTGGGTAAGAGTCCGAAACCTCGATGGAGCGAAAGCTCCTGTGACTTTGGCGAAGCCAATCGGAGCCGAAACTCCTGGCGGGGACAAAGACCCCCCCGGTGAAAATCTCCACCGAGTGATCGCTTCCCAAGCCGAAACCCTCAGGGAAAAGCCTCGGCGCGCGAGCGGAGGACTTTTCCAACCGTGGACGTTCACGGTGAAAACGCCTTCTGCCTGCCGGGGCCCGCCCAAGTGACCACACCCAAAAAAGGGCGTGGCGGCACCTGTTTGGTTACCCCGACAGGTTGGTTCGGGACGCCATCAGCCAGAACTTTCTTGCGGTTTTACTCCTGATGAACACTTTGCGCACTTTTCCAATCGTTCTTATCCAATGTCACGCAAATTCCCGGACCACTAAGGCAATAACTAAAGACGCGGCATAGATTATTTTTTGTCGGGTGGCACGTTCCTTCCCGCTAATTCTTAAAATACACGTATGGTAAAAGGTCGTGACATTTCTCAGTAAGGTCATTTCCGGACGTCGTAGCTGAAAAATCTACAAATTCAACGTAAGGCTTACAATCCAAGCAAAGCGCGATAACACGTTCGAAGTTCTGAACTCATGTTGCAGTTGTTTCGTGGAGAATCTGTTGATAGCCGTATATTGCAGCTTTTCTAACAGAGATGCTGAGAACGTTTTGCCGGTCTCCCAGTTGTCCGTACTTCAGCAAATAAATAAGCAAATGAGATGGACAACCAGGTAATTCCGTTGCTATACACACGTATTTAAAAAATTCATCGAAGCATCTGAGGGCTGTTTGAGCCACTTTGGTCGGTGCTCCTCTATTAAGGAATATGAAACAACCGACGATAATTAAAAAAAAACGCACCAAAAATGCATCTCAACGAATACTGTCGAATAATAATAATAATAATAATAATAATAATAATAATAATAGAATAATAATAATAATAATAATAATAATAATAATAATAATAATAATAATAATAACTGGTAGAACAAAACATTCGGGCAAAGCTACTATTGTATCATCCAGGATGTGTCACGAAATGTAGCGGCATTTCCGGCAGTCAACTTTACAGCCAGAGTTTCCCATAGTCCCAGTCAGTGCATTGTGGGAGAACACAGAAAGTCGTTTTAGATTCCATGCATGTTCGTTAATGGTACCAAAAAAAAAATCCGCTTGGGTCTTTTAAGGAGCTCTATCTATACTAAACAGGTAAAGAGAATGTGTTAGTTGCATGTTTTACAAGTTGGTTTTATTGGAATGCATGAAGTACCAGGGAATGTCCACACGCGGTTATGCAGATTTTAATTCAAAAGAAGAAAAAAGAAATCCATTTAAAATATTGGCCGCATGAAAGTAAACCATTACATGAGGTTTTTTTCTCTTGGGTTTTTTTGGCAACCATTTTTATGGTTTTACAAATTAGCTAATTTCATCATTTGTGTTTTTAAACCTTCCATTAAGTACAGCAAAGGGCCTTTCCTTTTATCTAATTGATAATTCGCGCCCATTAAGCTGAGTTACTGTTATAAAGGGAAACAATAAATATAACACTGGCACGAGTAAAATTGGCCGTAATGACTTGCCGGATGTTTGCAATATTACTATTCCTTCGCTTTCCTGTTTCATTACGGCTGATGCCTTCAAGATTACACGGGCCTCTGTCAAATAGCCTCTTTACTCAATCTGGCTGATAAACTCCCATAACTGCTGTTCTTCCGGGGAATACAATTCTCTGTGAACGAATTTTCATAAACGAAATAATCAAGTTTTCTTTTTCGTTTATTTCATGAAGAAACCATAATTAAGTTTAAAATGCATTTTTTATTGGAATTGTGCTCTGGTACTGATATTATAATTTGAATATTAAAACCGGTCTATTTTTCTTAAATTATACTACATGAATTAAATGTATAGGCAACTTAAAAAAATACAAAACAAACTTTATATAAATAGTAAGGTAATTTTGAATGGTTTGGGGTATTTTATGATCTCCGTATCTATAAATCCACTTGAGTTAGAAATGTTTGGTCAAAAGTAAATTTTGCTTCCATCTTTATCAAGATTTTCCACGAAATCGTTACCAGGCAACAGTGTTGCTGGAACGTTGCACACAACTCTTTCACAGTTTATAAATATGATTACATACGGCGCTGCGAGTCATTACAATCTCATTTGGATCCATCACTATCAGCGCAGTCTAGAATTGATGAGAATTACAACTTGTAAACAAGAATTTTAAACTTTTAACGATACAAAGACGAAGCCATAGTGAGTTTACTAGAAATATTTAAAAGAGAGTTAAGAAATAAGAAAAATATTATTGTCTACTATTTTTTAAAATGTTAAATGTAAAAAAATGCTATATTTAATCTGTCAACAAAAGATAACAACATTAGAGCAAAAAAAATAACCTGACTATCAAATATTAAATTCTCTTTTAGAAACTTTGACAAAACTTCGACTTAAAAGTTTTCTTTTTGTATAAGAGAAATTAAATTAAATATACAAAATCTGAATTTGATTGCAATGGGCTGATGCATTGGATTATTTAAAACAGTAGCCATATTTAAATTGTGTGTGATAACGAAAAACATATTAATGTATATTTTACTATTTGAAAAACTTATTTTTCATTGTTTTTGTTCTTAATTTTGCACTCAACAACAACAACAAATAGTAGTAGCAAAAGAATAAAAGCATGAAAATTAATATATTTATATATCTACACGTTAGTTAGCATAATTGTGGACCAATTCATGATATTTATGTCTCTATTTAATATATACTCAATTTATTATTGCGTAATATTATACTGTTAAAATTAAGTTTCACAGATTTTGTTATTAGAAGTTATGATGGATTACACAAAACTTTGGTATTACATATTAATTATGGGATAAACTGGACAAAAAGTCATTTCTACTTTATCGTTAATAACTAATATTGCAAATGTATAAATACCTTCACATTTTATTCATACTGCGTTAAACATTGAATATATTAAATACCATATAACGACAGAATTTCTTTTTTTATATACATCATTCATTAAAAATGAAGCAAAAATTTAATTTTTCTAACCGATATTTTATTGAATCAGTGGTATTATTACCCGCATTTGTACGTAACGTTACAGCTGTATAAATATCACATTTTCACTATGGGTTATAGCTGACTGCTTGCTCAAACAGTTAACGATTACAATTATTTAAATGTTATAGCTTCGAGCGTATAAAGTGGGAATAACTGGAATATGACTCTATTTTTCCCTGTTGACGAAAATTAAATTAATCTGACACTGGTAATACAGAATTCGCTAGAAATCAAGTGGTAAACAAAGGCGCATTTCTGCTCGTTTCTGAAGTGTAACAAAATAGGTCAGTGGCGCCATGCAGTGGGAATGTCTGTCAACTGATTCAGCGGCCGCAGTGGTTAAAGTGATACCAATATCAAATTCCAAAACGTTTTTTATTTGTTTTGTTTTAACAATTTTCACGTCGCAATTCAGTTCCTGACGGTTTATGAAAAGTGTATTAGTAAACGGCTAAAAAAAATATGAAAGCATTTAAAGTCGATGGAATCGTCTGTAAACTTTTGTATTGACGATATCTTGGAAAAATCGTTCGCGATAAAGGTTCAGACAAAAGCCCCTGGATTAAAATTCTGGTTTCTGTCTTGCTGCACTAACAGTTCAGGGTATATTCCGGCTCCTGGATTCTAGTAAAATGGCTTTGGCTGCCTCAAACTTAGCATATCATCCGGTGATTATTGATGCAAACAACGATTTCTAATTTGTTTACCGTCTGGAATATATTCCCTTTGACTTCACTCATATTTCGTTATTTCACTACGACGTGGAAGCGGATGCATGTAAGGTGTTGTCAAAGAGAAGTAACCATTTTAGTCTAATGACATCCATTTGAAATGGGATCGTCTTCGCAAGAGATCGCGAAAAACACTCACCAAAAAATTCAAATCATATATACCAAATATTTGGTATACATCTATTACTAGGGACAATCAAGTAAAACCTGGTTAAAATAGCTTCGCTGTGAAGGTGACCGGCTGAGTTTAATTTTAAAATTCTTAACACATCACGCACCTGTACCTCTGGTATAATTGGCAAGCTTCCTTTATGAGACTTCTTCCTTTCTACGCCAGTTGCAGCTTTTATGTACAAATACTGTAAACTAGTAAAGATGAGATCGCTATTCCCCCACCTCTTTCATATATCCAGTTTTTATACAGGTCGAGAATCCCTTAATCCGAAATTCTGAAAACCGAGAAGCGCCAAAATCCGAACTATTTTTTTGGAGCGCCTTCAGTGGGAAATTCCAGAAGGTTCCTGGGCAGCGAGCAGGTCCTGACACATTTGAAGTATATGCATTACTCACCGTAATTTTAGTGCTTTTTCTGTGCTTTGTTGTTGGTGCAAATACCCTTACGGTAACGGTAGGCCTACCGCAGTGATAGCTTAGCTTTCTGTTGTGTAAATGTACATCTTTTTCTGATGGTGTCAGGCACAAAATGATTTTGAAACATTGCATAAAACTACCCGTCGGCTATATATATATATCCATATGTATTTATAAAATGGAAAATCAACTTCTGTCCAGTCCCAACTCATCAGTGGTTTAGCTACCAAATTATGCCAGTATATCTATATTCCAAAATCCGAAACACATTCGGCCTCAAGGAGTTCGGATAAGGGATTCTCAACCTGCAGTCTGTAGATTGATCTTCATTGTGTGCAAAACCGATTTAGTTCACTTAGCTCTCTGAACATCTGCTTAATTTCGCTATAAGAAACTTTAATAAAAAAAAAAGATTTTCGCGCTCTGAAATCATTTCCATTGTTTGGGTAAATAATTCGTACATTTTTAACATGAAATAATCTCACGCATCCTACATACAATTCTGCTTTCTTTTGTCATGGAATACCGTGGTTTCTTACCTACATAACTATCGTCGCTTGTTCGGCACACATACAGAATATGTAGCATGTGGGAATCTCTTTCACACAAACACGCGCACAGAGAGAGAGGGAGAGGGAGGGAGAGAGAGATATGGAGAGATGGAGAGAGAGAGAGAGAGAGAGAGATTTATATTGGAAGTGTTAGAAAAATATGACAACACTCTTAATCTTTATTATATAATTATTATCAATATTAGTAAAACTTTAACATACGTATTGACTAAAATGCAGTAAGAGCACAGTACAGTTATAAATAAATAGCAATGAGTTAATCTATCCAATATTAGTTTCTCGCAGTACGTCAGGTATTAACATTTTTATTTGCCACAGTAAAGGTGGAATTTTGATTGTTCACGGCAGTTAATATCAAACAGCTTAAATTTATGGTGTTCTTTGTCTATTCATGCCCTCAAAAGATTTATATTTACCCACATTGGTAAAAATAACAAAAAATATGTAAATATCTTTAATATCTATTAATACTGTTTAAGATATATATAGTGGCAGAAGAGTCATATGAAATGTGAAGTGGATTTTAAAATTAAACTATTTTATAGTGTTTTAAAACCATTTTGTTTGTACGGCGTACAGTAGGTTTCCTTGTTGTCTATGACAATCCGTATCAAATAGGTAAAGACGTGTATCCATCTTGCAGCTCAGTCGTACAGACACATAGCTGGAAACAACTATGTTCAGAGAGGTTATCTTTATTTCCTGATAATTTCGTTTGAATCTATTCATTTCATAAACCATATAGATGTAAATTGAAAACAATGCGATACGCGTTTCCCGATACAAAATTTAGTAAAATGCATATTTATAATTTATTTTTCTGTTAATAAAAAAACAATCTAAAACAGTCTTAATGTTAGTATTATTGTGGGTTTCTTATTCTTAAAGATGAAAATTTTTTTTCATTTTGCTGCTTACGAATAGTTGTAAAATGTAGTTCTCTAATTTTACACAGTGACGGGTATTGTGCCAAATTTTATACGAGTACATTTATCTGTAGAAGTGCACTGCTATCACTCTCGATAGTCCATTTTGTACATTTTTGTTTGTCCACATGTCATTCTGTGCTATATTTGACATTAAGACAACGCGCACATATCATATGATTTGAAATAATAATAATAATAATAAAGCGCACATTTCACAAGAAATTCGTTGACAAAAGGCCACAAAACAGGCTTACAGCAAACGTTATATAATAGAGATGTAGGGAAATTTTGAATATTTTAAAAACAGCTTAAACCAAATTTACTGTGAATTTTCAAAATTTGTTTGGCGTGCATAATCAATATAAAATATGTCCAAATTGAGAAATAAAAGACCTACAGCCATACATTACTTTTCATTATGCTAACTTTAGAAATAGATGCTTTATTTTTCAAAATAATTTTTTTTTTCCGCTTTGGAAAACTTTCCAATTCATTGCAGTTCCAGCTATATTCATTTGAAATTCAACCATACCATCTGATCCTAGAACTACATCTGCCTCGCTATTTAACTCTTTTAACTCTGCCTTCATAGTCATACTTCAACACTGTAAGAAAATTAAACTGCTGTTTGACAGCCTTGTATAGGTTAAAATCCCAATCTTGCACATCGCGAAGCCCCTTTTGCAATCTGTTAATGCAAACTTAAACAGCATGTCGCAGTTTAAATATTTACAAGCCAAACAATTATGAATGAGTTCTTAGAACTTATATGGAATACGTTATTGTTTCAATAATACGCAAATTATTTGTTTTTGCATGTGTTATAATGTTTTTATGATGAAAATTAAAATAGCATTTATTATAGTCCTGCTATTATTTTATTATGATTATTACCGTCGACACAACTGCTAATAGTTTTACTGCAAGATCGCCTCACTCTATCCAAAAGAAATGTTCATGTTTCCTTGTTGGCATTATGATGTAAACATGTCTTCTGTCTTCCTTACCTCATCAGAAAAAGTCGACATCAGCGTAGTCCTGTCACTACGTTGTTGTCGTGTGTACTTTTATACAGCTGTGTTCGGCCAACCATTTACTCCTTTTTTTTTTTTCAGCGTATTCACGCACGGTCTGTCTCAGCACGGTTCTAACAGGCAGAATTCTGCGTTCTGCCACGCCCGGGTATAGAATTTCGGCCGGCACAGATATATCAACTCAATCCATGCAAGACGACTGTAGAACTCTTGAAATGGCAAGAGAAATACAAAGAAATTAGAATAGAATGGAAAGCAGCTGCTAGTGTCATTCCGGGATTGCAGACTGATTTTTCATGTATTGACTCGCTGGTTCGGTGGCAGTAAGATCACCGACAGAATTATGCGAATGCGGAAGTAGGAGTTCGATATCTACTCCGTACATCTGATGGCAAACGGAATTGCACGTGAATGCAACGCGTTCAATTATGCTAGAAGAAAGACTGGGCACATGACGCAGAAAATCCCTCAAGATAGTCAACTCTTTTATAGAAGAAATGTAATCATTATTTTCCACGAGACTGTTCGAGGATTTGCATCAAAGGAAATACCCGTGATGTAAATCCTAAAGTTTCCAGTTGGCATTCGGTCACGGAAACCTGTCCAACCTCTCTCTCTCTCTCCTCTCTCTCTCTCTCTCTCTCTCTCCTCTCTCTCTCTCTCTCTCTCTCTTCTCTCTCTCTCTCTCTCTCTCTCAATTCGATCGCTGGAATTTTTAAATCCTTAAGGTAAAAATATTTTAAAATAACATTTTCATGCGATCAAAATACCTTTCAAATCTTAAAGAAAGCCTCCAAGGAATGAGAGTCGATGAAAGACTTGAAAATTCATTAACTTTTTTATTATTCGTAAAAAATAAAATAAAATAAAATTTCTTTTATATTTCGAACACGGTGAGTTGTGTGGATACAAGATGTTTTATTTTAAGATGGAAATTTTTTTCTTAATTTAAAAGAGCGACATAGCATTTCGTTTCAGATCCTGAACGTTTACCCTAAAGCTGATGATAAACTATGTCACCCATCTTGGACAAGTTTTTAGCCTGTAAAAGAATTAATTTATTTTTCGAGGATAGCTAATGGTTTTATGGATGCAGAAGAAATGCATATAATTCTCCATTTAAACTTTGAATACTATTTTTTTTTTATAAATGAGAGTAAAAGAAAAACCCTAATAATTAGATAACTTAACAAAATACGTTAGTTTCACTTTACGGACTGCGTATAATAACATGGTACATGGATGACATTAAATATTAGAAATAATTAAACATCATGTCAGTATCATTAATAGATAATCTTTTGGATTTTTAAAGTAGTCAGTAAGAAAAACGATAAAAAACAGGCAAAGATGATATTCTGTTAGTTGTCCAAAATATAAAAGAATTTTTTGTCCATTTAAAGATGCTATTAGTTTTGATTCGAAATCGGAATATTAGTTTTAAAAAGAGAGAGAGAGTTTCTACGAAATAGCCTAATTGTAATACTTTAACTGCACAAAATCATTTAGATATTTGCATTAACTGACTTAAACCGTCTTTAAATTAGCAAATAAAGGCATTATTAGTTAAAAGAAAAAAATATGACAAAATAGCAAACTTACGGTATTATTTCAGACCGACCATAAGTGGTACTGTGCTTCTGTCCTAGGAAACGGTTCCACAAGGAACCCAGCTCTTCTGACTTCGGCAGGGCCAAACATCTCGAATTTACTAACGCATATAAACAAAGTAATATCCATCTTTAAAGATATTTATTGGCATTTACCGATAAAATAGTCCTTACGTGATATTTACTAACTTACTGATATTAGCAGTTACCTATGCACTGCGAAAGCCAGCTACTTCACTTTTACTGCAATTTAGTGACAAAAGAATATTTTGCACAGTGTTTAATAGCTGACCTGAATAAGACAATTTTGTGATGCTTACTCGCATTTAAGAACGGTCTTCACAAGGTTTATGCATAATATTTACTAATACAAATAACCGTTATCGAAGTGAGTCGTCAAGTAAATAATAATGTAAAAACTTTCTTGTATTTACTGATAAAGAATATCTAAACATGATGATTTAATAAACATTAAGGAATCGCTTTTGCATAGTGTAAGTACAAACCATATTTATCAGTTTTCAAAACCAGACATCACGCAACCTGAGAACGAAATAAACAAACACACATCAGAGGAATTAAGGTAACTCAACACACATCGCATCGATTCCTTGTGCGTTCTATCCAACTTTTTTAGTACACACAACCGAAAGTGAGAACGTAATCTGCTAAGTCCGATTAGCCTCAATTTCTGGTCCTCCTCTAAAACTTATTAAACGTATTTCGTTGTCGCTCTGTTAGAAGTAAATTAAGAAAAAAACTTGCTAATAAATTTGCACAAATTTGCAAAATGCCATCTTAAATGAATTAATTTTTGTCATAATGCACATTCAGACTCCAATTTTTGTTTAGCCAGAGTGATGACAACTAACAACATGACGGAATGTCAGCTTTAACGGCTTAAATCATCGTTACAAAGAAAAAAAATACCATTTTCACATAAATATTCACTATCTATAATACGCACTATCAAGTAAATACCATAATCGTATATGAAGCACTTGCTAGACTTCATTTCGTACATTATAGAAATAATTAAAGGATCAGTAACGACACCATTAAGTGTAAATGTGTTTCAACTTTTCATACGTATCATTGCTATTATTATAAAGAAAACATTTTACATAAAAAATAGTTTCAAGAATAGCTTTGCACGTAAAATAAACGAGATAAATTTGCCTTTTGTAGATACACAATTTAATGTGCGCAAGTGCATGGTGAATTTGGATTCTGTAGTTAACAGTGTTTAATATTACTTCACTGTCATGCTTTAAAAATATCATAAAGAACTACGTCGCGCGAGCGCGCGTGTGTGTAGTACAACAAAAAAGTAATTTGTTAAGTGTAAATTTGTAAAATTGAAAATGCTATATTAGATTTGTGAGACCAAGGGTTAATTGCTAAAATATAAGTTTATCAGCCAGATTTCTAAATAACTTTTCCATAAGTTGAACTTTCTGATTTTTTAATTTTTCTGGTAATAAATAGTTATCTTTTTTAAAAGAATAAGTTAATCCACTTACCAAAATACTAATTATTAGCAGCCTTTACTTATATAAATATCTAATGCAGGCCCCGACCAGAGGTATGAATAGGTTGAGGCCTTGATACTTACTAATCTGAGATTTGGGGGCAAAGGTCCTATGAGTATTATCAAAAGTGGGAAAAGATTTCTTGGTTACTATATACATCCTGGAATTATAGAGGAATTAGCTATCATCACTTTATTTTTGCCTTCGTCTACTTCAGTGTAAATCTTACTAAAATATCTCGTATATGTCGCCTCAGTGAGGAAAACGAGTCGGATTTATATCGATTTATTGGTTTTTAGCAAAGTTTCTTACACGCCTAATCTAGTAGCCGCAAACCATTCCATAGTTTGGAATCCAGAAACGGCATTTAAAAACTGTCTTTCAGACTCGAAATTTTCCTGATACTTAATCGAATTATTTTCAGTGGTTTTCCTTAAAGATTATTATGAAAACATTCAAATTTTTTTACTTGTTATAAACTAAGTATAGTGCTTTCCGAATTTATTATCTACCAATGTAATTGTAATTTTGAATGATTACTGCAACGATGAAACATTTGTTTCTTGTCTGTATATTTAGTTCGTTAAAGATGTCAATCAGTAAAGATAGATTTAAAAAATCAATGCCTTTATTCGTAATTATTTTTATTTGTTAAAACTGTATTTTGACCTGGCACCACACGCACTAAATACTCAATATTCAGTTAAAAGATATAATATTTCACATAATTTTGACCACCAGTATATGATTTATATATTTAGTTATCAGGAGCACTAAAACTAATTTTGACAGCTAAACTTGTTTTTTTTATTGTCTTATCTCTGCCTCTATCGATTTAATTCTTATGAAAACCGATATTAAAACTGAGCAATTTTATTATGCTCATGACACTGATAATATTTCGATTTTAATTCGATTTTTATTTGAAAGTAAATAAAATGTCGAACTGTCGTTTATGGTTGGGATGATTGCTGTGCGACAGTTTGTAGTTTGAATAAAAATCCTTTCCTTTGCATAAGGTCGCCACCGACAACAAAAGGGTCAACAGTTCAAGCATCATTTTTCGAAAGTTTGAAGTTTGCATATAATTCAGTGTTTATTTCTGAATTTAAAAACTGTCTAAACCTACAGAACGATTTTTGTTTATGACTGTAATATTAAAAATACCTTCGATTTTTAAATTTTATACGCCATAAATATTAACATAGGTTTATTCATATTAGCGCATGAATGTTGGAAAATATATGCTCGATGCACCGTGCTAGAATAAGTTTGTCTTACGACTTCGATCGCAGAGCAGCGAGCAACAGTGTAAACGATACGTGACTTTTAAAGTGAAGACAAATTATTGAAAATCTAAGGTAATTTACTGAGATTGCAAGCCTTACTCGGGCATTTCACGTTAGCTGCCAGAGAAAATACGAGTTAGCCAGATTAAGCCAACTGGGAAATAGAGTACACTTAAATGAAATCAATCGACACACGTTGAACTAATAAACACATGGATTTAAACCTTTTTTTGCTGAGCGATAAAAACAATTTCATTATTTAGTTTTGTAAACACCTCATTTCGATAATTTCAGAACGTTTTTGCTATTTTGCATCCATTAGCTCAATAAATCATTGACCACAGTGTCACTCTAACAACAATAACAACAGTAATAAAGAGAACAGTGTAGTACTATATATATCTATATATATATATATACCATATCATTCTGGGAAATATCTCCATTCGCCACCATACTGTTCTAAATACTACCGTAATTTTATCAATTTGTACAAATTAAGTCTATTGGCGCTAGGTGTTCTAACGGCACAGACCTTTGACACAACTTTGGCAGACACTAAAGGTAGGAAAAGGAAATCGTCATTGTACTGTTATTCTCCTAGCACGCATTCTGATAGTTTTGAAAAATCGATGTCATGAAACACAAGATTCGGCAGAATGTTTCATTAATTTAAAATGTGTTTTTATAGCACGTCAGTCACGTGCTTCTTACAGAAACATGGCGTCGCTTGGCTTTTTTCATATAATTATCAATCTTATTTCTCCCCCAGACTTGGCCCCTCCTCTACTTGTTGCTGCTATAGAAAGATAAATAACAGTACCATTTTAATTATTCTAGATATTATATGATTCTTACTTTAATTAATGCTATCTATCACTAGCAATTACACTTGCCGTTAATCCATTCTACCCATTAGAAAGTCTATTACTGAAAAAAATTCTGATATTCAATTGCTTTGTAATCTTAGTTAATTTGTAATAATGAACCTAGCAGTATTAACTGTTAAAAGCTTAAAAAGAATATTTCGATCTCTACATATTCAAAACTATTTTAGTTCATCTCCTCCTTAAAGTTTAAACTAAAATTTTGGTAAATTTAATAATTTTTTTTCAAATGCATGAAACCTTTTAAACATTGTGGTGAATTTATGCCGAACAATCTTCAATAAATCAATAATCGTTCTCGAATATGGATTCCACGCCTGCACAGAATATTCAAGGTCGAACAAACAGGTAATTTTTATAATAGAATTAAACTATTTTACCTTTATTTCATACTCTGTTTAATTACTCGTAACATTCCGTTTGTATTTGAAATTGACTACTCTTCACAATTGAGATTTTGGTTAGCAGTTATCTCGACATTCTTTTCTGAAGATGGTATAATTATTTACTATATCTTTGAATGATTTTTCAGTATTTTAGGCATTAATTTCCATTTTTCATTGACTGACCAATCTAATAAATTATTCAAATTTACCTAACAATTTTCAATGTCTTTTAGAATTAAAACTTGAATTTATTTTAGTATTATATGTATGCATTTAATATCGACGTCTACTACACTATCAGTATCATTTTTACTAATGCAAAAGAATATACTGAACTAAAAAAATCCTGTATTACATCATTAGAGACTTGTAAATATTTTTGAATTAATTGTATAGTTCTTGATCAGTTTTATACTTTCTGTGTGTGTGTGTGTGTGTGTGTGTGACTGCATGACTTCTAAACTATGTCGTTAAGAGTAGGATTTTTATTGACATTTTGAGGAAGTGTGGCTCTCAGTAAATTTTTGTTCAGTGATAATTCTGTGACGAATGACCGTCAGTTAGGGTAGAGCCTTGCTTAAATGACAGTTTAAGACACCGCCAGTGTTAGTTTGAGACACTGAGCAAGAATTTTTCTGTTTCTTAGTTTAAGGAAGTTCCGCATAGGGTCAGGGTCATTTTATTATGAGATTGGAATACTGTCGTTATGAAAAATGGTTTCTTTTGTTGAGCGCTGGTTTACAGTAATCAGAATTATCTTTGTTTCAGTTGAAACAAATACAAGTGGAAAATTTACCAAAAATGTATAAATAAAATTCATGTTTAGATGTTGTGGTTGAGAAATCATACTGGACGAAAAGGACACCTCTACCCATCTTTAAATAGAGGAATGGTATTCACATGAAGTTTACTGCCATATTTAATATCAAGTAAACATCATGTAAAGATGGGATATTTGGTTCTCTATGAAAATCATTAAAGAGAATTCGTCAAGCAAGCTTTGTAAAATCTTTGCGTGTATTTAATCTATAATAGCAGAATCGACGATCATAAATCTGAAGCCATTAATGTAAACCAGCCCAGCTAGATGGCGACACATAACTGAAGTCATTATTTGCAAGCACCGTAAATCTAGATCCACCAAGACAGTTGGAAAACGCTAAACAATACGACTAAAATAAATGTATACTTCGATGCCATAATAATTTCCCCGCATACGAATATTACGCAATTGTGTTTTTTTTTTGTTGCAGAAAATGAAAAAAAAAAAATAACGATATGTAAAACGAAGTATTTTCATAATAAGGTTCTGAGTTACCGAGGAAGAAGACGGAATGGCTTGACTCCTCCTCCAAACCGTGGTCACAGGAGAAGTTGACTTATAGTCCTTTAAAAATAAGAGCATCATCAGTATTTCTTCTTGTTTAGAAATGTATATAAAATGGTAATTCGCAACGCAGAATTGAGATGTCTTTCGAGGTTCATTCAGAAATGGAGGCAGGGTTGTCGTGTCGGGTTACAGGTTCAGACTTCACCACGAACTAAAGAAACGGGGTATTTGTGCTCTTGGACGCGCAGCATAAGCATAATCACAGCATTGGTGAGAGAAGTCACTTAAGGCAATGAACAAACTAATACGACACGACAATGTTCTCTCATGTGAATTTTATTAAAACAACTTCAGTTAGTTCTGGATGTGAAGAATGTAAAATGCTTATTTAGCAAGCAGCATAAAGTATAGGAATTAAAAAAACAAAAAAAACCGACTTCATGATAACTGTTTGGTTCTACCGAATGTCTTACGGTTCTCTCTGTTGGTAGCTACAGTATACACAGAAGTGCGTTATCAGTGTTTTAAATATAAAAATTAAACATATGCAGTTATTATCAACAGTGCATCGTTGCGTAATATAGATTCAGTTTCAAATACGCAACGTGAAACACGAGGCTGACAATAATGGTGAATGTAACTGTTGTAAGATTCTAATTTACGAGTGCAAGATAGTAACTCCATAAATTGCTAATATTTTTCAGATATATATATTTTTTTTTTTCGTATGTCATTGGAAAACTGATGAATTGCCAGCATCAGATTTACCTTCTACACCAGTTTTAAAAACATTGGTGCATCGGACAAAATAAAACTATCTCATTATTTTTGTAGATATCAAAGCGATGGGTTGGTTTGCTAATTAGTCCAGCTGGAAAGTGGAAGGAGGTCCAGCTGCTATATAGTCGCAGGCTCGTTGATCCTACAATGGTTATCTCTTTTCTTTGCGAGTTATTTTCCTGCGGAATTATTTTTCTCAGCAACGAAAATCTACTTCGCGTTCAGTTATCACGCATTTACACTCACGCACGTGCGCGCGCAAGTAACACCGAGAAAGATAACCAATTTTTTTTAAATTCAGAAACATTTAATTTCAGTATTCCTTAAGGTAGGTATTCAAACTACGGAGCAGATTTGTATCATTTTCGTTAAAACTTATAGCTAAAAGAAATTAACGAAGTTGGATTTACCTATCTGCATAGGTGAAAAAATAATAATTTTGTCAGTACTTTTGCGTGTATGTGTGTGTGTGTGTGTGTGTGTGTGTGAGTGTGTGTGAGTGTGTGTTTGTGTGTGTTTGTGTGAGTTTGTGCGTGTATGCGTGTGTTTGTGTGAGTTTGTGTGAGTTTGTGTGTGTTTGTGTGTGTTTGTGTGTGTTTGTGTGAGTTTGTGCGTGTATGTGTGTGTGTGTGTGTGTGTGTGTGTGTGAGTTTGTGTGTTTGTCTCTGTGTGTGTTTGTGTGTGTTTGTGTGTGTTTGTGTATGTGAGTTTGTGTGAGTGTGAGTGTGTGTTTGTGTGTGCGTGAGTGTGCGTGTATGTTTGTGTGTGTGAGTGTGTGTGTGTGTGCGCGCGTGCGCGTGCGATTTACTTAAATTTTGATTATTCCCGATAGTTGCCTCCCTTCTCTGACGTCATCTACAAAGCCGTCCATTTCTTTTTTGCTGAACGTACATAAAAGCTGGAGGATTAGTCATTTCAAAGTGTGTCAGGGTAGGGTACTTTTACTAGTCTGAAATACGATTTTTACAGATGTTTATCATCAGTTTTCAAGGCTTCATTTCATGCAAGAAATAGTGTACAAGGAAGTAAACCCTCAGCAGGCTGTACAATAAAATACTTTTTGATCCATTTAATTTTTCCCTTGGAAGAAAAACAAAAAAGTATAAAACCACAATAAAATTTGGAATTCTCACTTTCATTAAACCCAATTTTGCATTCAGTATTTTCGTAATGCAATTATGTTTTATGGGCTTTCATCGAGCGTCAAATAGCAGGAGACAAAAAAAGGTACCCTGTTTACTCGCTATGACTCTATGCCACGAAATTCTGCTTCTCGCCTTTCAAAATCCGTCGTAAACGACTTAAGCCAATTAATGTTTCGCTATTCGCGACATCCCCACTGTTGGTGATTTATAAAGTTTCAAAACTTCACTGAACTGCACAAAGCATATAACCAATTTACGACTCTGCTGAAGTCTTTCACATTCTCCCCCTTTAAAAAAAAAATAATGGTGTCGTTTTTCTTTAGACTTTCGCTAAAACTACTGAAAACTACCCGCTGGGAAATATTATACAACGTGTGTAATTTAATAAAATAAACTTTTCTCCAAATTTTCCTTTAATGAAAAAAGCAGACTTAATTCTTTTTTAGTTTATTAAATTGAAAAAAAAACAAAAAAAAAAACAATCACAGACGCGTGTAGAGAATAATATGCAGATACAATTCTGTCTAGAAATCGTTTCTTGCGTCAGATGCATTATGTAATTATATCCGACGTCCCAACAAGAAATCCCCTTTAGTCGTTGACAAAAATCAAAGGTAATTCCGACACGGAAAACAATAAATGCGAGGGTTACGTAGGCTGTCGTTTACAAAGATAATTGCTGATACACAGTAAATTGCACTACATTACGTTATGGAAAAACTAAAATAGTGAGAGCATCTTGTTAAAGACTGAGATCGAAAATAAATTTAAACTGGTCATAGACGGTTTTCTTCACGTAAGTCGCTAGTAGGAGAAAATATATATGTTTGTAATTTTTTTATTAGCTAAGTCTAAGGGGATTTTCTCAACTATTCGCTGTGTAACCTTTGTTGTACGGGGCGCGGCTTCTGCTATTTATACGAAAAACAAGTAGAAAGAGACAGAGGTCGATTGCCTTTGTCGACGAACGGTTTTGTTTCTAACAGCTAGTTTAGTTTAATAGTTAAAAAGAGGAAGTCATTTGCTTTTACCGGTGGGGGGGGAGAGAAATGGTTATCAATGCAAAAGGAATTGTGTTGGTCAGGGTATCGCCGGCAATATATGCTGCTCGTCAGAGAATTTTATCATGGCGGAAATATTCTGGTGTTTTTTTTTAGCAGTGCAGCAAAGTTAGCTAATCTGAAATCGAAACCCCTAAAATAAGTGGCTGTCGACAGATGGAAACGTCTCATTCCCTGTTCGAACAGTAAACCCCTTGACTGTTTTGAAGAGCTTATTTCGGGTCGACTCTGAAAAGGTTCAAATCCAAGAGAGAGGTGACTGCATTTACATATTCTGGGGAAACTGTTCGTTCACTCGTCCACTGTATCTGTCTCTAACAGTACATTAAATAATTGGGAAGGCTTTCAATGTATCCTGCAGCCCCCCACTCCTTTTTTTTTTTTAAAAAAATTTGATAAATTTCTCTACTAAATAAAAATTCACTAACGTAATAATCTGTCAATCCTTATCGCTCGAATTTTAACCGTTTTAAATGAGTCACCTGTTGCAGAGGGCGCAGCGGACAGCAGGCTATCACGAGAAGACGGCTGTTAGCCGCGCCTTCCATACGAAGAATTACCGACATTATACGGGGGGGTTAGGGCGTACTCGTAAAATTAAAGGAGGAAGCCAAACCCGGAAAAGCTCACGCGAACGAGAGGTCAAACAGCTTTTTATTAACTGCCCCCCCACAAAAGTATCATTTACTAACTAAGCAGACGGTTTGGCGAAACCGTTACAATGTCTGAGTTATACAGCGTGGTTCGAACAGCCGGCTGAGTGATCCTCCCAGCAGGCTCTGTTCCGGATAGACACGGCGGAGTGGGAGGGTCGCAGTTCTATAGGATATCCCCGGTTTCCATGTCTGTCAGGCGAACTCACTCCGCTTTCCCGTCGCTTGTTAAGTATTGTTTTCCCCGTCCCGGTGATTAAACGAACGGATTCACGCTGACCTGAAGCTCCGTCGAAACTCGCCCACACGTGAACAGCGAGCTAGAGTATATATAACCCAGGAGAACGATCCCAGCGGGTGCGGCCCAACTACTACCCCACCCCGTTTTTTTTTTTTTTTTTTTTTAAAACTATCACTTGGAAAAGTTTTAATTAGTCTGCAGGCTGAGGTGTATATTTTCCGTTTCAGAAGTTTCTGTTAACTTCTCTCTCTCTCTCTCTCTCCATCTCTCTCTCTCTCTCTCATCCATCTTTCTACATCTATCTCTCTCTCTCTCTCTCTCTCTCTCTCTCCATCCATCCATCTTTCTACATCTATCTCTCTCATCTCTCTCTCTCTCTCTCTTCTCTCTCTCTCTCTCTCTCTCTCTCTCCATCCATTCATCTTTCTACATCTCTGTCTCTCATCTCTCTCTCCATCCATTCATCTTTCTACATCTCTGTCTCTCATCTCTCTCCATCCATATTTCTACATCTCTCTCTCTCTCATCTCTCTCTATCCATCCATCTTTCTACATCTCTCTCTCTCTCATCTCTCTCTCCATCCATCTCTCTCTCTCTCTCGCTCTCTCTCTCTCTCTCTCTCTCTCTCTCTCTCTCTCTCTCTCATCTCTCTCTCATCTCTCTCTCTCTCTCTCTCTCCATCCATCCATCTTCTACATCTCTCTCTCTCATCTCTCTCCATCCATCCATCTTCTACATCTCTCTCATCTCTCTCTCTCCATCCATCCATCTTCTACATCTCTCTCTCTCATCTCTCTCCATCCATATCTCTCTCTCTCTCTCGCTCTCTCTCTCCTCTCTCTCTCTCTCTCTCTCTCTCTCTCTCTCTCTCTCTCTCTCTCTCTCTCTCTCTCTCCATCCATCCATCTTTCTACATCTCTGTCTCTCATCTCTCTCTCTCTCTCATCTCTCTCTCTCCTCTCTCTCTCTCTCTCTCTCTCTTTCTTTTGCCAAACCGGAAACAAAAGAAAAAAATCAACTGACCGTCTTTACAGGTTAAATGGATGTGAGATCGATTTAACTGGCACAAGGAAGTTTTAGATTTTTCGTAATCGGTATCATTGACGGATTCGAAACGAATGTCGTGGAAATTACGAACAAGAGCGTTTTACCAAACGTCAGGAGAAAATTTTATTATCTTGTTCAATTATTTTAATTTCTTAATTAACTGATTCTGTCTAAAAAAAAAAAAAACACTGTCTGATTGATGGTAATAAAAAAGTTCGGATAATATTAGAGTGCAGATTTTTTTTTTTTGGTTATACCTTTACAGAATATTTACCTGCAGAGTTTGAATTGCGCTAAAAGAAATCCGACAAAACGATGAGAAAAAATCGACAGCGGTTATCAGAATACGAGTGATAAGGGTCCTTAAAAAGGTAACGCCCTGGTTTCTGTTACAGAAAGCTACCTGGTGTTTTATGGAGAGGATATCTGCTGAAGGCTTTTGGAAGAATGGGTCTTGAGCCAGTTGCTAGCGATCCTGGAGGCGAATATTTCCATCCATTTTTGAAAACAACAAAAATATATAAGTTTATCAAAGCCATTATCATTTACCTTAAACGATTACTGGCAAATAGTGCTTGACGTTCACAGTCTAAATTAATTTAAAAGTTGTATCAATAAGCATTTATATTTTCTGGGGATTTTGTGCGTAAGCGATGATGTCTTTCTGCCTCTTCTAAATCAGTGCCACTACATAGGACAAAAGGTCGTTACTTCATATTTCCCTACTGTCATAAAAAATCCGTATACATTTTTTATTTGCATAAAAGTGAAAATTATGCATATAAACCGTGTAAAATATCTTTGGGTTCCTTAAGAAACGTAATAAGTATGAATTTTTGTCTGGGTAAATAAACTTCAACTAAATTTAAAATTTAGATTTTAACTCGTTTCTAGTTTATTTATGAAACATTATTATTAAGAGAATCACGCACATTATTCTATATATATGATTTGCACAAGTAAAGATAATCGCAGCTGATAGACTTATGCCTTGTTACAGAAAATATACAAAATAAAAATGAATACATTGTACAGTAACATCAGTATCTGTTATGCGGACTCTTTGCTCTATATAAATCATGAAGCCTTCTTTTCAAGCTCCAATACACGTTGTCAGTATATGACTGTGAAATGTTGTTCCATATATCCTGCAGCCTTTCTACAATTTATCTAAGGGGTTTAGTTTCTGTCTGACTTTCTCAGTAGCCATTTAACCCATACAATCGAAATGATGTACAAACCAGGATCTTGTGTAGCCCAAGACATCTTTGTGTGTTCCGCCAGCTTCTCTTACGTTCCAGATAGTTTTTCACACTTATTGTGTGCTTGGAGCCATCGTCATTTTGTAAAATGAATCGCCGTGCAAAGAGATGCCTTCCTGTGGAAATGAGATGAGAACATTCCTGTACCGCCTGGCTTTCAGCATACCCATAATTTTATGAAAATCTCCATTATTCTTGGCTGATATGAATCCACACATTTGTACTGATCCACTCCCACATTTTACAATAGCTGTTGCGCACTTACCATTATTCTGCTTATAGGTCCGACTTCGGAAAAATCTACCGTTGGTTATTACCAAACAGTTTAAACTCTGACTCGTCTGTAAAAAGCATCTTCCAGATGTGGTCATTCAATTATTTCGCATCCGCTTGCCATTTAAACTTTGCCTTTTGGTTGCCTTTCTTCAGCAAAAGATTTCAGACAGCTCCACATCTAGTGAGACCTCTCTGCGCTAATGCGCACCTTACTGTTTTTGGAAAAAACTTTAGCATAGGGGTTCTCTCCGATCACAGTCTACTATATCAACACGTGCGAGCACTATAGGGTTTATCGTTTTAGCACATGAGATATGATCTTATCACGTCTTATTTGCATTTTAAATCCATGTTTTTCCCCTCTGTTTCCACAATCGTTTCCAACGTGGAATACATAAATGGACAGATTTTATGCACAACAATAAATGAAACAAAAAACAAACAGAAAACGGATAGCACGTCCAGATGCAGACACCGCTTCCGGATACTCGCCGATGTTTTTGGGGCGCAGCCGCTCTTCCAGGATTGGGTCTATCAGCCGTCTAAACGCTCCCATCACAACAAAGGCCAAACGCCTCTACCAGACCCACCACTATCAATGTCCACATTTTTGCCTTGCTGGGTCGGTCATCACGATAGAAATCGATAAATCGCCAGAAAGGTAACTGGGATGCCTGTGAATAGCCCCGGTGGTTTTTCTCGCGATGATAAATAAACTTAGTCGCTTTGCTACAAAGATAAAAAAAAAAAAAAAACTGATCGGATATTCCATATATCGTTGTCTGGTTCAGAATTACCGTTGCCACGAAAGGTTCGATCTGCTGATGATAATATTGCGGAAGTGATTTCTTTGCTGGTGCTTCTTACTGCCGCCAATCGCATGCCAACGGCTGACTTATAATCGCGACGTAGCAATATCGGAACATTTATATTTTGTCATGCACTAAAAAATAGAAATTTGCCATTTAATTTTACCTATCAGATCCAATACACAAAGTTTACGGATAATACAACTTCTATGATTTCCTTTAAAACGTACATAAAAGCCTTCGTTGTTGTGACATCACACGCGTGCGCGCGCACCTAAAATTGAATGTAATGCTCGCGCAAACACCTGTATCGTCAACACAGATCGACCCTCTAGCATCCACTCAACGTTTGTTCATTGTCATTGTGAAAATTAGCTAAATGATCTTTTATTAGCATGCGATGATGCTAGTATTGTATTAAAATAAAAGCTTCACATTCTAGTTCAACCATCCAGTAAATGACTACGGCATATGCAACTTCACAATAAAATGAGTCCTATAATTTCAAGCATCATTAGGTTCTATATATATATATATATAAAATTGTTTGGAATGAGATAGAGTAGGGGATATTTTATGATATATCACATCGTTGTAGTCCAAAACAATAGGTTACTTTACCACACAGCCCATAATTTACATGTTCATTATGGTAAGAAGTTTAACCTGATATTACTTCTAATAAAAATGAGATTACACATTTACGAATATAATATAGGAACCGTACAGCGAAGCCTAGACAATTTGTTCCTAGAAACGACTTTAAAAGCCCTTTACTCTATAATGCACGATCAATGAAGTCATCATTTTTGCAGCGACATCGCTGTAAAAATGGCTGTCTACAATTGTCTCCTGATTTAACCGATGTCACTTCGGTTTTGGTTCGTCGTTCATCAAGATGAGGCATTTCAAATCATTTTATTTTGAAACAGTTCGGCTTTCATATTTAGTGGCGTCTGCATTACTTATTTTCTCCGGACTATGTATTCCCCAAACCTTTAAAAATAGATCATTCCTGTTGAACCTTTCGACAAAGAGGATAACGACAACCCACTGCGCTTTTCCACAATGTACTGTTTCCTTCTGCGCCGGAAGCTAATCATCAACTCCACGATGAACGCCCGGACACAGGAAAAAAATATTACATTTACATCAACGCGTGAAAATCCCAGCATAATTAAAGCTGAACAGTTTCCCCTAAACGTACGAACAAGTTAAGGATGCAAAAAAATAAGACGGCAAGCGAAACAAGAATTTATTTTTTTTATATATGCGCAGTTATTTCTGTACAGTATTTCATTAAAAATATTTTTTTCCTTTTATCTTTGATTATCACGTAATTTTAAAAGAAATCTTTAAATGCTATAAAACAAGAAACTGTCCATTTCAAATCCGTGAAAGGAACGTATCGATATATCAATTAGTAAATTAAATTTTGATATAGATTGCAAAAAGCCCCCCCCTTTTTAGTCAGAAAATGTATTGATTGCAGTGATATTTATGGGGCTTTTTGTTTTTAGATAGTAACGACAATAAATGCGTTTTAAAATGTTTTTCTTGAAAGCATTAGAAATTTACCAGACCTGTATTCGGAGCACTAACAATTTTTTTCAAAGAATATAATAGCTGGCAATTTATTACGCATGCAACCTTTGGTAAAGTCTCAGAACTAATCTCATTGAAGCTGTTTTAGAATCAGGTCGCAGATTGCGTCCTTAATAGAAAATGAGTTCTCCGCTTGTATGCTTTTGTTTTTACTTCTTTTTTTTTTTTAGACATTAATCTCGAGTACAAGTAAAAGATGCCGGGGTTGCCTGGCTGCGACAGGAAGCAACAATCAATACTGACAGTTTTGGAAATGCTAATTATTACACTACTCATAATTGATTTTCTTCCTCTCTGCGTTGATATTTCAAAAATAGAGATTAAGTTTAATGCATTTTTATTTCCAAATTAAATATTTATCTTCGCAAAGACCTTATTTTATTTGTTTTTTTTTTGTTTTTGTTTTTATTACTTTAAACCGGCACTTCTGGAGGATTCGAGTAAATATTATATATATTTATATACACTGTGAATAAAAACTTCCTGGTTGCATAGCTTTATGGAGGTACGTGCATTTCCTCGTGTTTTCTGAAGCCTTCAGATCGGTCTGTTGCTATGTTTTGTGTTTCAGCGTTCTGGAAGATAAAGCGCACCTTTCCTTAGTCAACAGCATATTTGCTAGTACAGAAATCTTTGCGCTATTCCTCTAAAGCAAAAAGCAAACATCATCTTCATCCTTCGATACAATTTAAAGTTAAACTTTGCTGCGTCGTTGAGGATCAAAGACAGCGTTGCGCAAAAACTATCTTTGCCCGAAGAAATCTAATCAGAATAGATTTCCAAATGATTTTTTTTTTTAAATAGTAGGAGCGCACATCTATGTGCAATTCGTATTGCTTGATAGGTGTTAAATAACATGAATCATGGGTACAACATTTGAAATTTGAACTGGATTGATACAATAATTTATCCATGATTCATCTTTAATGACTGACGTTGAGAGAAAAAAACACACTGATTTATGTCGCTTTTACCACTTCCGTATTTAACTGGATAAGTATATTGTGCAAGTAGTGCTTTCGTTCTTTAGTCCGCTCTCTAAAGATGAAGTCAAAATGGTATTTCTTTTCGTGTAAAACCGCCGGGTGAGATATCTTTATATATATATATATATGGAGTCGCTGCAGCTTGTTTTTACGAGGGAATTTGTTGGTCAGGAGAGATTCCTTATAATATTTACTAAGCCCAGTAAAGGAAAGATTTTGTTTAGTGTCCAAAATCTGTATGACGCCAAGGTATAGAGATACCAGTAAATGTCGAACTAATTAAAATTGTAAATCAGCGAAACCGTTTCCTAACTACACTAATTTACCACGACAACAATGAAATAGCCGAAACTATTTTATCTGAACACTTTAAATTTTATCTTTATACAATTAAAGAAACAGTAAGTGATCATTTTTTTGTTTTCATGATAAATGCATGGCATTCACTATCTTTTATATCTAATTTCAAGTAGACATTGTGTTAAAATGTTTTTATTGATATTTATGTGATAATTAGAAATGACTTTCTTGGTTCATTGAAAAGTTTTGTAACGAAAGATGAAATGTTACAATACAGACAATGAGTGAAATTCCAAACGCTTGTTTCGTATTATGAGAGTATTATTCTCGCAGTCTAATAATAAGCAATTGATTTTGAAAATGCAGTTTTCTTCAATTCTGTAGATGTGAACTTGTAGTCGCTTTAAATAAAAATTTGTCGTTAATCTTTCAGAGATTTCGTGCGATGTCTTTTTAAAATTTTTTATAATCAAGTTCCAGTAAATGTCCTGTCAAGATTAACTTTGATAATCTTTAATGCTTTAATTACCATCGTAAGAATTTTTTTCCAAAGATAGATTTTACTTATGTTTATTGACTTTTAATAAATACCAGAGTGTATCCTCTGTTCATAGTATCGATGAAATTGGACTATTTTATTTAAAATAGTAATAATTTATCGAAGCAGGATATCGCATAACAAAGATTCATTTTTTTACAAATTTAATATCGGCACAGTGCTTTTAATTTGCATATTTTTCCTTACGCATTTTTCACAGATAATAAGCAACCTATACATTAAAGATTAACGTTCAACCTAATAGTTCAACATTAGCTTACCTGTGATAATTTAAGCTTTCCTTAAAAACGTAGGTGGTGACTTACAATAACAGGCTTCGTTCTATAAATAGATCGTGCATCAAGCTGTTCGCACGCAGAGTTTAGCGGCCATTATTAAATAACTTGCAATTGTTTGCAGCCAATACGGATATGCAACCAGTTTATCACAAAACAACCACATATAAATTTGAAAACGAAAGTGAAAAAACATTTTGCCGAAACGGACCCGTGATTGTGGTAATAACTCTTTCCAGAAAAGTTTAAAAATTTAAACCTTATATTTAAAATATATATATACAAATTGAAACAAGATAATTCCCATTATTTATTCTTGTGAATAAGTCATTTTTGGAGTTGAAGTTTATTTATTTTCTCTTTCCCTCCTGGTATCACCATCACTTTAACCCTTGAGGCTCGGTGGGTCAAGTTATTTTTAAAACGCTAGGATACAGAAGGGTCAAAAGTCTGGAACCACTACCTTTATTCTCTTTACATAGGTTGGGTTTTATGGTAAAGAAACAACTGACACGTTTGCAGAAAAAAGGAGATCCGATGTTGATGGATGCGAACAGTGTTTGTATAAATATATCTAATGTTGATGAACTGAACACCAGACCATCTGATAAATGCATTTTTTCCCTGCACCACATTTTTCACTGATTGTTCACAGTATTCTGGACGCTGAATTTCCCTGCCATTAGACTGGACGGAAAGGCCTCGTCCAACTGCCTCACCCAGCCATTTACTCTCGTCTTCTGACCTCTTCTTTTTTTATGCAGAGGCTACTGAAAATCAAGTGTTTATTTTAAAAAACCATAAAGTATAAATTAACTAAAAAATAACATCAAAGAAAAATTCAAACATGAATATATAAAGAGTTCGGAAGTTTCTGAAACACAGCGAGAAGTGCAATACTGAGGTTGGTGCAGACTTAAAAAATTGTTATCTAGGAAATGTCTGTTGTGTAATAAGATAATACTTGATTCCAAAATTTTGCCCCACGGTGTAGTCTTTCATAAATATTCTAAAATTTATATAATTTTTGCTTGGAATAGCAAAAAAAGAGAAATAAATAAATTAATTAATTAAACTGGAAATCAAATATGTGAAGGTTGGGCATTAATATTTGTTCTAAACCATTTGTTTAAAGCCTGTAATAACTTTTTACTTATTATTTAAGTAAAAATCCCACTAAAATGTTAATGAAAGCTGACCAAAGCAATCTAGTGCTTAGGGATGTTTTGACACCTATGAGAATAACACAGGCGCCGATCGAAGTGGCAGTACAGTACAAATGGGACTGCTCCGATAAACTTAATTTCCGTTCTCTTACGACTAGAGATTTAAACTCAAGTTGTTCGTGTTTTTTTTTTAATTATCTGCTATTGTTTTATCGTGAAAACAAGGGAAAGCATTTCGATGATTCGACCAGACATTTGGTTATTATTTTAAAAAGCAGTGAAAAATAAAAAAACAGAACAGTTTCGATTACTATTTTTGTGAAAGCAAAAAAAAAAAAGAGCAAAGAGAACAGGTGCTTGATTAGTATTGAACAAAAGACCGAAAATTATATTTACCTTTTAACGATGAAGGAAAAGTACATTTTTAAAATAATATCCATAAACAACTAAAGATCAGCTTTACTTGTTATTTGCATAAATTTTACACTTCGTAATATTTAATATCATCTATCACGAACAGATTGACCTTAGGTAATTTTATGTCATTTATTGAAAAATGTTTTAAATGTGACATCTCGTCCAGCAAGTTTAAGTGAAGACCTTTAAAATAAGAGGTAGTATTTAGATGACATTTATATAATAATTTCTTTTTCTCTTTTAAATACCGTGTAAATATAGGGGTTTTTAGTTTTCATGGTAGTCATTAAACATGTAAACACAATATGATATCCAGTGAAACAAATGATCTTTATATACGATAGTCGGAATACTACTACCTGTCAGTTGTTAATGCATGATTAGATCGTTAACGTCCGAGATCGTAAATCATTGCTCATATAAATATGATAAAAGCAATATGAATTAGTGGAAGTGAAAGAAGATTGAAAGGAATAAACGCAGAACAAACAGTGGTTTTTCAGGTGCTACTGAAATGGAAAATAAATAATTCACATTCGTTTATACAGTGGCTGGATCCGGTTTAGGCGCTGAAAACGTACAATGAAGATATTCTAAATTATAGAAGTAATTGCAAGCAATGAAACTTGGTCATGTAATCGAACTTTACTGTTTTTAAATCGGGTTTCTCTCGTCACCGTAAGAAGTATCCCATAAGGTTTATGGTTATGTAGCCTATTCGAGCGTACTGGTAAACAAATAGGAAAGTAGCGATGGATGTGTGTTCTTTCAAAGCGTCGCTATAAAACCGTGTGTTTATTTCCAATGTCATACCCGTGCAACTGTCTGTAGTCGGCAGTTGAAAGATTCTCTAAACAGAGATTTATACAAGGCTTTTTAAAATTCAGATGAAAAACATATATATTTAATATTTGGAAGTCGTAAATCGGTTTCAACTCAGAGAGATTATGAAGAAATTTTAAGAACAATTACAGAAACATTATCATACCGCATTTTTTAACTGTGTTCACAGGTTTCAGTATTCTTACTACTCTAAAGTTACAGTATTCTTTCTCCAATGCAGTTGATAGTATATATCAAACGTTTTCATTTGGTAAATGACATTCAAAATAAGGAAGCTCGGAAAAATGAAGTTCAAAACAATTAATAGCCCTAAAGATACCAAAGGCGCGCGCGTGGCTATGCTTCTATTCGAGTAGTACAGTGTCGTACACGTGTTTGTAGAATGTGGTGTTCAAGAAACATCAACAGAGATCGGAATCTTGTTTTCCCAGCGAACTTTGGCTTAATAAAACTGTCCATTAAGATTGGTTGTTTTAAAAGGTTTAACGAGACTTCGCTGGGCAGAAGGGAAAGTATGGTGGTAACAAACACATATAGAAACGGCAGGATCATGTATCGTGCTCGTCCCATCGCAGCTGCTAACGCGATTCCAATTTTGCTCGGTCTAGACCGTCGCTGCTGCCCGAACAGAGCTATGGATTTTCGCAATATTCTTTGCCGGCCCGTTCAGCGTGGGCTTCATCCGTATGAGCCAGGTTTCTCCCGATATATTAGAATTTTGGTAGGTTTTATCCCCCCACCCACCAGTTAGATTATGCGAAGACCGCGGTAGATACTCGACTGGAATATCAGGCGCTGCTCACACGAAGACCGTTTTCTTTGATCGGCTCTGTACGTACAAAGTAATTCTTGGACGGCACAACACGAACTACAGTCGTACGCTAAAACCACAGAGGTGGCATCAGCTGAGACTAACAGACATTTAAATTAAACACACAGAAAACCAAACAAACGTCCACGTTTTCTCGACCAAATATAACGGCTAAACATTTTTGAAGGAAATTAGAATTTGGTAAAGCGAGGAAATGGAAATATCTCGTGTTGACACGCTAAATCAATGGAATAGGCGAATATGATCCAAATATGTTCGAGTCTTCTGCCAGCACGCACCGGCTGAATCGATTATAAGCCGGACATTGCACAGTTGCATCTGCCAATCCGCCTGTTCTGTTTCTCAGTTTCGTTATCGGGAAGCGATCAATTAAAACGCCGAATGTCAACAAATTTCAAAATAAAGAGTCCTCAGACTGCAAAAAAATAGGGAACTTTTCTAGCCAATGCGGTTATTCACGGCACTTGGATTTTTTTTTAATTTAAAAAAAACAAGCAAAATTAAGAGCTTTTGATTAAGAAAAGGTAAAAAAAAAGAACTACTTTTGAGTCTTTTATTTTCATCTTCTGACCAGGTATGGTGTTGTGGATGCAGTGAATATTCGTGGCTGTTCAAAAGGTGATTGTTTTAAGCACTCGAACGGCATTTTAATATTTAAGGGGCTCAGTCCTTAAGCAGGAAGACCGCCGGTGCAACGATTACTCCAGTGATCGATCGCTTAATAACTTAAGCTACGATGATAAAAAACAACAACAACAACAACAAACAACAGCTTCTCTGTGGTTGAGCTAAGCGGTGACACGAGGACGCGGAAGAAATTTCGTTTTGTATTTTCCTTGGCAAACGTCGAACTTAGCAAGTCCACTCCACGAAATGACCACTATCATCGCGTGGAGTCGCGCATTGAAAATATTTGGGAAAACGAAAGCATTGAAACCGCCATTAGGGCGGACCCCCCTTCCCTCCGATCACTGTTACTGGTTGCTTGACACTTAATGCTCAGTCTCACGATCTGGCAGTCGACTACCTACTGTTAGATATAGACTTGGCATTGCTTTTAAAATGGACTCGCGTCCAATGTAATTTGTCGGCTATACTTTAGGTTATAGTCGTCCCTTTAAATTACCGCAGTAGAGATGCGAAAGGCCGTTGCTCTGAGGATTGTGCCGTGTTTCATGTGTAACTTTACGTTAATAACTCGTAAAGATGGATTTTCAGTCCTTTATTACAGACATTAATCTCGGAGCAAATATGACTTTTCTAGTGATAATCCCTTTATTAATACCATGTATATATTTTTAAAGATTATTTCAGGCATTAACACATTCTTCCCTCAACGCAGGAAACAGGCTGGGAATTTAATGTTTTTTTTTTTAAAAGAAAAACAGACAATTTTTGGTAATCTACGAAATCAACCGGTTAGAGGTTGCGAGAGTTTTCCAAATCCTTACAGAATCTCCAAATGTACTTGTCGTCCGTTAGCTGCTATTGTCGGATGCCTAATACCGTGTTATGGCAGCAACAACAACAACAACAACACACACACACACACACACACACACACACAAAATGGTCGGGTGGTGCATAAATGGGGAAAATTACTAGTATTTCAAAACGAATATTTGGTAAAAAAAACCAAACACCCGGAGCACATTTACCCACAAATTTAAATCAAAGACAAAGGCAAGTTTGAAGATTTCGAACAGCGTCAAGTCTTCCTCAGCTATTTCTGAATTAATTTTCCCAGGAATCTTGGCCAACTTTTGGAAATGGTCTAAAATTCCTACAAAAGCATGGTGCTCGGTGCGTGAACGAAATTAAAGCAACGTTAGCACGTATATTCAAGCATTATGTTGAATCGCATTATTTCTACGTGTTTTTAGTCATAGCCGTGCAACAAACACTGGCTTTAGCAGAAACCTAAATGCACATTCATTAAATTAGCTAAAATAGGTATATTATTTTTAAATAAATTTTAAAAAAATGTAGATTGCATATTCATTATATTAGTAATGTAACAATAACAAATATAACTATAATAGTGGTAAAACGTGAAAATAATCGTATTTAAAAGTGAATACATGCATGCAAAATATTTAAGTCACTGTAATTCACTAAATATTTCAAGAAATTCTGAAATACTTGTAAAAAAAAACATATTCACAGATACTTAAATGAAAGTAGATTATAAAAATATCATTCTTTGGTAGTTATTACACCATTTAGAACGTTACCGCAGAGAGAGAGATCGATTATCTGATTTTCTCAATTTATAATTTAAAAAGACTTAAATTATAATGTCTATGATTGAAAATTAGAATAAATTATCAATCTGAGAAGTCTGCTGTTATGTTTTAACCATTAAAGTTCCACATTTTTAAATATTCTATTGCCATTAATACTGTACTGATTGAAAGGTTGTCTAAAACATTACTTTTATATTCAAAAGTTTTAAGAACAATTAAGTTTACCAGCGTCCATATAGACTGATTTTGAGGATAAATGAACGGAAATTCCCCTGGTTCTCCAGCTCGGTCAAACAAACCTGTAAGGTGCCACTGATTTCCCCCGTGCGCGCACACACACACACACACACACACTCTCTCTCTCTCTGATTTTGTCTGTCTCTCTGTACTGACGTCACGTCATCTCTCTCTCTCTCTCTCTCTCTCTCTCTCTCTCTCTCTCTCTCTCTCTCTCAAGTCTCCGAAATAAGACTCACTAAAGTACATACGGGCCGCAAATTTTGGAATACCATGTCCTTATCCTGATTAGAAACGCTTGGCCAATTTATATAATGCCCAGCATTAAATGTCTCGCCAGTCAAAAAAAAAAAGAGAGAGAAAAGACTTGTCAATGTTTACCGCGGGAGTAGTATGAGGGGGAACGGAAGAAGCACTCGGGCAGAGAGTTCTTAGTACCGAGGAGATTTGGGTTCGCCTAAATAATACGCTACGTCAGTAAACACCGTCTGGACACCGCGTCGTTAACGACCACTTCTGTAGAGCCCGAGGAAAGCACTTTTTTGCTGCAAATGACGGGACCGAAACGTCGGGCCCGGAGCGAGGAGGAGGCAGAAGAGTAATTTCAGCGAAGCATTACATCGATGGTTTGACAGGGGATTTTCGAAACGTCGACGCAAATGCGTTGTAAATTAAGTGTAACCCAGTTTGACATAAAGGCGCAGATTGTGGTGCCCTCCGGTGATTGATGGGGGCGGTTGTACCAAAGTCTGAAATAAGTCTGCATGGGGGGGGGGGGAATCATTCCGAATTAAAAAGAGTTCTAAGCGCTATGAGAACCAAAGCATAACACTTCAGATAAACCATTAAATACTGAAAATGGGGTGATGTAAATTACAATAAAATAAAGTTTAACATAAAAGGGAACCATGAGTTTTTTTTATTATTATCATCGTTGGTGCTGAAGAAATAAACGATTTTTAGAGTTCTGCGGAAATGTATTTTGTGGAGTCTGAGTATTTCACTCGGTCATGCGTGGTTCTGAAGTGACTACAGCCGGAGTTCTTCAGCAGAAGACTTTTTGGGGTTATTAAATCTGCCATTTGTCCAAGCGCCTATAAGTCAAAAACATTAAAGTTCTTCTCTGGCTCGCAGCTTTTCTCTTCATTATATTATAATAATCTTTCCCGAAAAAAAAAGAAAAAAACACTTAAAATTTACATGATTACAGATAAAATAACGGTCATAAATCAAAAAAAGAGAAGATTTTCAAAAAAATACTGAAAAATAAAAGTAAAATAGTAGCGATGGACAAATGTAGTTCTTTCAGATAACACCGGAAGGATAGTTGATGAATATCAATTTTACCGTGGAAACTAAACCTAAATATTAGTGATGTGCAACAGCTCTTGTAGATATTAGTAGTCCTCTAAACCAGGCTTGACATTGCGAATGTAGTTAATAAATATTCATTAAATTTCTACTTGTCAATACCTTGGAGATCACCCTTTTAAGTTTCAATAGAAAAATTCAACGTCATAATTCGTGCAACCATCATAATTACATCATCATGTACTACTGTGATGCACGACGAAGCACTATACAATAACGGGCGCAGTTGGTTACGGTCTTCTTAACTATAGAATCACCGATACAGTAGTTAACCACAATTATCTTTTTTTAGTTACGAAGCAACTTAACGTCATTTTTTTGGACAAATTTTGGTGATGTTTATTTAAATGGAATTTAATTCTTACCCAATGCTGGTTCATTGTTAAAGTAAATGCTTGGCAAATTAGAAGAAAAATACCAAGCCTTTATTCTTGGTTAGCAGTGATTATCTTTAACAAGTATAATTGTAAAGATTCCAAGGTAGAGAAATCTTGAAATATACTCTATTTAAAAAAAAAAAATCAACAAGCATTTCCAAGCCCGTGGTGCTTCTATGGTACGTTCACACATGTTCATATTCTCGTTGAAAAGGACCTAAACATTGATCTAAGCTCTCCCTAAAAAATTTCTTAGTTAAAGCTATGCCAATTTGTTGCAGAAAACAAGATGGTTGCCTAAAAAGAGCGTGCAAAATCAAAAAAACCATCAGTCTAAAATTGATAGCAAAAACATTTAAATTAACAGGAAAAGGCTTTCATATTGTGTGTGACCATCAGGGACAAGCTTGTACACATCATCTTGGTGTTGACCAAATCAGAGAGTCCAGCTGTCGTTGGAGAATGCTGAACCATTCTTCAACCAGGACACATTCAGCTGATCAAGACACTGTAGATGGACATGGTGAACCAAAACACGCCTCCAGCTAAGATGTCCGAAAAATGTAAAATTGAATTTAAATCAGGAGAACCTGGAGGCCGCATCATGCGAATGATGTCGTTAGTTTTAAATGAAGCACTAACAACATGTGTACGATGTGGACGGTCGTTGTCGTCCATAAAAATGAATGGGGCTTTGCCGTTGGGCCAAAGGGACGACAACAGGTATCCTAATAATGAAACTGTCAGTTCTTCTGCTAACTTGGATGCCTGTACATACCATCCGGCTGCCTTCACCAAATTGATCATGTTTGGAAAATGGCACTATCAGCAAATCCTTCCCAGTTTGTCTTCAGAGTCCAAGGAATCGGCGAAAGGAACATGGCGCCAACGGTTCATCATCCAGTGGCGATGTTGTTTCCATGGCATGCAGCCTTCTACGCAAGACAGGGGCTTATACAAAACTCGTTGTGACCGCATAGAAATCAGAAATGAGTTCAGTCGGTGTTGAAGTTCTGCTTCGCACAGCGAAAAAGTAACACAGCGATCATCTGCTGAGTTGCGACACGACTACGCGGAATTTACCCTACCAGTCACTCTCCGCCCCGCCCCTCCCCGGCCGGGGGAATCTTCCAAACGATTACCGCTGCCCATTTCTAAGGTTTGTCCTTCAAAGCAAATATCCTAATAGATATAAAAATTGATATGAACGTAAGCCAGGTTTACCATAAAAATTGTTACATGAAGAAGAGTTTGTGAGTAAATAAAACTTTAAGCATTTTTTAAAAAGTTCCTTTTTTTCCCCTTGTGTTTGTTGCTTAACTTTTTTTTTTAAAATCAGGGTCTTTTAATTATTTGACATCGTCAGCTTATTAGAATGTTTCGATTTTCACCCTATGCTCTGTTACACGAAACGAAACGAAGTTAAGAATGGCTTTCGGTGACGATGCAAAGAGTGTGAGCAATATTCCGGGTGAAGGGTCTCCCACGCTTAGGCGCAAGCAAAGCGTACAACATCGGGGGAAAAAAAATCAGCAGTAGACTCAAGCGAAGGGGGCCAGATATCGAAGGGTAAGAAATATGCCACTTCCCTGGCGGAAGAGCAAACAGTGGATAACATATACTAACCTTCCGCGCAGTGGAATGTTAAAAATAATTGTAATAGAATAAAAGTGCGATATTTGCATTTTAAAATTTCCTATGTCGTGAAAGTCAGATTAGAACTTATTTACCATTTTTTTTTCAAATAATCTTCGGCTCAACACGACAGAGTATTTTAATAGGATAACTTAAGCATGAGTTCTGCTAGAGCTCCGTGTTATGTACGCCTTTTGGCATTACTTTGTTGGGGAACCTTTTGTGTGCCATGAAAGGTCGTTTTAGTTCCATACGGCGCATCGTTAACAATACCAAAGAAAATAATAAAACTTCTGTTATTTTTTTTTTTAATTAATTTTTCTAGTAAGTACTGAACTGTACACGAAGCACTGCATACTTGAAAAATAAAATGGCGATGCCATCTTTTATGGCTTATAAAACATCTTTTTCTATCTTCGTCTTTCATACACACACACACACACACACACGAACATACACTGATGTATGCAAATGAATGACACGTATCTTCTCTCTCTCTCGGAAAGTTGGACACCGTAAAACGCGTTATTAACTGTCTCTTATGACAACAACAAAATTTTTTTTTCTAAAACAAAAGGGGTGCTAGCATTGAATAAAGAAAAAGAATAAAGGGTAGTAATATGATGGCATTCGACGGTCAAAAATTTTGTCAAGTAATAATAGACTCTTTCGTTAGATGTGGTTGATTTAGCGCAATTCGTACAAATATTTGATCTCGACCGCATGTTCTGTCCTTCCATTCCATCAATACCATAGGCTACCGTGTGAAGAACGCTTTTGCGAAAACATCGGGCGGAATACAAGATGTGTAGAACCGGACACGTGAACATTTACCATGAAAATGGGATTGGGTGCTTATTCTACCGCATTTACCGATGCAGTCAGAGAATTTAAGTGGAAAATTTCTGGAAGTCTTTTGAAAAAAAAAAAAAAAAGGCACTATCTGGCGACGTTTTCGAAACAAACATATTTTTTTTTTCTAAAACCAATTAATCCTATTCCGAGTTAGATCCTAGAAGAATATCATTTCTAGTTGGAAGGGTTTCGAGAAGCATCCCGTCCAACCTCCGCCACCAGCCACACAAACCATCCCAAACTTTCTAAAATTGAATTCTTAATCCACCCCGGGGCTGTTCAAACTGGAGAAAAAATTTACCGACTTAGAATTAATGATCTATATTCAACGCTGAATTTCCCTTTCAGAATATACTTCTGTAGTACGTTTGGCTGCAAAAGCTGACTGGAAATCGTTCAATTCAACCAAACAGTTTGGCAGGCAGATATTTGCATCCTGTTAGCACTTTCAAAAAGTCCTTCTTATCGTTTTGTAGTTCAAAATCGACCTGAAGTTGCAGATGATAAAGGATGATATTTTACAACTATTGAAAAATTTTTTTTTTCATCTCTCACTAGCGGCAGGTGTTGCATTGCTTTTGTTTTCATAGATTTTAGAGATGCACAGCTGTAATTATCATTAAAATTCATTATTGTACACTTATTCGGATGCCATATTCATTTTACAGTCTATTAAAAAAAAAACGTTTTGTAAAGAATTTACGCAAATCCGCATAAAACACAATAGATAGCGAAGTCGCTGACAACCAGCTGAACGTAATTAGCATCAGACAGAGAATACCGCCACAATGCTGCTGTAAAACGTGAAGTAATAAACAAGCAAAATGTTTCTCCTTAAGTATAAAGTAGAAATTCAAATAAAGTTTTTTTAATTTAAATTTAAAATTTCATTTTCTTAAGAGCAGCGAAATTTACAAAGGAACCACTTCATTCATTTTTAAAAATATGAAAATGAAATAGTTCTTTAAGATAGTAATTTATAAAAAGTTTGCCCTTTTAACTTTAAGAAAAACAGTTATTGCTTCTTTAAATTAATTTAAATATTCAGTTATTTATTACAGGAATTTATACTACTAAGAAATTTCCAAGAGGAAAGTAAACTTGCAATGGGCATAAACTATTATTTAAGCAAATGTCCAATATACTGTTAAACAAAGACGTCACAACGTATCAACAGAAGCAAATTTTCTACTTATCGTGACAGTGCAAAAATCTGACATTTTTATCGAAAATGGCAAATTCTTGTCCAGAAAGGTATTCATTATCTCGCCTGAAAGCCTCTGGAACGAATAGCAGTTTGACACAGGCATCTCATGTTCTTGATGATTTTATTATTTTTTAAATGTTGAGCAGGTGACCTGATCAGATTTCTATGAGATTTCCATCAAATTCTTGCAAGCTTCTTGGTACCACCATCTTCCAATGGCAGTTTGAAGCATATTTCAAACGTGCTCTGTTGAATTAAGATCTGGAAGAATAAGCCAATCACTTTATATAGACGATTTTCTCCTGCTCAGGTTACTGGTATATCCAGTGTTATCATTAAAAAAAAGAATTTATTTCTAATTTCATCAGCGTATGGCATCACTTAAAAAGCAACGATATAATCCTTGTTCCTTAAGTCTGTCATTGTGCTGATCAGGAAATCATAGAGGTCAGTTTTGCCATCCCTACTAATGTTTATCCATACCATCAATGAGCCACGTGCATAGAGAGTGCATTCATCAACCTTGGCATCTTGAAGCCTCTCCCCCTAACCATCTCTTCACTGATCCCATCCAACTTGCAAAGTGTGAAATAATCTGTGAAACACATACAAGTATATTTTTTCAGTCCACGCAGCACGGTCTGCAGCCCGGTACGCAGCACTCTAGAGTGCCTCATATTTAGTGGTATGAAAATATGCGCTTTTCTTGACAGCTTACCATAAACCTGGAGCCAATTACGTACAGCTTGTATTGAGAAATAGACGCCTGGTGCGTTTAGAGAAGCATATTTAAACCGAGTTCGGTGTCGAGACAATTTCCTCTCATTTGCAAGACCACAAAGCGATATTTGAGATCCGTTTGTCTTTATTCGGACCCTACCGTGTAGTTTAGCTGCACTAACAAAAGTTTAATGCCATGTCCAAAACTCTACAAATGATTCTTTGGCTTCACACGACGTTGAGTTACTCCAGTCTCCAGCATTCTGTTGCGAAGTTAGCTGTCAAATGCTGTCTGTCACGTGTATGTCATTCTGTATCAGCCAGAATTTTAAAAGGTAAATTTGGAAATAAAGGAGATTGTAAGTACCAAAGTTACGGCGTGCAGCAGCACCAGTAGTAGATCTTAGAATGATGGTTTGTTGATGGTCTCTCGATTATTAGCAAATTTCTGGTATTATATGAAATCAGCTTAAATTTTCCGCTAAATTTGTAAATGATATAATAATTTGTTTCTAAATATCGTATAAAGTCGATTTTAATGTCTCCGATTAAAAAATATAAGACTATATAAATATATTAAAAACTACATCTAAAATATGCTAATATATTAATAAATAATATTTTTGGTACTTATTTATTTTCTGACAACATTCTGTAAAATAATTTATATCTTATATAAATACATGCATAATAGTAGAAAATAGTATAAGAGCACCAACGGAATATCAAAAGAAACAAGCAACAATTACTAAGCAAATGATAGTTAGTGTTCATTAAGGATAAATGAAAAATGTCTACGGAATTGAACCTAGCGATGACCTACAGATCCAACAATTGCTTTTAGCTGCAGTAACTCAACTACCTTTAAGCCACATGAGTTATATTTAATATTTGGTGTGATATTTTTGAAATCACATCCGCTACCCAGCTATAATCATTTTTTTCATTTCAATCACAGCGAATACTCTACGCACCATGGCAAGCTCGGTGCTGCAACCAAATACAATGTTATAGTTGCACCGATGCGCTATAGAAAGCTATCAATTCAAATGCATTGCGTATAAAGCATAGGTCATAACAATATTCCAGAGTAGCACATGATAGCAAACCTTGAAATATCTTAATAAGAAATTTTACGGGAACCTTTGCCAGCAAAGTCAGCTATAATGTCATCAAATGCTATGCAGTGTGTAATGTCTTGGTCGATTGCAAGTATGAAAAGTTCTGCAAGCCCGTCTTGGCTCATCGTTGGACAAAAATACATCAGTTTTAGTTTGGGAAGCTTCTTTCCTCGGAAGCTACAGTCACAAGAATCGTTAGGAGAATTCGCAATAAGCTGTGCACATTTGGAAATAGGTTTATAAATATATGTGTAGATAAATTCCAAAACTTTCAGTACAGAAACAGAATGCGACTGCAGTAACATTACTGTTGCAACAGTACTCAGTTCCTCGCAAAGTTTAACTGCATCTCCATCGGAGTTACCACCTCACATATCAAAATAGTCTGCGTTATTTTCAAACTTCAGGCCTTCCATCTGCATTTGCCTGAGTTTTTTTGATATTGTGCAATAAACCAGAAGTTTCGTGACGAAACTGCATAGCGCTAAATCTCTCTTCAACTGCAACAGTCACCTTATTCAGGATGTCGATGGAAAATCGACTTCAAAATTCGTCTCACCATCAGATATTTGTTAATCTCTTCCTTCAGAAAATATCTGCCTTTACATTTTTTTTTAGAATTCTGCGCGCAATAGTTGGACAAAATTTTTATTTAACGAATTCTTTTCATGCCATTTGTGCTTTTTTGAAGTCTCTTTCAATCTACGCCACTAAGAAATCTTTTGTACTGTTCATCTAAATAAATACAGAATGTACCTGCATTGAGGAACATTGTATGATCTTGCTGGAATGGATAATTCTACAGACAACGATAGATGTAGAGAAACATAAAAATAGTTATTTCATTGATTAGAGACTCAGCCTCGCTTCTAGCCCTTTTATCTTTGGTTCTATCAGACACTGCCACAGAAGCGTGGTAAACACTTTCAGTTTTTTGTATCTTAAAGCGTTGACACTTTTTTCAACATTCCCAGTGTGTATCCGACAGAAGCTTCGATGTAATATCACAGACGTGTTTCTTTAATCTTTCCGATATTTGAGTTAGAAATTAAAACAACACGTGAACGTGTTGCAATAATTCAAAGAAAAGAGATACCTTTCAGGGAAGAAGGAACAACGTCACCAAATACCAAGTCCAGGCCGTGGTATAAGCAGGAACTAAAGAAGGTTCGTGTGCTTCTATTCAAACAAAATCTTTCCGTTCTCCTGACTTTTCTCCCTCAATCGATATTCCGGGCAGACAGTACCAGATTTTTAAGTTCGCCAATAACTTATCTATACCAGGTTTTGTCGTGTTGTCAACTCTCGATAAAGTTATAAAGGCTTCTTCTACTCTCATTTTCACTAATTTAGTGATATTCACAAAGCGCAGTATCACCGGCATTTATTTTTTTCATATGTAGCATCATGCATACAGTACAAAATCACCCTTTGATATTTGGCAGCAGGGATCCTTAAAATATTTTATTTCCACTTTGTCCTTCATCAAAATCATCAATTCTTTATTTATCTTTTTTGTCTATATTACTCATCGTGCAGTTTATTTTCAGTCATACTTCGAAAATGCTCCAATATCACAAATCAAATCGTCCAAATAGCTCCGCAAGACCAAAGAATTTGCTATTTTTTAGCCGATGAAGTCTGCCCCCGTTTTAACGAAAAGCAAGGTTATTATTATTTTTTTCTCTAGATATCCAATAACTTAGACGGGACGTTCCAGAACCCGAGTGTTGTTTTTTGGAGCTTAAGCATAGTTGGCGTTTTCGCATAAATTATTTCTTCTCGTTTTGATATCAGAGTCAACTCGAACATCCGGTGTTTGTTGGGGTGGCATACTGTCGAGAATTTCAGAGGCATTCTTGCTGGACTCAATTTCAAGAGACGAATCGCTAGGGGTCTTCCTCCTCTCGTTTGTCACTACGGCCTCTTGATCTTGCATTGCTTCCAAAGATGCTTCTGTTATTGTTGCACGGGCAGCACTACTAGCTTCAGATGTGGATAATTTTTCCATGCTTCGATCGATACCTCTATTATTTTTTGCACTTCCTCTGCTGAAATCATGGCATCTATTTTCTCGGTACCAGAGACATTACTGATAATAAAATATAAAAATTTTGCAATGATTTCAAACTCGAAGTTTTTGGCCAAAACAATTCGAATTCTTTTCTGTCATAAAAGCCCTGAAAAAATCTATGAAAATTGCGCATTATACCAGCAACTTCTCCGAGCTGTTTCAAAGCAAGCACGTGCAGGAGAACAAAGCGAGTCTCCACCAATCAACGTCATGCAGCCGCCAGCCAATCTCGGCGTGGCAGATATCCGTCGTAAATAAATCAGTCTTCGATTTTATGGTTGTAATGCAATCATGTTATTGTTGTTTAAGTGTTTTCGATAAGCGATATTTACATTATCATTTTGTTCTGCTTTTTGTTTGTTTGTTCTTACACGTTAGGCGCCATACCAGACTGAATATCAAGGAACAGCTACTGAGATGTAAGCTCGTGGAAAATGGTGGTATGTAAAGATAAAGAGCAGTAATAAATTTCTCCCATTAGTAGTTGGCAAAGCGATCCTTTCCGCACAAAATTATCCTACTCTGGCTGGAAAAGCAGCAAGACTTGTTGTAGGTAAGAGTTTCTTTTTAAGTTCAACATATTTTCGGGAATTGAATAAGCTTTTATAGCTGACGACCCATACAGATACACCAAAGGTGTTCAATCAAATTTATGTCAAGGCTTTGGAGTACGCAAAAAAAATGGCTCGATGTTTTGATTCCTCTTTCAGACTGAGGGCACATGAGACGTTCATCATGTAGCTACATTCTAGTGGATAATGTGAACATCAAATCTCCCTATGTCTTATTGGTACAGTAGTTGGAGTTGTCTCTTTAAAATGGCAGTGTACTCGAAGAAGTTGAGATACACTTCCAAAAATACCAATTCCGTTTCTACCGTGCGAAAGAGAAGTCTTCGTGTTGATACTGTCGTCTCTGTGGGGGTAAAAGCACTAAAGTTGAAGATTTCAAAACCAAGCAGCGACAATCCAGATCTGAAATGCTAGAACCTGGACGTGAAGATCTTGCAAAGCATCTTCTGTAAACAAAACCTTTGAAGCATTTCATTTGTATTAAATAGAGCAAATTTTACGAACCTTCTAGCCATGCCGGAAAGGACAGACGTTGGCTCGTTGCTTGGCTTATTTCTGTTTCACGTGCGATATCAGCAAACAGAATATGAACGGCGTGTGCGGAAGTGGTGAGTAAAGATGTGGTTTTACTGTTGTAAACCTTCCATGTTGGTTTTCAGTATCCTAGACAGTTGACTCAGTGAAATTATAGATAATAATAATGACCACAGATCAGAAAAATGAAAAAAAAATGTTTGACAATCTCTGGTCGACTCTGGCTACGCTCTGTAGAGCTCACGAAATGACCTCGGGTGGTTGGAGAAATAGCACGTGACCTTCCTTTATCGGCCTGTTGATAGCGCGAACTAATTATCGGTTTACCTTAACGTTCAATATGTCCATAATCACACCTAAAACAAGTAATTTTCGCCAAGATACATTCATTTATGGGCAGTAGCTAAATAAATATTCCAGAGCTGACATTCATTGTTTCTATTAATTTATGGAAAATACAGTAGGTACATTATATTTACCTCACCCAGTATAATATATTATAATATTTATCATAATGAGAATTGATGGGTCCTCAAGATCTGATGCAATTTTTCAGGTAATTTATGAGCATCATAAAACAGTTATTCTTGTACGAAAATCACTGTATATTATATTCTGAAAGAATGTTTTTATTATTGTTTTCGTAAATTCAAAACTGTTAAGGCGCTATACCTTTAAGCATGTTTGTTAGAAGCCATAAAACATAGAGCATAATCAACTCAACTAAACTCTTTTCCAGACAAATGCTTCAGCTCATATGGCCTTCAGTAACCCAGCGTTCGAATTCTGCCAAACGGCGAGAAATGCATCAATGAATTTAGATAATTATTAGCTAAAGTGCATCTTTGCAACGGATTCGGCCAATAAGTGAGAATCTTCCACTTAGCTTCGCAAAGCTGAGATGACTTATTAGCCGAAGTTATTTTAAGATAATTATTTCACTATTTCTAAAATGCAACGAATCACGAAGAAAAGGCAATGAAATTATGGGGCATCAATCCGTGAACTATTTTTCTGGTCTAGAAATGTATTTTATTGATTGTTGGTTTATTCTTTAAAGAAATAATCAGTTCCGATCAGTTTACCAAGGTGAAACAGAAGCAAACCGGAAAATGTTTGCCGCTAATAGATCGTAGAAATTTATATAATTTTCAAAGACAGAGGACTACATGCATTTTACGTGGTATTTAATGTTATCGAAACACCGCGTAAAGATGGCTAATACACCGAGCATAAAAAAGGTCAATTGCTATAAAAACGGTCTCATCACAAAAGTTCGAAAATATACTTTATTGGATTTTAATTTATTTATATTTTAACACACGTAGATTATTTCTAATAGTGATATGCTTATATACTTATAACTGTGTATAGTAATAAATTTATTTACGTACGAAAAGTATAATGATTTCCTAATTGCGTTTGCTTAATTTTAATATTACGGGATTTATATCGAAAAAATAGATTTGATGGCGAAAAATTTCTTCCCCAGCCGTATCTGATGTCAAGGTCACCACTGTGGCTTTCTGGTTAGCCGAAACAGCAGCGACAGTTTCAATGTGCGGTATTTAACTGGGTAAAGTGTATTATTATAACAAAGAAAGAAAATTAAAAGCATGATGAATGAACTGATTTTGTGCAATTTGTCTATTAGCATCGCGAATGAGAAAAAAAAATGTAGCAGTTGTAGTTTTGAAAGCTTTTTGTCACTTGTCCGTAATTTATATGAATTCGTGATAAACCAATCGCATGAAAAAATCTACATACAATTTAAAAGCTTGATTTGACAATTCTGGAGAAAGAGATGCGTAGTCCTACAAGAAATAAAGACGGCAATCGGATAAGATAACTTAGCGTGTTGCTATTTCTATTTTTTTATTTTAATGCGGCTTTTATATTATAATTCTGACATTAAAACTTAAAAGAAATATTTTCTTAATATGTTACCACTAATACTAATAACTAATAAAAGTAAGAACAGAAGCAGAGCAGGAATAATATTAATCCCAAGTAGATTTATGAGAGAAAAAAGCTTACCATAATCTGTCATATAAATTGGAAAACGTTGCAAAAGAAACACAGTTGAGATGTAGTTCACGACGGGTTGACGTTCTTAAGAATAATGCCGAATTCCAAAGCCTCTTAGCTGAAAGAAATTAAGCGAGCAGTCTTTCTATTTAAAATGTAACATTTTACCAAACTTTGAAGTAATTAATGATTTTTTAATGTTATTTACAAATCTTTCTGTATTAGAATTTTTAAAAAAATCAAATTGTAGGTAATTCTCTTCATAAATTCTTACTATGAACAACAATAGGGCAAAGATAGACTTATTTATTATAATAATAAACAGAAACTGGATAATGGATCATTTGCTACTTCTGAAACAAATTTTCGTATAAATAACACAAGAATGCCAGGTTTCGACAAGTTTCCAAACTTATGTTTCGTAAAAATTAATGTAAAGAATAATTCGGTAATGGTTGCGAGTTTGATCACCAGTGTAATAAAGAAACAATCAACGATCTCTATTTTTTTATTTCCGTAAATCATTCAAAGTCTTAAAGTTTCCAGCCAGACTTATGTCTAATTACAGTTCCTGCTGCTTACCTTTCTTGTTTAGGGAAATGTATGAAATATATAAGTAAAAAAAAAAAAAGAAAACTACAGTTTTCAAACATCAGATATAAAAACAAAAAAGAAAACAGCCCTTTTTGTTAACAGTTGTCGTGCAAGAATGGGAAATGTTAGGTACTTAATTCTTGTAATGATGGTGTCACTATGAACAGTTGTATTTATGTTTTATAAAGAATAAATTTTAAAACCTACGTGATGTATGGCTTTATTTCTTTAACTGGGAATCAGCAATTGAAAAATTCTAAAAAAAAATAATTCTGAAGTACTTGAAAAGTCGGTCTAAATCACGCTACCAGCCAAAAGTTTAGAAGCAAATAAATATGGTGATAATTATTTAAAAGAGAAATTGTCTGGCCAATTTATTTCTCTCCATAACATAGTGAATGTAAGATTCAATATATGGCTGTAAAAAAAAAATCACATAAAATATAATTTAACTTAATTTTTTTCTTTTATCAAAATAACCCCTCCGCTCTTCTGAACACCGAGATATTAAATATAGCCTGGAGATTTCCAGAACTCACTGATGCATTTGACATAATTTTACTGGATAAGAAATGGGCCAATAAGATAATGCCACGTATCACAGAATTGTAAATTGAACAAATGTTCCAAAGCCTCAGAAATGTTGCAACTGTTGTAGACTATGGTTATTGAATGTTTGTCGTCAGGATGGAAAGAAAGTAAATTAATCTTGAAATTCGATTTTCCATTTATCTTAGAAGAGAAGGGCTTGACAGAAAGTGATAAGAAACTTAGAATTTCAAACAAAGATGTTCACTACACATTCTGAAATGTAAGGATACCAGACGACTTGGAGCAATAAAAATAGAATATGCATAGGAAAAAGAAAAGTAACATAAAGGAACTGTTGGTTTAAATAATCATGTGTTTTTAAAAAAAAAAAACAACTGCTTAGCTTTTTCTAATAGAAGAAAAATATTTCAGTAGGAAAAATTACACAAAACTTCAAAATCTAGAAGATTTGAATAAATGGTTATGGGTTAGTGTCCCGGTCAAAGTGTGCAGACAAGTTTGAGAGCGAATATCAGGATAGTGTGTTGCTTCTAGGTAGTAGCGTATTGGTTTGTGAGTATTCTGAAGCTGATGCAGTTAGTAACCTCTGTATAATTAACGGAATATTGACAAAAGAGCATTTCCAGAGTGTTCTGCAAATAAAAATACAATTTCCTCTGACAGTAGACTAATAAGTGTGAGGTTCATTCTGCAACAAAATAATAACCCTAAGCACAGTTAAAATTATGCGGACAATATGTGGAGAGCGAAGAAAGACAAGGTATTTTGCAAAGCATCACTGACCACCAAAGTCACTTGATTTGTTTGTCAATGAAAGTTTATGGGATGAACTAAAAAAATATTTTAAAAAAGTGATGCCACATAACAACAAAAGACAGCATGAGAATACAATATATGCTAACATTGTGGAATTCTCAATTCAATAACACCAAAACATTTGGCGGAGTTACTTGATTTTAAATTCTGTTATCAGAGCAAAGTAGAGTTATTTTCATGAAAGAAAAATGGTATAAATCAATGTTTATCAGACTCGTGGTTTTCCTGCATGCATGTGTTGGAACCCAGAGCCACTATATTAATGCTAGAAATAATTTTTATAACATTTTTTTTTAAAAAAATGATTAATGTCCATATTTGTGTTTGCTTCCAAACGTTTGGCCGATAGTATATATTATGTGCCGTTGTTTTCATTTTTCTGAAAATTGTACAGTAAAACAAGCTTTTGCCACTTGAACGAAATGGCTTTCAAACAAATAAGTACCCATGTTATTTTTTTGTACTACATTAAGCACTTTAAATATCAGTTTATCATTTAAATAAACATGTATTAGCATCAGGTACAGGACCAATGGAAAGTCCCACTCAAGCAGAAAGAAAGGCGCCATTTTGTTCTTTGTTGATTGTGTGCTGATCGCTGAAACAAAGGATGGATTGTTGTAGCTCCTGTGATAGACCATTTTTCAAGTGCAGCGTGCCGCTTTGGTCTATCGGCGCTACCAACACAGAAGTAATTCATCACTCGGCGCAAGGTCGGCCACACGGGAACCTGAAGATCATCACGAAGAGCGAACGGCTGAATTCAGCACAGCATTTCTATTTACTTGAGAATTGTTCTCTTCGCACACAACACAGCTAACAAACCAACAGCATTCGGAAGGTTCGTGTGGCATACGGGATTTGCTTAAAGGCGAACTTGGCGACCAGTACGTCAGGATTGAGATCCAAGTCCAGATGTTCCGGGTAGCATCACCTCTCTCTCTTCTTTTTTTTTTTTACGGTACAAAGACACAGGTGATTCGCGGGTCGACACACGGAAGATCTAGATGGTTTGCGCGCGGGGAACTTTCGTTGAATGCTACGCGGAAAATAGAAAGATCAGTGAAACTTACACGAGGTCGTCGTCACCGACGAAGCGCAGCTACATTGTGGTGGTGACGTCGATCGCAAGACTCAAGGCTCCGAAATTAGGCGCTGTAGAGTGAACTGTGTTACTAATCGCAAGCTTTGGAGAGCAAAAAACGACAAAAACAAGAATAAAACAGGTTCAAGGTCCCCCCCACCTCTCCGAGAGATTTCGACATCCCTTTTAACAGCCGGTAGATAGTGGCACTTAACCGTTGCCAAGTGGCGAAGATTGTTAAACTGTAGGCTGAGGAAATTCCTGCGATTGCTCTGTGAAGAGTCCCACCATTCCGGTGTTGGCCAGTACGGGCATCTGAGGAGCCACAGATAGGGATCGTCGTCGTCGTTCCTGCTGATAGAGAAGTACCCGTAGAATTCAAGCGATTCTATCAGATCGACAGATGTTTAAGTGCGTCGTCGCGGCTTACACTCAGAGAACGCATACATTTGGCGTAATCGACGTTCGGTGTTGTTTGTTAGAATTCCACACGTAAAAGCCGTTTAAATTTTACTCGATGCATGCATATTCTTTCAGCGTTTTCACAGGACAGGCTTAAATAAATGCAGTTTAGCTCAAAACAAGGAATGCCACCACGCGCTTGCAGATATAGCGTGTAATAAGTACAGAACGGAGAGAGTACAGGAAAGTGTCTAGGTTATTATGGTGTATCTGTGTAGATGAAAGTTCGGCTAATAGCATTTTGCTTGTCTGAAACTGGTTTTGTGTTAATACTTAACTGTGATCGGCCGTTGCTAGTATTTTTGAGTAGAATTGTTAAAGAGAAATCTCGAATAAAGATTTTGATTTTTTTTTTTTTTTTTGCCTTCGCGGTAGGGTGTTCATTAGCGAGTTCGATCGGGCCCAGCAGCGATCGACAAGTAGCGGGTTTTCTCTCGTGACCATATGCGACGCGTGCAGCTTGAGCGAGGTTTTTCAAAGACTTCATTAATATCTCTTACTTATCGGTGGTGTTTCCTTGGCGGTACATCGTGACCAGCAGTGCTGCTAATCGCAGTAAGGATTTGTCGGGGTGGTAGAATAAAGCATATATATTTTAGACTTCTTAGACGGGACGTTTCAATAGGATCATTTTAAAAGAATTCGATCCTTTATTTGCCCTTTTCTCTCTCTTATTTTTTTTTTTTTAAAGGAAGGTCCACGGATGTCGAGTTGCATTGAATCCGTAGCTGGATAAGAAGATAAATCTTGTTAGCGATTCAAATCAAACTGATTATAAACACTTCACCTGGCGGTGGCGCAATATCTATAAAACATTTCTGTATAAGCAGACAATAAAATTACACGAGAAGAAATGTGATTGGTCTCTGGGTTCCCCCCCCGAGAATAAATAATTAAATTTACGTTACGGATATTAAGCACCGGTTATTTCTTAGACTGAGACGGTTAGTTGAGCTGTTAAAACGACGGCACTTTCTTTGAAGAATCGCCGAGCAAATTCTTGCACCGTAAACGGATTCTGCGACAACGAGGATATTCGTCGTTTGGCTGAAAATCGAAACTCAATTTCAGACTGATTGATTTGTGGACTGAGCAGAAGGATCGATTATGTTATCTTTAAAAAAAAAAGAAAATACGATTACTTAAAATCAATAAATGAAAATTGTTGATTTCGAATTTACACTTAAATAACTGAATGATCTCTAAAATAACCAGCTGTACAATTAAAGAAACCGCTGTTTCCAGACGTAGTACAACTATATCTGGCTCGCTCAATAACCGTAAGGCTTTTATTAATCAGAAATTAAATGCACATCGGAAATCATAGAATACGTTCATATTAATCTGGGGACCGCTGAAGCTTGCATCTGAGTCTTTCACAAACAGTAAAATAGATAATGACGTCACAAGCCAGTCATAATGCACGAAGAAAGCCGAGCCATGCAGCTCATATGACTCAAACAATCTTCTTAACAGGAGAGTTATGGCACCGAAAGGAGCCAAAAGTTAAAATTTTGTGGAATTTCTTTTGAAATTAGTGTGAGGTAAGTTAAACTGAAGATCCTTTAGTTATAGATTAAATTATCCGTTTGTTGTTAAGACGCATCCGTGTCCCCTTGACTGCAGTCTCCCTTATGATAAATATTCAATTAAAGTAAAGCAGTTATACATCCTGGATCTACCTGGAATGAGCAGGTGGTCATTTTAAAGAAGTATACGTGTTTTTTTTTAAAGATTTTAATTATGTTTTTAGATTAGAAATATTGAAAGTAGTTATTACCCTTTTTTATTATTATCATCAATAAATACAAAATCTAAACATTCTTGCGAGAAAAAGAAAAGCAGTAGAGTCTTTAAAATGATTAAAATTAAATAAAAAACAAATTAAAATTACATTTAAAACTTTAACTGAAGACCATTAATTTTTTTTTTCATATTAACGAATACTCGCCTATAAGATATTGGCTCGAACAGAATATTTTAATAAAAATATAAACAATTAAGTTCTGTAGCATTTTATTATTTTTAGAATTTTTCATTTCTTCAACGTTACCTAGAGCCAAACTACGATAGCTTTCATTAATTGAGCCTCATATATTAAATAATAGGAAAATAGTCGAGGAAGGCACCATTCTAACAGACTGGATGTTTTGACAGAATGTTTAAGTCAAGCATAAAGCAACATCGTTTTTTTTTTCTTCGATGACACTGAAGTGGTTGCAAGGCTAAATCATTAGACGTTCAAAGGCTCTTCTATGTTGGCTTATTTATCGATTTCTTTCATATCACTAAATAACAGGGCTTGACGCGCGTGCTCCAAAGAGATCATTTCATTGATCTTTTACTATTGCTATAAACAAATAATCCCTCTCTTAAGCTTTTGGATATCTTATTGAAAACTGTTTTTACTTAATAATCTTTTTTTAAAAAAAAAAAAAAGAAATGTTTCTATTACTTTGTTTTTTTTAAAATTTTTTTGTCTGGCAGAAGGCGTTTTTATAGGAAATCTGTCGAACGCAAGAAACTACTTAAAGGTACATTATTGTTTGTTTTACGGGCTCGCTAAATGTTAAAAAGTGATTACAATAAAACACGTGATAAATTATAGTAGCGTTATTTTCTTTGAAGCATGATACTTCAGTAATCTTTCAAATGCCACTCACTGACATTATAGCACATTATCCTCAACTTGGTTTGCATATCATTTAAATCACTTTGGAATTCCTTGTAAATATGAAGTTTATCTTTCAGATAAGGCTCATTCGTAAGTATCGTGTGATTTCTCTTTAAACCGATAGTTGCTTGCATACGCCAAATAAAGGCATTTATCTAGGATAAAAATGTGTCCTCAATACATATTTACATCAGAAATGATTACAGCGGTAAATCCTACATGTCCAACATTCACATTTTATCTGAATCAAACTTTCATTACTAATTTACAATCGACCTGTAAATTTTTTATCAGTGTCTACCATCCAGTTGAATAATAATCAAATTGCCTTCCTTCTTAAATCAAAACAATCCACGCCCTCAATCATTTCCTGTCAAATCGTTTCCTGTCTGCTAATATGCATTTTTTAGTATACACGAGGTTAATCTTCTGTAAGCATATCTGATGATGAAAGAAATATGCAGCAAAATCTCTTTAGATTTTTTTTTACTATTTGTATTGTTTCCTTCAGTTTTACATTTAAAAAATTTTTTTGATACAGTTTTTTTTTTATATCTCCCAGTTTATACGGCGAGTAAGCAGACTATTTTAAAATTTCTTTCAGTAATTATCCCTTTAAAAAGGGGAATTAATGAATATAATACATTCCCCAATTTACACTAAACCATATCATGAATAGTCCCGTGTTTACTGCAACATAAAAAAACCCATCAGCCTGATTGGAATTCTGCGAGACAGACAATTTTTTTTTAAAAAAACAAATGTTTATGATGTTAATTTTATTTACTCCAATTTTTTACTGGCAAATATTTAAAATATATTTTATCACACACAGTCTTTAAAAATGTGATGTTCCAATGCGTTACTGCAATTGTCCTAAGTCTTCACAATAAAACATGGAACGTAACTAAAACTTCTTAGAACCGTTGTTCCATCCAAACTGTTTCTTTTGCAAATGTTGTGGCTACGTATCTACGCGATGTTATTTAAGCAAATCACAAAATAAGTCAATAAACTGACCATGGGGAGTTTTTTTGTTCTTGTCTGCTTAATTAGTGGGGAAAAGACAATCCTTAAAGTGGTTATAGACACAGGACCAAAATCGAACACAATCCCTGAATGCTTCGGCTATAGTTCACCCTATTCTTTTAACAGAGAGAAATTTCAGAAAACAACTGAAAGCTAAGAGTCACAAAACGCCTACTAAAATCCCCGAAAATATATAGTACCTTAAAGCCTGAAACAACAATAAAGGGTGTAGAATGTAGATGTACAAATTAGATATAGGAGTGCGAGAGTAAAGAAAATCTGAGGAAACCTATGATAGTTAGCAGAGTTTCCTTTGAAGTGATGATTAAGATGAAATGTACCTCAATATACAGTCCTTTCGGGGTGCAGCATCATGCACCATAAGTCGCGTTAATCGCAATTTACAAGCAACATTACAGGTACACGATTGAGTCACAGGTGAGGAAATCCCATTCTACACTGACAACGTGGCGATAAACTCAAGATGAACGGGAGAGATATTACATATGAAGAACAAAACTTACGGACTCTAAAAAAAAAAAAACAACCTAGAGCAGACAAAATTAAGTTCACGATGTCCAAGAGCAAAAGACTACCAAACCAGTGAACAAACCTCTCGTATTTCTTTGTAATTATTTTTACTTTTATTTTTTTTTTCATTCTCTTGTTGCAATGCCCAATTTACACCTACATTTTGTTACTGTTTCCTGTCGCTTCGGTCTACTATTCTCCGTGAATCTCAGTTACGCCCCCTTGTGGTTACTTCTTTTTTTTCTTTCGATTTGTTTTCTCTGAGCATGTGATTAATTGAAAATGGACGCAGGTGCAGCCGAAAGGAAAAGGGCAAAAAACACATAACTAGAAATTATTTTTCGTCTCCCCCCACAAAAAACAGATTAAAGGCCAATTTAATCGCGTTTTTAACTTTCCGCTTTCCTATGTTTACAACCACCTTAGCGTTTGTTGCTCTCGAATCTCTTTAATTGGCTAATATTTTCTCCGCATGTGCGCTTTAAATAAATGACTAAAGAAATACATAAAAGTGGAAGAAGGGGGAGAAATGCTTTGTGGTGGTTATTTATAAAAGCTTACACTTCCAGTAGGTGATACCTCATTAGGATTACATTTTGACGTTCAAGTAATGGGACCGATTCTCACCAGCCATTTCCTTGGTGCGAGAAGCGATCGAGGCCGTAGAGAATTAGAAGGTTAGATATTTACCTCCTCTGGCGTCGAATTGCGCTACCGCAGCAAAAGAGAGGTCAGATCGGTGAATGAGCTGAACTGCCTACACAAATTAATTCATTCTTTTTAAATCCTTTATATGCATGAGAATTTGATCAGTAGTTTCTAAATGTCCTTTATATCAAGAGAAATATTTCTATGCATAAAGTTTCTTTGTTATTCTGCGACAATCAGTTTTGTTTAATTTTAAAATTTGTACACGTTCAGTGACATGATACAGTTTCACACACACACGCGCGCGCGCGCGCGCGCGCTCATGCACATGCCACAACTGTGAACTTACTAATGAAGTAATTCAAGCATATAAGATATTTTCATGAAAAGGTTTTGACAAAATTCGAACTCAAACCATTTTAGATCAATAAATTTTCTATCATTTATATACAGTACAAAAACTGTTCTAAGTATGGAATAAAGGATACTCTATAGGTGAATCCTCTGTTTGCATCACCTGTATGTGCATATGTGAACAAAGGCATTGCTGAATGTGAAACTTATTGGACATCTATCTAAAATAATTGTGATGGATACAAAAGGACGTGGAAATTTGTAGATTATTAGAAGTAATGGATGACAGCAGATCTATGGCTACGCATTAATCCTATCCTATCATTTAAAAAAAAAAAAAAACACAGCTATATGTTCCAGGAAAGGAGATGAAAAGTTAGAACATGTATTTCAGTAGCTTCATATTTTCGAACATAGAGCATAATATCAAAAAGTTTCTATTATGTACACACCAAATTAGAGTTCTTTACAAAACCGGTTTAATGGAAAAATAAGCAGTGATGAAAGCAACTTTTCCGAGAAAAATAAATTACCATGATTTAACTGAATTTTGCAGTTATTTCCCTTTTATCACAAATGGTGCCAGCATAGTTTGCTAACCCAGGCATTGTGATATAATAAGATTAGCAATGCGGATTTGAATTTCTGTTAGGGGATTTCAGAAGATTACTCTATTATGTCATAGTCGCAACGGCTGATTTGTTGTAGATCAGATAATGTAAGGCATTTAAATCCAATTAATGGTCAACTCTTGAAATGGTTCTGGTCACGTGACTCTTAATACCGTTATTGCACAAGCAAAAGCACTCCCTGAAAATATCTGCAGGATACCTTATGAATAGTAACGAGTAGCGTAATGGTAGCAGTCGGAGTAAGATAGTAAAAATACAGGAATGGTATATTCGGTAAGAATGTATGTTGTTATTTATCATGAGCAATGAGCATGATGGTTATAAACTAAATTAGCCGATGGGTTAACTCGTTAAATGATAAGCAGAAGGAAAGCGTTAATCTTACAACTCCATGGGGTAGAGGGTAAAGCCGTTAATCGTTATAATATTGTGCTATAATAACGTGAGATTTGATTCTAGCCAAGATCAAATAGTAAGTATATGCATAGTGTGATATTATGCACACATAAAAATGCACAGATGTTTTTTTGTTTGCCTCCAACAAAGAAAACACCATTTTTTAAAAAAAATTTAGTAACCAGCTTAAAACAAGCTCATTATTGGCTAAATACCAGAAAACCTATAGCCTCCTTTTTATAATGAGAGTAAACCTACTATCAATGTCAGACAATTCGATATTTAACCAACGGTATTATCAATGACAGACAATTCGATATTTAACCAATGGTATTGTTATGGACCGGTTACTGTTCTATATCTTTACCTTGTTTTTTTCTAAAATAACATACTTTGCTAAAAAAAAAAAAATTGTAAAGTTTGCAATTTGTCGAAGTTATCTGGTCTTTTATTCTTTGGTAGCATAAATCCTCGAGAAATTGCATTTCAGGTATTTAATACAGAGGCCATGTGAATATCAAAACAGTAAGCTGTATTGCGATAAAAATGCACTTTTACATTAAAACACAAAAGACCTCAATCTTATGTTTAAAACGACACGGCCTGGCAGCACTTTTGGCCACCTCTTCGATATAAAGACTTTCTTTAAAATTAACCATAAAGCCCTTTATTAACCGTAACGTTAACCTGATTACTGATGTGAAAAATCTCTTTACTGACAAATCAATACAAGCCAGAATTAGACACTCTTTGTGAAGTTAATTACTATTCTATAAAGGAAAGGGAAGCCTTACTTCTTTATTTTTGTATTAGAACTGCAAACATTATTCTGCAAATAAAGCGTTAGGGTGTTATTAATTTGTCTTTGATTTGACGCAGTATTTTTGTTTGTTGTCTTTTTTCCTTATAAAAGCACCGGTCAGCTGTTTGTACTTGCGTTATAAATAGTGCGCTCTAGTGGCGCACCACACTCGAGTAAACCGTCAGTTGTACGACGTTGGAAAACCATGCACATTTTATTCCTTTATGTCCATTTTTAGTCAAGCAGGAAAAGAGAAATTTAAAGGAGCAACCAAAATACTCTTCGTGACGAATTACTTATATCCTTAAAATGAAGGGAATTTCAGTAAATGAAAACACTCGATACCTTTCAAGACAATGCATAAATGACGTCACGTCTTTCTTCGTAAAAGCAACAGAGAATTGTGTGCACAGTGCGGCCTCCGGTCGAGCGTGATGGTGTGCAGTGAATATTTCATGTGTCATGGTCCACTGAATAGCGGTAAGAGATTCGTCTACAATACCCCATTGCCGAGAGAAAAAAAAGGGGGGGTTAACCCTAAACTTTTGCGCGTGGCTCATAATGCGAACGGATAAAACATATAAATCAGAAACAAGAAAGAAAAACCGCCTCATACAGGACAGATGGATTTTTTTCTACCCCATTAAACGCTGGCAGTTATTTCCCCATTAGCGAAGGTACGATTTTCGTGTAACGTCAAATCCAACAAAGAAATAACTTTATCCAAGTTTCTAAACTGCTGGCCACACTTGAAAATATCTAATATAAAGGCACTTCAGATTTCAAACAAATCCGAATAATAGACACCAGCAAATGTATTGATTTATCATTGTTTCATTGCCGATTGCACCATCATTTTTCTTCTTCTACTTATTATTATTATTATGACTATTATTATTATTTGTTATTGTTTGCATATATTAATAAAAGATCTTAAACTTTAGAATACGCCAAAACTAGACATTTAACTGTCCGGAAAAAAGATAGAATATATTGCATCTGATAATTTATATAAATATAACTGTAAAATACAAAACCATTAAGGAAATACTACGTGTTAATCGTAAACAGAATTAAATTCCAAGACTAGCAACGTTTTGCAATGTTTCCTATATCATACCTAGTTTTCAGCAACTCTTTGGCTCTCTTGTCAAAAAGATGACAGACATTTCGTGTTTGTGTGTGTGTGTGTGTGTGCGTGCGTGCGTGTGTGTGTGTGAAAGAGAGAGAGAGAGAGTTGTCCATACCGTCACTACTTTTCTACTTACACTTGAGAAGGGATAGAGATCTAAAACTAAAGACGACCGGCCCCAAAAGTAACGATGCAAGGATATTTAATAGATTTTTTAAAATATGTATTTGACAATTTATGAACAGTGAGTTTAGTATCGAAGCATAATCATAAGCAGCAATATTCTCTATGAATGTCAGTAGAAGGCAAATGCTCATGAAGATAACGCCATCGTCGAGAAACGATGATTGCATGAGACAAAAGCCAACCATGTCTGGAGTATTGTTAACCTGACTGACTCTCAGTTCAACCCTAAGCGAGACTGACGTTAGGATCGTGTGTGGAATTAATTGACTTACCGAATAACCCAAACAACTAAGATTGTTGTTTTCGATAATTGAAAATCTTGCGGCGTAAATGCTTTATTATGATGTAGTTTGCAATATCTAGATCTCTAAGCTCGGATCTTGTTGTTGAGAAGAGAAAGCTCCGAACAAACAAAACCGAGATCATAGCTCCTTTGTATTCGGGTATATGGGTATATGGTACTCAGACACTTCAATTTTCACTGGCATCTATCTATGGATAAATAAAATTCTTCGTACACGAATATCACGATTAGGAATCACATTGCAACACTTCACTCAAAGTTTTGTGGCGCGGTAGTCCGATAGTTAGTTGCTAAGGTCCGAGTACCGGAGTTACCTTTCCGTGGATACAGCTCAATTTGCCGAATCTCTTCGTCAAAGCTTGTTGCGCTTCTACCCCCAACCGGTCGCCTACATTCCTCCTCCGGGCTCCCCGGTTTTCTCTAACCTCTAAAAATTGTAGCGCTCTAGCGGAGAATTTTTGCTAGGTTCATCCGATGTGTGGAGCGAACCTTTTACTTTCCTGCTTATTACAGTTTCAATCGTCTCTCGCCTACAGTTCTTCGTCCGGGTGGAAAGAAATAGCCACAGTTGGTTCTTTAGCCGCTTAGTAAAAAAAAAAAGAAATATTTATTAAAAAAAATTCCAGGCATATCTTCAACTAAGTGAAAAGGCGCCGTGGATACTTACATCAAGTACATGATCTGTCATCTTCAATGCAAAGATAAGGTTTTTTTGGTTCTTTGTTTAATCGTTAAAGGCGACTTCGCCCCCCCTTTTTTAAAATCAGCTCTGGTTTGTTGCCAATCTGACTTCCTACCAGAATCAGCTGGTCAGATCAACAAACAAGCGAATTAATTTTCGATATTACCCGAAAAAGACAGATAGATTCGTATCGCGTTTCGCCACGTGTGTATAACAAAATACACGGATAAGTGTATACACAATATTAAAATCTGTTTGTTTTTTTTTAAATATAATTTAAAGTAAAATATTAATTAAATTATTGTTGTTGTTTTTTAAAAAAATATTATTTAATACGGAATTTTTGTTGGTCGACTTAAAGTAACCAGAAGGGAGACAACAACTAAGTTTAAACGAGGAATTCCCAAACCTGCTACCTTGTTTTGTATTTTCATGTGCTGAGCAGAATTAACATCTGTGTTTATCTTTACTTGTAACGCACGATAAGCCAGCCTTAATCGTTTTATCTGGTTCAGTTAGGCTTAAATGTACACCTTTAGCAACCAACAATTCTTGGTTTTAGGACATCTCAGATTCCAAATCGCTGATATCGACTTATATTTACGCTTCAGAAATGTCGTTATCGGTTCAATTTGATTTGAAATTATTTCGTTTCAGGTTTATTTTATTCAAGTGGAAAATGCGTAATATAGTATGGGCAGATAGGTGTCATTTATGATTTCGTTGTCAAGTCCCTGAAATAAATGTATTTATTTCAGTAAAGAGAACCACTATTTATGGATAAGGCGAATTTAAATTATACTACCAAGAGCACTCTTCTGAGTAAAATACGGTAAGCATCAAATAAAATACATGCAAGTAAGCAAATACACTTTTATGATTTACTGAGTCAGTAAAATAAGTAGAGAGCACGGAAGATCTTCTTTAAATGATACTTAAAATACGCGTTCAGTTCACTTTCATACTTTTGTAATAAAATACAGAAATGGAATTCTGCGAAATAATTTACCATTGTAGTGCGGTGGAGTGATTAACAGACGCACGTCCCGGCTTACGACAGATCAGGCCTCAAACAGAGTCTTTGTAAGAAAATTAATGGTTTACCGCAGAGTAGCACGGTATAATGGAAGGCAGTAACACGATGTAACACAGTGCGCTAATAATATAGTAAAATCAAAAGCAGAAAAGAAAATAGTGTCGTTTTTCTTAGTATTTAGCACCCGATTCTGTTTCTGCGCAAACAAAAATGTTTAGAGTTAAAGAGTTGAAGAGAAATTCTATTTATTACTTTGGTATTCAAAAGCCGTCTCTACTTTATCTTTAACGACTAGCATAAGAAAACAAAAATGAAAAATTCGTGGGTATTTACTATAATTTATGTCTAACGCCATGCAAAACCAATTTAAAACGTTGTTACATATTATACTTCAATATAAATAAAGATTACTTCAACCAGTTGTTTAAAGAGACAAACCAAGCACTAGTTTCTTTCCTAATTTGGCATGGGAGCCATGTTGTTATAGTTCAGTTTTGACATAATGATAAGAAAGCCATCGCAGCTTATACACGGGACCCTCAAGATATAGGAAATCTGTATAAATACGATTCGAGCTGATTAGCGCTACTATTGATCCTCTATGCCAAATATACTGATTAGGGTCTTGGACACGTAATCCGCTAAACTTTGATTTAGAATTTTTGTTTAGTCGTCCGTTAAGAAGGAAAAGCACCGTGATTACGAATGAGCGCTATGAGACTTCAGGTGCCTATAAATCGGAGATGTGCCCTGTTGAATATAAGGAACAATAATCTGTTAGCAAATACGATGTACCTTATGTTCGTGATAGGGTTTTGTAGATTTTATAAAAATACTAAAACACTTAGACACTCTTTGGTATAAAACCCGCCCTACTGATATGCTTTTGCAATTTAGTGGCAGACTGCAAATCTTTGTAGTCGAAATATTTGCAAAACAAACACTTATGGACGGTACCTTATTTAAATCCAGTTCAAATGCATTATTCTTTTAAAAAATGTTCAAGTTATTATTCTGCTCCAATGTTTCATGAAATATTTATAAATACAATTAAAATAACATTACAATAATTGCATTAATATATTGAAGACCGAAAGCTCTTTTCTAGAGACGGGTTGTACAATTAGATTAATTTTAGCAAACAGAATTACGAATCTTTTCTTTTGCACACCAGATTCATTTGTAATAAACCAGCGATAAAGCGCAGTTACGTACTGACGTGAATCGATTGGTTTCGATAAGTAAATTGAAACTAATTAATTCACCAATACAAATGAGACTACTAAGAATAATCTAAAAATCAATCTGAGCTCAGTGAAATTAAAAAAAAAAAGAGAATGGAACTGCTTAGATACTATAAGCTATTTAGAAAATCTATGGTAATATTAACATATCTATAAAGCAATTCAAATATTATATTCAGATAGTAATCGCGTTGAAAAGAAGATATTTCTATGATTCTTGTCCATACTGGATTTTTTGGTGGTTTATTTTAATCATGTTTATATGTTGGAAGGGCTACAACTCTAATTGTCTTTATAATTAGAGACTGAATTCTTACTAACGTGCTTAGACATTAATTACATGATAAATGGCATGAAATCATTATTGCCTTTTTAAAAAAAACTCTGTTTCCTGGAATATATTTAGTAATTATAAACTAAAGGAGCTATAGCTCTAGCGACTTTTAAGATTAGACTACAGTTACAACACTATAATTAATAACAATAAAATGGAGTTGGCACAACTCAGTTAAATGTTGCAGACGCTGTTGTTGTATAATTTGTTAGGCAGCCATAAAAATTAAATGATAATTGTCATACACAGTTTGACATTGCAAATTAGCGTCCTTTAAGAATATAGGTTGTTTGTTGTTTTTTTTACTTAATATATTTTGAGAATCACTCAGGTTTACAGACGTTTAACTTCCTTTTTCCAGTGAGTGCTTTTGACCGCTGTGTCTTAGTCAGAGACAGTAGGGGTGATGGAAATCAGTCCAAACGAAGACATGATGGATTTGTTGATGCAGAATCTATTAAATCTTGTGCGCTACTGTGCTAATAGCACTTGTTAAGCACATGCATTATACTCGAAATTCTACTGTTAGGCACTTAAAAATACCTCAGTAAATCCACCAAACATGATTGAATTGCACTTCAGCCAGCACGAAAGCAATATGATATTATTCATATGTTAATACTACTTTTTAAAATTTTATTCGTAAATTTAATTCTATTCTCAGAGAGAGAGAGAGAGAGAGATGACGTCATTACAGAAAGAGAGAGGAGGGAGGGGGGAGAGAGAGAGAGATGACGTCATTACAGAAAGAGAGAGGAGGGAGGGAGAGAGAGAGAGAGAAAGAGCTGAAATTAGTACAGAGAGGGATTTGACGTCAGTACAGAGAGAGAACACACACACACAGAGTCCGTGTTCAGCTAAACAATTAATCTATAAGAGCTAGTCAAATAAAAATAACTCCTTTCCCCTCTGGAACCAATTAAGCAACTATTAAGAAATGTCGTCTTTTGTCGATTATTTTTTAATTAATTCTTTTCTACCTTTTCCCCCTCTTATTTGCTCAATTTTGTTTTTCTTTGCATTTCTTCTTGCGGCGACTTGTGCTTAGACATCACTGATACGACCAGTCCTTCTTGCACACCCCACCAGCTTGCAGCTAATAGTAAGAATCGATGTAAATGGTCGGCGTGCGATCAATCTATAGATTCAGGCTCTGCCAGTTCTTCATGTTGTTTATCAACTTCATCGGCGTTGCTACATTTCATCTCCACGACAAATTACTTCTTAAGGAAAACACAGATGCAATAGAGCTGGACCATGGTTCTTCCAATTTTATCTTCTTTTTTTTGTTGCATCTTCACTGCAAGACTGCGCAACATTTCAAAGTCTAAATAACGGTTATCTTTGATTTAATGTCTAGCAAAATGTCGATAAAAACTAATTAGCTGAAACATCAAAATACTGAACTTTTCCTATTTGCTTTAGAAAATTCGATATATATATTTTTATGACATCTTTCGCCGGCTTTCGATGAAACTCTTTTGTGGATTTTTGCATGAAAGCGTTTGGATATCGAGAAATAATTAATACAACATAAATGGTTAACAGTCAGAAATTTATCACAGCCAATTTAAACAGTTAAAAATACAAAGGAAAATAAAGATAATTCCCGTTCAATTTTAGCTATTCTTCAGGGAATCGCGATATCTTGGATTGGGGTTTTCCCAAATGACTGGTCGTAGATTCCTACAATTCTTTTTGTATTTTGCTAAGAACCATAGATGGGCTTTGATAATCGCTTTCGACACAGCAGTAGGACTGGCAGATACTTTAACTATCGGAATCGCTACTTAAATGTGCATCTGGGGCAGCGACAGCAATTAGACCAGCCGCAGACTAAATTAATGTAGTTTCACCAGACGAAACACTGTTTATTTTGTCATTCGCTGATGGCAGGGTCGCGATTTTCCTTTCACGCGAATGGTCTTCAGTTATCTGCGCCGGAAACAGACTTTTAACCCGGCAGTATCACCGTATAAGTGTCGCAACAGTTCAGTAGGAATAGCCCAACATCCACCATAGCATAGGCACTCCACGAGAAGTAAACTTTGGTACTGACTCGCTAGAACCGTGCTTCCATGAGATGCTATGCCACTTGGAAGAGTAGATCAACGAGAGTAAATGTTTCCATGAAGTTTTAATAATATTCAGTATATATTTTTTAAAAAAAAAAATATATATATATATATATATATCAATGACAGAAATGTAGTAAATGTCGACTTCATCTGGAGCGATAAGTTTTAACAAGAAAGGGAAACATTTACTCTCGTTGATCTACTCTTTACGGTCATTGCTGTCGTAAAACCCATCAACAGATAAACGCAGAACATCTGACTAAATAAACTAACGTTTCGCATGCTGACTTTTATCCCCCCCCCAGTTCTTCACAGATACGTTCATTGTCACCATGTCAGGTCTGGTCACTATTTTTTACAGCATCAGGCACTCGATGAAAAGTCATCTTTAGATCTCTTCTAATGACTGCATTTTTTTTTTAAGTGGCCTGTTTTGTTTTCTTTTAATGCGATCATTAAACACCAAATATAATTAAGATAATAACAGGAAATTATTGGTGACAGAAAAATCAAGTAGCGGTTAAATTTTGTGCAGTTCTCGCTTCGGTTTACTGGCACTAGGCGCGATGGTTCTGCAGCTACGAATAAGAAATGTGACTGAGAGAGAGGGGGGCAGATGAATCGAAAAAAACAAACTATTTTTATAAAGTAATTAGAGAGCAATGAGGTACACCTGTCAGATCGTTAATAACCAAGTTTCCTTTTGTTAGACTATAAAATGTAGGAATACAGATGAGGGTGGATTGCCCTTACAAAAAATATGAAGCCACTGCCTCTTGCTCCTGTTACGTACGGTTAAGGCAATCGGTGTTAGACAACAAAAATTCCGTTTCTATCATTTTTCCTTAAACACAGAAGGAAGCCCCACTTAATTAAAGGTTTCGTATAATAATTAAACTTGTAGATTTACTTTTCAATATTTACAAGTAAAAGTGAATTGTGTCAACACTTTTGTGGCTGGGGATTCCCATGTACAATGTTAAAAGCGTTGATATAGTCAACTGAGATAGCACAATAGAAGTACTTCATTTTTCTTACTTAAGCAAAAACCTACTGAAGTTTAAACGGCCTTTAATTATTTGTTGTTGCTTTTCTGCATTTTATGTCACCAAAGGTTGTTTGACATATAACGACTCAATTACTACCTGTATTCAAGGTTATGGATTAGTTACCTAGCTTTCTAACGTAAAAACAAATGGATGAGAATTCATTTAACTTGTCTCACTTTGGGAAAGCAAATAACGACACGCGTTTAATATGTCATTAACCATTATGTAAAGTGCATCTATTATAACTAAACATCAAGTCAAGATGGACTTTACTTATTTTTGATGAATCATTAAAAACGACTCTTTTTTTAAAGTAGATATCACTGTTATCGGTGTTCACTGGAAAAAAGCAGATTTTTTAAATATCATGAAAGACTATATTTGTGACTGAATAAAATGTACATTTGGACTTTACTTATCTCTATTGACTCTGTTAAATGATTTTATCCAGTTTCCGAATTCATACCAGGATGGAAGTTTATAAATCAACACTTGGATTAGATTACTGCATTATCGCTGGTTAATGTCAACGACCAGGTTGGCATAACCAGTTTTCTGGGCCAGTTTTTTTTGACAAAGGATAATTGTTATTGGCAATTCGATTGAAGAATTATACTGTATCTTCCTTAATGCTTGTTTTATCGGCACTTGTAGTGAACGCTTTTTTTCCGAGTGCTATAAAGAGAAGAAGATAATTTTCACACGGCAATAATGGGAGGCCATTGATCGCTACAGTTAATGGTAGTGTTTCGGTTGTTTGAGGCACTAAAAGTAAACAGGTGGTACAAGTGTTCAGCAGCATCGTCTACGATATGACTGCGGCAAATAGCGTGACGTACCAACACGCCGCCTATACTGGAAGTAGCATGCTAGAAAATACCTTTTAACATACAATGCATGCGATTCACTCATGGAATTGATTACACTCGCTCTAACTGTGCGCTCTAAGCAACTGTGGAGAAACAGCTGCTACGACAGCAATTTCAATAAAATCAGTAAACATTCGATACAGCGCAACGATCGAAAACAACTTTGATATGTTAGTTGTTGAGATGACGTTATAATATTCATCTTTCCACATTTACTTATATGTGTGTGTGTGTGTGTGTGTGTGTGTGTGTGTGTGTGTGTGTGACTATTTCAAAGTTACGACATTTCCACCTGGTGTTGTCAATCTTTCGACTTCATTTTGAATGTATTACTTTATTAATTACTATATCAGCTCAGTCGTCTTGAAACAGTCTGTTTTGTTTTTTTTTTATATTCAAGTGTTATCCCTGTAAGAGATTAAGTCCAGACATTCATTTCAAAACTTACTTTATTTAGTTTCTAAGTCACACTTTAAACGCTAACAGGGACACTACCGGACTGCCCAGATTTCATCGTGTACATTTGGCAAAGTTCACCGATCTTGACTTTTACCAATCCCGCCTGTTATGCATCAGTTCGATTCTATTACGTCTGGTTCCACACGCGCGCACCCTAATAGGCGTAAACTTGGCAAATCTGGAAATGTTTTCTCTAAGCTGTTGAATGCAGGTAAACCTAAAACACCGTTCCTTTAGACGAGGTTTTACACATCGCCTACGAAGACGTTAAAAACGTTCATTTATTTTTTTTATAAAATATTCATCATTTTCAACACCGGAACTGATTTAATTGTCCGGTTTTCATTTAGACAGGAAAGAAATTTTCAACTGCTCAAAGATCTAGAAGATCGTACTGTACACTAGATAAACTGAGGTTCTAAAACAATACTGCAACAATAAATGGAAAGGTGCAAAACACTTCAATCAGATATAGGTTCCTGATTTTTACTTTCTAATTAAATATGTAACAAAAGATGGAGAGTACCTTTGTTATTGTATCACCTGGTTAAAGAGACTCCGCAGCCACCAGAAGCCGGCTTCGATTTGTAATTTATTTCTCTTATCTGTCTGTTGTTATCCTTTATACGTCAGATCGCTTTGCGGGGACCTTCTAAAGAACAACGCAAAGAAGAGAAAGCATAAAAAACAAAAGGTAACACCGCGGAGAATAATAATGAAAAGGGAACAGGCATTTTCTGGCTTTTGTCAAGTTTGTCTAAAGCTGGAACACATTTCGAGGATTCCTTGATTCTTTTGTTTCAACGATTCTAATGCTCAATTGTCGTCGGTTCTTTTGTTCTGTGTAGAAGCGATATCAAAATAATTTTGATAAACTAGTTTTTTTTTTTTGAAAACATCTGGTGTTCAGTACTTATTTTCGGCACGAAGCGACCATTTTTCTGAAATACCTACATGATTTAATCTTTACTGAGCACATTGGAGAAATGCTAAACATTTCGGTGAAGATTAATACGGGATTTGTTTCGGATTTCTCACATATGGAAGTAGAAATTGTCGTGAATTACTTAACAGAAATACAAATATAGGGTAGGGAAATACAGTGGACGGGAACACATCCGGTCATCAACGACTGATTTTCGTCCAACGTTCTCTCTCTCTGTGGCAACTCTCACCTGAGCTCACCGATAAATACCTCTTATTTCATATTATATAGTGGATTTGGATTTACTTATGTGCCATATAAGTATATGACTTTTAAATTAAAAAATGTAAAATGAAAAAAAAAATTGTCAAACTTTTGGTTCACAAAACATGTTCCATTAAAGTATCTTTCTTGATGCTTAATTAATTATTTTACTATTGAGTCAACAATCATGGCAAACAGTATGTGCGTGCATTTTTTATGTATATAAAGTGTGTGTGTGTGTTTTTATTGACCCATGTAATGGTTGCTAAGCACCCTCAAGTTGCCTGGCCGGACGAGATGGTAGTTAAGTGGGCGGCCGGTTATAATATCGTGTTATTGGACTGACGCTCCATTAAGCTGAAGTGTCATGGCGCGGTGCTGCCTCAGACCCAGATCAGGCAGTAATAGGCAGCCCCATTTCTTTTGCGACAGTTTTTGTTTGTTGTCTTGTTGGTTTCCTTTCGTACAGTATCGGAGAAGTTTGTCTCGTCCACAATAAATAAATACGCATTAGTTAATAATTCATCAAAGCAATGGCGCCACTGCCAGCCGGACAACGGCAAATTTCGACGGTTTTCGGCGAATACATAGCTTTTTTTAACCTTAATTACCGAAAGCCCCATTTTTATGAGAATCGACCTGCATCACATGATTACGAGGGATGTTATCGCTTCAATTAACAGTCAGGTATTTTTACTAATGCTTCGACTGGGCGTGAAATTTACATAACATTCATAATGTTGCATATGTAAAATAATATAAATATCACCTAAAGATAATCATTTGGTTCTTAACGTCAGTCATTAAAGAACAAGCAAGAATTAATTTTCTGTTTTCTTTACAAAAGTCAGGAACTGGCGAGATTAGATAGGCTAAATATCGAAAAATCGGTGCGATGTTCGTTAATTATCTTCGTATTCTTTAAAATACGCTATAGCGTCTTTATTACGACCCATGTATAATGTTTTTAACTGGAATCTCTTACTACTTTCGTGCCAGGTTTCAGTTTGCTTGCTCGCTCATACTCTGAGATGCATTTATCGAAAAGAAATGAAACAGCAGCAGTCGAATTTGGTAAAATTGCTGGGCGCGTCATCTTTTTTGGTATCGACTGTTTATAGAAAACTGTATGTCTGAGAGAGAGAGAGAGAGAGAGAGAGAGAGAGAGAGAGAGAGAGAGAGAGAGAGAGAGAGAGAGATGGCGTCAGTATATATATAGAGAGAGAGATGACGTCAGTAGAGAGAGAGAGAGAGAGAGAGAGAGAAATGGCGTCAGTATATATAGAGAGAGATGACGTCAGTAGAGAGAGAGAGAGAGAGATGGAGAGAGAGATGGAGAGATGGAGAGATGGAGAGAGAGAGAGTGACGACCAGTCTAGAAAATCTAAAAACAAGAATCAGCGCGGTCCAACATGACTGACAGGTGAACGAGAAAATCAGTGAAAGACAAACAATCGCTCTGCGACTGTGCCATTTTGAACTTTTCCTTCTTTGTCAGTAATAAATCATTTTGCCCCAGAACCGTCAACAAATCACACGGACTGATGGTTTAGCAAGTATATCAATTATAGTCGGACTTCAGAACGAAACAGTGGATAAGGAATCCGCTGTTTGCCTACCGAGTACGGGATTGAAAATAGTTAAATGGGTAGATATGTTTAGTAGCTTTGTCCGGGTGGGGAGAAGGGATTTGACATCCGGTACTACTCCTGAAGGATCCGTTAAAAATTCCTTTTAAAATCTATTTTAATAGTACGTCGTGCACTAAAGCAGAGAAAATACAGATGCTATCCTACGTAACGTTTACGCGAACCCCTTGCACGCACCAACAGCCGAGTTGTTGACCCACTATAATTTTTAAAAAATGTTGGCAGTTTAATGCATTCGTTAAAATGTGAAAACAGCTCTTTAAAATATCAAAGGCGACTATGCTCTCTTTTGATAGTTGTCTATTGCGGAATTGTAAAGATGGAGCCTGTCAATCATTAAACCTAAATAAATGCACATTTTTGCGATAATGTGGTGTTTTGACTAAAAGATGTTATCTTTACAAAATAAACGCACAAAAGGTAAATCATAAGTCACACAAAGAGAAAGAAAAATCATATTTTTGGTGACGCAATAAATTTGGCCGCTAAAGACAACATCTTTACTAGGCGTTAAAATCGGGATGGGCAATTAATTTTACTGTATTTCCACAGAATTTTCAACTGCATATATTTTAATTTGTTGTTATTCTTTGTCTTTTCATCAAGCAGATCTTAAATTTATCATTTTCTTTTTATGGCCATCGATCGATCTATCCGGAGCCGGTCAGCTTTAAAAATCTACCAAACGCTTCCACTGCATTTTTATTCTAATTATGAACATTGTAAAGGACTGCGTGATTTTAGGAATTATTTTCCATAATTAAAACTGTTTAAAAATAATAACAAATTTATCATATAATCAACGCTTTATAAATTCTTTTAAAAGTTTTGAAGCTATTCTTATGATTACTCCCCCCTCCAAAAAACGAGTTTGTCAATTAATCAAGAAATAAATAATATATTATACAATAAAATATTTATTCTCAGTATTACCTTAAAAGAACCAGTCCTTCCTGTTGTTAGAAACAAAGAAAAGACGCCAAAATGTGGTTTATTTGTAATAATAAAGTGGGAAAAGTCTGAAATGTCCATTTTGTTTTATCGTCAACACTTTACCCACCACGTTCCGCTATTAGATTGTTTACCGGTATCTCTTACATGCCACAACAATATACGAGGTCTGTCGAAAAAGTATCCAACCTTAGGCAGGGAAAAAAATTACGTACTTGGTGGGGTTCAATTGCTAATTCCCTTCGAAGTGGGCCCCTTGTTCCTCCACACACTTAGTCCAGATATCCTTCCACTGTTCGAAGCACGTCTGGAATGCTTCTTTCGGAATGGCTCTCAGCTACGCCGTCGCATTCCGCATGATGTCCTCTCGGCTCTCAAAGTTGGAGCCTTTCAGTGGCATCTTCATTTTAGGGAACAACCAGAAGTCAGAAGGAGCCATGTCTGGAGAGTAGGGAGCCTGGCGAATGAGCGAAATGCCTTTCTTTGCCATGAAATCTTGGATCAGCTGCGACGAATGAGCCGAGCGTTCTCATGATGCAGCTGCCAGTTTTGCGAGGCCCATAGATCCGGTCTCTTGCGCCGAACTGCATCACGAAGAAGTCGGAAGACTTCCTGATAGTACTCCTTTGTAACTGTTTGTCCTTCTGGTGCGTATTCATGATGCACAACGCCTCGGTAGTCGAAGAAAACAGTCAGCATCACCTTGATTTTACTCCGGACCTGACGTTGGGTGCTTTCACTGTGATGACTGAGCTTTGATTTCCGGGTCGTACCCGTACACCCACGTCTCATCTCCAGTTATCACGGTATTCTGGAACTCAGGATCCCTGTTGGCAGTATCCAGCAGGTCCTGCGCAACCTCAAGACGAAGTTGTTGTTGTTCCTGAGAAAGCAGTTTGGGCACAAATTTCGCTGCCACTCTGCGCAAGACCAAATCCTCCTTTAAAATTGCATATGCAGAATCTTTACTGATCCCAACCTCGTCACCAATTTCCCACACCATCAAACGACGATCCTCCATTATCAAGGTCCGCACTTTCTCGATAACAATTATTGCGGCTTGTTGACAGCCTCCCAGAACACTGGTCACTCTCCACCGATGTGCGGCCATCTTTGAACATGTTGTACCATTCTTTAATTTGGGTAACACCCATGGCATTGTCACCAAAAGCCTGTTGAATTTTGCGAATTGTTTCCCCCTTGGGTATCTCCAAGCGTTTTGGCAAAACTTGATGCAAGATCGTTGCTCCGCACGTTCCGTCATCACGGGCGAAATGAAAATGCGACGAGTAAGTAGTACAGCACCTCACACGATGGCTGCCTGACAGCGACTGACGTACCCAGCAAATCCGCCAAAAATCACGCATGCGCATGAAGGCATGCGGTTCCACTATGCAAACGTTTGCCTTCCTAACGTCATTACTTCCCACAGGAAAAAATAAAGTCGGATACCTTTTCGACAGACCTCATATTTGTCAGGCCTACTTCCTTAGCAAGGTTTCTGCTCTCTCTCTCTCTCTCTCACTCTCTCCTTTACCGGCCGTTCACGTTCACGTGGTTTCCGGTGTTACGTCCCCTCTCTCCCTTTCAAGCCAGCGCATTTGTTCCAAATAAAAGATTGTATCATTAATAGCTGGCGACAAGCAAACAATATTAAATACGAACAATATATTTAAAATATTTGAATTAGGAAAAAAAAGGCTTAATTTAATTTTTACTAAAAATCAGAAGGCCGTCCCAGCTTATACGAGACTTCAGGGAAAAGAAATGGCAAACTGTTTGATGTTGAAAAGGATTTGAACTGATACAATCAAAATCTGCCGCTCATGCTGTGCAGAGTCGAGATGTTTGAAAACTCACCTTTTTATATGAAATTTTAGGTAAGCCAATTTAGTGACATTAAATATTGATTTTCAGTTACCTGTGTTTTTATGTTTATGGTTTTAACGTTGAAAACAGACTATAGAAAACGTTTGTATCACCCTGAAAATAGAAAAATCTACAAATTTATGCTTAAATAGCTTGACACTGTATCCGTGACCACTTGGAAATGTCTGCTTTTGAATACTTCCAATAAGCGGCATCTGTCTTTATTAGTTGCTCATTTGGATATATATATATATATTTAATCCAATTTTAAAATACAGATTTAGAGCAATGGACATTAATGGAGAATGTGACGGTTAATTATACATTGTTGACCGCTTCAAACCGTGATGCCTTGTCAGCCGGACCTTAGTAAAACGTTTGTCTCAGTAAAGACCAAAATAGAACACGTTAAACGCGTGAGACAAAATTAGCATCCTGTATTCAAAATGCATAAAGGAAAGCAAACTAATGCTGTCAGAAAAGAATTATCAAAAATAATACCGTGTTCCTTTTGTTTACTTGGCTTAGAGTTTTGTTTGGAGTCGTCCCGCGACGTTAGTAGGTAGAGCACCTGGTATTTTTCGCTGGCTGGATAGAGTCTGTCCTAACGCTAATAAACCAATACATATAAAATTTATAAATTCTGAATCTCTCTTGCATATACTTCCTCTCAAAAACTTGTAAGATTTTAAACAGTTTATCAGCGACTTCATGGGTGCTCTAAATAAGTATTAAATAGCTCACTAATCCCGACATTTTAGCTAATCCTGTAAGAATATGTGCTTTTTGACACATAATTCCGACGGAGATTATTCATGAAAAAGCTATATTAATTGATATGATATTTTTTAGTCTAGATATCATTTTAAAAAAAATGTAATAGCCATCTAAATAATTATGGCATTGCATGTTGATAAAATCAGAGACACACACAGGTATATAACAATTTACTTTGGTTTTCATTGTAATAATCAATTTTGAAAAACTGTGTACGTTTATTTTTGACTTGATAACGGTTCAAATTATTCGATAACACCAGCTACTAGAATATAGTTAAATTCGTTTTTATTTAATTAAAAATGAATTGTCATAGTTATAACTATCAGTAAGATAATTTCCTTTTTAAATTTTTGTTTAGTATGACTTTAATATTAAACGTAAACTACTCTTGGCCTAACTCGATGAAAATAGCGACTGAGTGAGAGGCCGCGAAAATCTTGCCCGACATTCTCGAATGGCATCTACAGAAATACCATTTCACCTTTTACCCAAGACAGAGGCTATTATTATGGGCTGGTGAAGCCCCATTATCGAAAACTACCTCAGACTAACGAGAATGATACATGAACCAAAGGCCGCTGACAAATAAAATTTATACTCACAGACATTTTCTTGTCACTATTTGTAAGCCTCGTAAACACAGTCAAAGTCATTTGTGGTTAACAAAGAGGTAAGATAGGAGTTTTAATTAGCGATAGTCGTTGAGCGAATAAGTCAGATGCAAACACCTTTTGTGACCAGGCGCTTAGTTAGACGTACAACAAACTCCAGACAAAAGCAACCGGTCTAGTATTTGATTTCACTAAAGTGAAGCCATGTATAGTAAACCGTATTATTCAAACATACACAGGGCTATTTCCATAATTCAAAGTAGTTTTTAGTGTTAGAAATTTTGAATTACTTCGCCACCCGCTTGAAATTGGTTCAGATGTATATCTTCTTGCGTCGTCTGTTGGAAACCGAACTATTTACCGATTCCAATCTGGAAAACTAGCTTGTAAAATCTGATAACTGTATTTTTCAGACGAAGATAGATAAAACTTCTTGCTAAAAAGATTTTATAAGAAAAAAAAAACATTTTTCTATTGTTTGTTATCAAAATGTTAAAAAGATATGGGTGCAATAATTTTTGTGGAGAAAAATAATTGAATTATTCAAGTGCATTTATACCAATCAAAATATATTAATACTCAGACTTTCTTAGAAATATAACTGGCTACTGCGTGTAAATGGTTTTAAGATAATGCCAGGTACATACAATATTGCAAAAATCTTCCTTATGACAACATGATTTTTTAAAAATTTTAAATCTTATTAAATAATTAATGTTACTATTAATACTGATTAATTTTAATATTTTAAATTCAATTTATATCTTTATTAGCAATTTTTGGTGAACATAATATTGCATATAATATTATATTTATTATTTAATCTAAAAATTCAATTCTTAATTTTGATTTGCTAAAGAAGCCAACAAAAATAATTTAATTCATGAAATTCTTTATTACATGGTTCCACTCACGTTTATGCAATACCAAGTAAAATGCTGTGTATTTTTTCATAGATTCACCCAATGTAACTAAAATAAAAAGCAAAAAAATCTACAGATTAATTGGCTTTTATTCGTTTTATCTTAATTACTAATTTTAAAAGATAAGCACACAAAATTCTCGACGATGAAGTTGATCAACTCTAATGATTTATCTCGGAGAAAATCTGCTTTCAAAAATTTAGCTTCTAGAGGTTATCGCTGTTTTAGTCAGCTGACTTAAACAGTTTAAGTTGGGATCATCAGAATATACTATAAATTTACATGTAGATAATTATTATGCACACGTAAAGATTATAAAGAAATTTACAGCGGTTAGTAGAAAAAAGATGTAAGACAGCGAGAGGTAAACCATACATTCACAATTGCATTATCAAGGAGAAACAAGATATTTTTCTGTTTTTCAATGTTTAACTTTAATAAAAGAAAAATATTCCAGTAATAGTAAGAGTTTCCGCCTGTCACGAACGTTTATGTAGACTCCTAACCATACTGTAATAATTAAAACATTCGCAAAAGTCATTGATCCGGAGTCAGCTAAAGAACTAGTGCAAGACCAGTCCGTCCGTATCCTGTGCTCTTTCCATCTTTTGCTGTCCGTAGGTCTGGTGCAACAAATGATTTCATTTTTTGATGGAGGTATTACCACTTCACATCAATATTCGGGGCCTCCCCGTTCTCAAACTGCTAAAGCGTCAGCTTCATTAATTCAATGTACTAATCAGAGGTTCCCCGCGCAGACCTTGGAATACTCAACTTGTTCATCGACTTTGAACCCGATGGTTAAAGGAATGGAAATACCCTGCTAAATTTGCCTCTTAAAATACGTAAATTGGCGAACTCCATTCGTATCTGAGATCTTCAATCTGTATAATCGTGGACTGTTGAATATCCATTCTTCGAAATCACTTACTACCTGACCTTCATCAATGGATTTTTGTCTGTGATCACATTTCCTGCAGGAATCTGGGACAACATTCTTTATATACAAAGTCACTACAGCTTGAGAAACGTGGAATAAATTTCATTTGCTATCCTAGACCCATGGAGCTTGCATATTGAATCCCAATGAATACTGAGTGCATCTGTTGGACAGCTTAGAATTAAACAACAAAAGGCCAACCTCACAGCAACAATTTAAAAGATACTTTGAGAAATATTTGCATCAAGTTATCACTGATATTCTAATAATTTCATGCTTAGGTGGACAGTGCAAAAGGTTGTTCAATCAAATATTGAAAATCAGCTTTCGAACATTTATTGTAATATATTACAGAATAAATTTATGAGTGCTCAAGTTATCAAGAAAAAGATGTTTACTTTAAATACATTAAGATTTGAATTATTATTTTGAATTGAAAATAATAGATACTTCTTTTGCTATAGCGACTTATGGTCATAAAATCGGGTTCTTTTGTGATGTAAAGCCTAAGCATTTGTATCATATGTAATGAAATGCAACATTGAATGATCAAATACAATTAATCATCATGTGGTAATAGAGATTTTTTTTTTTATTCCGCACCTGCGTTTGATTAAAAACAACATTATTGATAACAAAGTATCAGCTTACATTCAGAACGTTCTAATTCCGTTTATTGATATTTTTCTTTTATACATGCGATCGTCGTAAGACCATAACGAAAATATTAACCAGAACTCGATAATGAGCGAGCAAGCCAGGTGATATTGTTTCATTTAATCAGAAATTCAGCTGCAAATCTACCTGTTCAATTTGGGGGAGGGGTATTTTCTTTATTTAAACAAAACAAGTGTTTATTTCTTTTACTTAAGAAATAAATTTATATCGTGTAAGCCATTTCATGATTAGTTAGTATTTTCTAAAAGAAATGTATTTAGCCAGAATTCTCCTCTATTTGTCTTGTTATGATAAGGCTGAGGCATGGATGCGATATACCAGCTGCAACTGCTTCCAGCGTGGATTATTAACGGGCTTTCATTTGTTTGTTTAGGACTTCATTATCGACGTCAGCATCTCTTCGCCCATCCCTGATCTAAACATTAAATTCATAGCAACTTGGATATGTATTTTTTTCACGCTTTACGTACCGAGATAAAACGACAGTAACGACTCGCTGACGTCATACCAGCAAACACGCTACGGTCACGTAGACACTTCCGGAAGAAGAAAAAACCAATGGAAGTCCAAATACAGGCTCAAATCACATCGACGACGACAGAATCAAAACCTCCAGGATAATTATCCAGGAGCTTGACGCCCGCAAATGACAATGGCATATTATAATATTATATTAAAAAAAGGCCTGCACTTTAAGTTTACACATGACCTCGTTGGCGCTGATCAGAATATTAGGTTTGTATCTGAAGGCGACTGTTTTATGGATCCCCATCTTTAACAATAAGAGAAAGTGGATCCTTTTATGTCTGTTTCTTAGAATCCTGTTGAAGGCAGTGACAGAGAACAACCGCCCATCTGAATACACCAGAAAATGTTTGCTATTCCGCTGTTTGTTTTTTTTTAACTTTAAAATAAGTTATAAACGGTAGAAACACGTTTGGAGATGGTTTTCGTTTACTTTGTTTATTCAGTGAGCTACCACTTCTCTCAAACTAACCTAACATCAAACAAAAAAATTATAAAGGAATATTCTATAATTTCGTGAGTCGCCCCCCACCAATGACAGACTATTCACATTTATTTGCACAAACGAGAGGATAAATCTTAAATGCTTGAGCTTCCTTGTCGTGTGTTTAAGATAGCGATTGGTAACAAAAAGGAAAATTAAAGCGTCAGTACTCGGGCCCCTTTTTAAATACCCATTTTTGCCATAACGTCAGCATTTGAAAGAAAACTTTTGAATAAGGAAAAAAAAATATGCAGAAACGGATTTTTCGAAATAAATATTCAGAATAAAAATAAAATGGCATTGCGTTAATTTTATAAAACTGATAGAATTCATTTTTCTCAAAATTATATGGAAAATAACCCTTTGCACGGGTAAATGGAGAAGAGTGGATCGTATTGTTCGACTGATATTTCACAGTGAACTTGTGGCTGGTGGTCTCCCTTTTTTTTCACATATATGTTCTGCCATTCGGGATTTCGCTGTTTCATCTCGGTATTATGGCTACTATTCCCATAATTGACATAGAACCACATTGGAAAAATTCGTAAAATCAAAGAAGCAGCTCATATGACTTTGACCGTAAACCCGATCAGGAAGCTGAGTGCAGAATACATGATGGATTATCCCACCGGACAATAGCCCAGTGGATAAGAGTGTAATACTCAGCTGTTCAATAATAAAGATAGGAGGTCAATCTCCAGTCAGGGCTGATATGGTAGATATAACACCTGAAGACGATCGGAGATAATACTGATCAAAACTTTGTGGGATATGCAACTAAGATGAGGAGAACAGTCCGACACTGATTTGTAATAACAATAGTGCCTCGTCTCATAAATATAGATTTACAGGATAAATTATTTTAAATATATAAATAAAAATATATATAAATGAAGAAAATTCTCAACCATAATTACGGGAGGTACCTCAATTAATGAAGGCTATCAATCTTCATTTAAAATAGAAAGATATTTATTTGTTCATGTCGGCAAGTTCTGAAAGATTTATCTATATATGCGATTTAGGCAATTCTGATTTCTGTGATACATCACTCGTTCTCCGTCCGTACCGTTATCTATAGGTGAGTTGTTTCTTTACATATCGTATTTTAATTTAATTTTAAAATTGTTTTCTGTCCTTTTTTTTTTCATGTTCTTTATTATTGAAATACTGGGTTTTTACCATTGTATCTGAATTTTACTCTTTACCAGCCAATTCGCCAAACCGCTTCGTGTTTGTAGAAAAGCTGAAGAAATTCTAACCAAAATGAGTTCGTAAAAACTGCTCTTTCGCCTTTCCAGTGCCCGTCATCTAACGTTGACGCAGATAAAATATCTATAGGACAGAAAATTAGAAAACAAAAATAAAAAAGAGGAAGTCAGTTTCTTCGAATAAACGATAGTAGCTGAAATTATTACTGTGTAAATGAATTCCATTATGGTGAAGCATTCCTTCTATCGGAAGTATATGTACTGTCTACACCAGTTAGTTTATTTAGCCGTGTAGCTAACAACATTATTAGTACATTTAGATCCAGTTCCATTGACAGTACCAACAATTCTAAATATCTGATACACTGGATAGAAAAGGAAACCAGGTTATGCATAATTAAATGTGAAAGAAAATTCATCTTTATTTGAAAATGTTAGTATAGTATCATTTAAAGATGGATCTACCATAGCTTTGTCGTCTCAGTAAATTTGAAACTTTTTCCAGTTTTAATTAATAAAAATAAAGGTATTTAACAAAAAAATATATTAAATAATAGTAAGATTTAAATAAGATTTCATTTATGAAAATCTAGAAGTTTTTTTTAAAACAATTTTCCCTGGTAATCTAATAATTTTATACGATATTTACTTTTTTCACGCCTGTCTAAATAAATTGAATAAACTGTATCAAATGCTCAATTAAAATTTGTCCCGCTAAACACAGTATCGATTTTGCTAAAACATTCTGATGTATTTCTTGTAATTGACTTTGTGGAACAATGGAGCGATTTGAGGGCAATGATCGCTTTATTGGTCACAGCCTCATTCTGGAAGTACGCGGCGAGTGACGGAACAACGGGCTGTGTTCATTTCAAGGGTAGATAACTGAAAGTAACGGTAGGCGGCTCAAAAAGGCGAGTGAAGTCAGTCGGCTTGAGTAGAGCTATTGAAACTGTGTGGGTCAGCTCTTTACACGGCTCCTTGCCCCGAGAATTTCCCTTAGAAGACTATTTAGATATGACTATGAGCAAGCAAGTAGTTCTCTGCACCAAGGGAGCAGGGAAACCAATCGTAAACGACAAGATATACGTTTTAAAAGGACGTTTGAAGGTGATAAATGTATTTCCTCTTTCCTATTCTTAAAAGTACGCGTATTTTTATGAACAGTAGTCCCTTCTTTTTTAGCGACCCGAATAATTAAATTATTCTTTTATTTAGATTATCATTTGTTTTTTTGTTGTTGTTGTTGTTGTTGGAGCCGCGATTTTAGCTGTTAAAACGAAGCTGACTTGTTAAGTAGCCGGCCAGTGAAATATTATCTTTGCCCTTGTTCCGGCAATTGGAGCACACAACCAAGTCTCCTCCACGCCACCAGACCTCGGTCTGGTCGGGCTTGCGGCAAAGACAGCACACGCGAACGAAACGATTCCTGCTATCGATATTAAACGTCATCGTCAGCTAACTATTCCATTAATCTCCCTTTTGTAACTAAAAAATTCCAGTTTCCTACCATCAAGCGGACGGCCGAACAAACTCGCCCTTGTCCACGCGCTTACACCGACCGCTTCATTATTTTGAAAGCCTCTAGCAGGTTTCCCAAGCGTTTAAAATCAGAACTCTGTAGATCTGATGACTTTGATCCTTCTGTATACACTGAACCTTGAAAACCTATAAACGTTCCAGAAAATCTATGGTGACTTCCTTCAAATAATCCAATTGTTGTTTTTCTTCTATCACTGCGGACTCCACGCCTACACAGTATCTCCAAACTATCGCTGAATTGATGATAATTCGCATGAACAGAAGGAACCTGGCTGACTCTCTCTGATGGTCTGGCTGAATATTACTAGACTTCCATTAGATTCGTTAGGAGATGAAATGTACCGTTCATCAAATCAAACAGTCTCATTAATAAATTCTAAATATTCTTGTTTATTCTCTGAAAATGTAATCTCATGCGGAAATCAAAATCTCCAAGTAATAAACATAGCAAATAAGACAGTTAAATCGCCTTTCCTGTGTAGTATAGTCATTACCATAAATTCCAGTAATCATTTTGCAGAGATAAATTCTAATTTTTTTCACTGACCTATAGATACAAACTTTTGTGTATGCACAATCAAAGTTAATACACAATTCACATGAGCATTTAATTCATGGAAAAACAATACTTTCTTCAAAAATAATCTTTATCTAGAAAAGGGGATTTATAAATGTAAATTACATTGAAAAAAGGTCTCGTAGTTACTGACGGTAAAAACATAAAGTTCATGTTTACAACGAATTTACTGGCACTTAACTATGCAGGTACACTTTGCATGAATTTTTCTGTCAGATTAAACAAATAATTTTTATTTATCTGAAAACCTGAGGTTCAGTCAAATTTTTTAGCGGAGGAGTCAGTGAATGCGAAAGTTTGTCCAAATGTGAGTTATTATACTGTGGAAATCCTTGGTTAATTGTTTTCAAGTGCTTGTTTGTCAAAGCAGCTTTAACAGAAATTGGTTTGATAAACAATAAATGTCTATTTACATATATTTCTTGACCGCAGATCTTGCGTGTTTCTCTCTCCCTCTCTCTTCATTACTTCTTTTCGTTTACTCAGCTTTCGGCATTCAACGTTTGCTTCTGTAATAAACGTCCCACAACAGCTTGCTTGGAAGTGAGCTTTCAGGAATAAGGGAATCAGAGAATGGTTGTATTTCACAAGTCTGACATACGAAAAAAAATCCCTATTTTCTCTCTCCGCCTTCAGTTAATTGGTTGAAAGCGCATTCCGACGATTACGCCTCGGTGCCAATCATCGCTGCCACAATGCTTTTTTTTTTGTCTTCCAGAAACGTCTGGCTTTTGTACAAAGACAGATGGTGGATCAACAAATATCGGCGGCTGGTGGATCCTTTTGATGTGGTGTCGTATCGACGACAGCGACTCAGCATCTCGTTGCCTCAGATAATTTACACCTATTTTTCTTTTAGCTTCTTGATTAATTGTAAAACGGTTGCAGTTTTTTCCTATTGTTTGTTTTCGAACCGAGCTTTAAGTTTTTTTAACTGATCTGCGATACCATTGTTGACAAAGATTAAACACAAGTATACAAATAAACAACTAATTAAATAATAATAATAATAATAATAATAATAATAATAATAATATGAAGTCTTACTGAGACTTTAGCTAATTTAGAATTATGACTCCATTGATAACTCTTGATAACTAGAAAAAGTACTTTTTTCCAGTAGAAGACCCTTATTTCAAAAAAGGTTAGAAAAATCTTCTCTTGAAAGTGTAAACTTAAACTAAGTACTGTAACTCTATTATTTTAAATATTTTTTACCTATTAAATTCTTGACAAGGGGAAAACTTTCTATTAAATCTATGCTGAAATTTTGGCGTTAATTTAAGATTCCGAGCAAACATTCAAAAACTGTTGGCCGAACAACGTCTCTGATCTCATGTTAGGTGTTTCGGTTATTTATTCCTGGCTTTATGTTAACATTTATTTACAACCAAAATACAATTCATTTTGTACGTAAGAATTTTTTTTTTTTTTAAAAATGATAGTTCACTGATTCCATTCTGAAACTGAAATTTTCAATTACAGACAATGGTCACAACAACGTTTCTGTTTTCCTAAATAACTTTACATGTTTAAATTTCATTTTACACTCGACGTAACAATAAAAAAAAATTACGCAGATCTAAGAATTTCAAATCTTTCATCTCCTTTCCGCAAATCTTATCATCATCGGTATTGTGAATGTTCTGGCGCAAAGAAGAAGAAAACCACCGGAAGAGTTTATAAGACTTGACCCTGTGGTAAACCGTTGGGAAGCCGTGGAGACGATGCTTCAGTTAAAGCTATGCTCTGCCGTGCGTGTATAATTAAGTTCTTTAGATCAGAAAACTTTCATAGTCCACAGATTAGAAAAGACTACCGATAGATTAACGTCCGAAACGAGAGTAAACGCTGATGATGCCGATATAGAAAGTTAATCGAAACTTATTAGTTTACAATGTTGCTAAAAATTGAACGATGGCAAAAATTCACGAATTACTCTTTTACTAATCAGTCTGTTCTGTTTTTTTTTTTTTTTATCTTTTAAAATACAAGTCCAGATTGTCATCCATAAATGTGGTACAATAACAAGAAAAGTAAACAAAAGAAAAATGAATTAATCTTAGATATTTAGGATACTTTTTTTTTTGCGCTTCATCAGGTCCATCGTTTTAGTAAACTTTACTATTCTCGTAGAGATTACAATCTTTGTCAGTTTACCTTGATTGTTTTAACTAAGGAAATGTCTACATTAGACGTAAAGTAACTTTTACGTCGCTTTTTATGCTCATAAAGACCTCAAACTCCACGTTTGCGTGGAATTTACATGATCATAAACCGTTTTTCAGATTCACTATGATGTAAATTCGTATCAGCAATTAAAGACGAAATAAAGATTGATTTTTAAATATAAACACTTTATACATGCATGGAGATCCTAACAGTCGTGCCCATATATACAGCCAATAAATTGGCATATATCGTGAAATATTTTAACGGTGAGTTCACGCATGACCGCTAGTGTGTGTGTGTGTATTTTAAGGCACTTCACTCCTTACGTACGTTAGAAAAGCTGGAACCACACACGTTTATAATAAATGTTTTTCCCGATCAGAAATCACTCTTTATTTCTTTTATAACGCGCTGTACTATGTAATAAAACTAGAAGAATGCCAGGCTCAACAGCTAGGTCGGCATGCGTTTGTGTGCAAATAAATACATGCGAAAGTATGAAACGTCAACATTTGGTTTCCTGGATGGGAAATCATGACACTCACTTGTAAAATGAAACTTGACATTTATCAGTGTTCATGGTCACGCGGTCTCCCTTCACGGCCGTAAATTAGGCGTTCACATTCTTCCAGCAACAAGAAGACATTTTATCTGGAATTGATAGCCTCTGTAACGTACGTCAGGAATTTCCCTTTTCTTTCCTAAGTATCTTCTAAGGGAAATCCCTATTCCATTTGTATCTTCTGTTAGGGGTTATACTAACTTCCTATAATACGTGTGAGATTTATCCTTAACCTTTTGTTTATCACCTGGCATCTTACCACCCTTCCGATCTGCATTACTCTTCGGCACAGATACTATATGAAACCTTCCTTATTAATATAAATAATTCTTTTTGTGAAGACAAATCTGTATACGCGTTTTGCACTACGGCCATATTTGAATAAATATACAGCCAACTCAACACAAATACAAACCAGTGCTTCTAGGCTGGTACAGATAAAAAGTGATGTGGGATGCGGTGGGTTAAATCATCTGTGCTTCACTGAAACGTACGCATTCGTCTTACACTTCGTGTGTTCCAGTTAATCAAAATATTCTATGATTATTCTACGATTGTATCAACAAGCAATTATGGATTTCTCATAACCAGCAGGAACCAATTACAACAAGCTTTGTAATTTGTAAATATATAAGCGAATTCGAAATGAAATCAGAAAGAGGCTTTAAATAAAATCACAAAACGTGTAATTACGGAACACAAAAGAATAATAAATGCTTCAGAAACCGTATACATTTATCTAAGTACACTATGAGCCATAATTGTACATTCCCAAATGAAAAAAACTGTCCATGCTTCAAACACAAATACATTTATCAGAGCTTATTATAAATAAAAGAATATGAAAAATGCTATAAAATAAACATTAAAAACATCTTATTTTAGGTTTGTTAATGAAGACTTATTTTCCTCCAAAATATCGTTCATTAAGATCGATAAATGAAATTTCTGGCGAGACCACAATACCAATGAATATTTATATTTGAGATCAGCATCATTTCATCTTATGTGTCTCAAACAAATTTCAATTGTTTAAAAACTAAAGCAAAGCGTTTACCATTGATTTCGATTGTCATGCATAAACTAATATTGCACGAACAGTAGTTAATTTTATTTCATCTTTAATAACAGACATAAATACCATCTTCACCACCTGTTTATTTGGCATTTACTGTAACGTGTAGTATATATATATATAACACATTTTTCAAATTTCTAGTTTTTATAATCCTGATTTCTGAATAAAACTTAAAATTAGCAGGTTTACAGCGATACAACTTGGATTTACCAAGGAAATACGTACGTGCTTTAAGATAGAGAATAGATAGCACTCCTTTAACCTTGATTGCATCTCTACCTGTGGTAAAATTAGATCAGTGTATTTTCATTTATTCATTACTAGAGTGCATTTATATGCTTCCAAAAATCATTCTAAAAAAGGGAGGAAAAAGACGAGATACGAAGACTCGAGTTGGTCGCGGTGGTGCAGTGTAAGCCAGAGGCTCAGGGAAATACCTCAAAAGGATACTGAATTTCTCTGAAGCAAATAGACAAAAAAAAACAAACAATTAGTTCATCTGTATCGAAGTAAGTACATTTTGTGAATTTCTAAATTGAAACGCTGTTTTTGTTCTAATTCTAAACTCATTCATTGCAGTTGAAGGCTTCTGATAGTAATTATCGCCAATGTTCGAGTTACCACTTCTACCGAGTGTACAAATAATAATCAGCTTTAAAAAAAGAAATTTTTTTTATTTTTTAGAAAGTGAAGGGTTAAAACTGAAGATGCACAAATCAGTTCTTCTGACGGTATCGCTCAATTTATTGGTCGATGAAACCAGATATTTTCTAGCTCTTTCCGTCGAATTCTTAGCTACCCGAACTGTCACTAATCCCCCCACTAACAACCCCAATATCGCTTTAATTTAAACGCGGCATTAGCAAGTAGTACTATACTTAGTTAAACAAACCGACATTAATGTTTAACAACGGATGGCGTGATGTCATTGCGGAAGTATCACACAACGTTCGTTATCGCCCACCTGTAAAATAACAGTCTCGCAGATATTAATGACGATTTACTGCGATTCGTTGTAGATGGTCGAAACATTTACAAAAAAGACAATTGCGAATTGTTATCTTAATAAATTTCAACGTTACAGATATTTTACGAAGAATTTATTTTAAATATATTACAGTATGAATGACTGCTTTCATTATACACAATTTTACTAACCTCTGTTGCTAGATTTTATGTACTGCATATTTTCTCTCTTTTTGGGTACAACATAACTTTTCTTTATACAGGCTCCTAAACTACGTTGTTATCCTGCCATTGAATATTCATGAACAATTAGATTAATTAATATTTTATTTTTGTCATTTTCTATATGTTTTAACGCAAAATGTTTAGGTATCATAGAAGTGAACTCTTCTTATATATTTCAGAAGTTATAACTCCGGGTCTTAACTGCACGAATTTTTGTAACAAATACCTTTCTTGAACATATGAAAATTGCGTATGTTTAAGAATTTTAATGCTTACATATCATCTTCCTTGCAAAGTGACACAACAGGGTTATGGTGATGTAGACATAGTCCCCCCTCCATTATATGGGTAAAGTGTCAAACACGGAAAACCTATGTATCAACGCGAGTACCTATCGTTTCTGATCTTGAAATACATTTTAGGACTTTAGAGGGCACGCCCTATAAGACTGCAATTTCCTTTCGGTACCTATAAATAAAACGTTTTACCATTTTTGCCATCTTATTTCTTTTACAAACAGACGTCGTTTAAAACTGTTCGTTTCATCTTATCTGTGTAGGAGAACTGCCGAGTGACAGCGATTAAGATGTTTCTTCCACTAATGGATTCTATTCTTAAACTCAGACAATCTTCCTTTGTCAGAGATTGTTTATCCTTCAACCTTCAGTCTCTTTCTCCTGATTACTTCTAAAACACCAATATTTTCTCTATATACAAACGGAATAAGCCATAAAAAGAAGGGGGGAAAGGGCTAAAAGGTTTTTTTATATGAAATTATGTCACCTTTAGTGTTTTTATGTTTGGTGGATACTTTACACAGATTAGCATTCGTGCATCCAGTATTAATCTTACTAGACCTCGTTCGTTTGTCCGTGTCATACTTAATAACGGATAGTCTGTATAATGAGAAACAAGGTAGACTGCAAGCTAGCATTCCTTTTGTTTTTTTTCCTTTTGAAGTTTCCTCTTACATAGAGAAGTCACGTCTTACATCAGCATCAAGTGATAGTTCAGATAAATGGCTCGCAGGTGTCACTTCTTGGTTCTAACACGCAACAAAACGCGTCTGTTTATTCGCGAACGCGCAAGAGAACACAGCTTGTGTTTAGATATTCGCGCGCACTCATTGTTTTGTTGTACTCGCCGAGGATTCTGGTATCACATACGGCTCTGACCCGGCTAGCCGGCAGAGTTCACAGAGAATGCACCGCAGTAATCTACACAGTAGCCTGCACGCAAAGACGGCAATTCCTCACAATTCGGCGGCATGCATTTCACAATCAACTGTGCGCAAATAATCAGGAAATATAAAAAGACTTGCACACATCGCCAATAAAAACGTTTAAAATTATATTTAGTTTTCAAAAAGACTGGGGGGGAGAGAAACCCTCTATGAATCACGTAAATTTAAAACTGGCGCTCTGAAGAATTTCTATGAAGCATCATCCCCGATTCCATCTTAGTCAGACGCCAAACACGCGCCAATAAGGGTTTACTTACAGTTGCTTTAATTCCGCGGAACTTTAGAAATTCTTTGGCATGCGAACAGACGAGCATTTTTCTCGGATGAGCTCTGAACTGAAGAAAGTAATGCCCTAAAAATAAGTTGTCTGATAGCATTGCGTCTGTGCACGCTGCTGTTAAAATGATTGATTTGTTTAAGGCCCTTATTCTAGAATCTTGTTCTCAAAAAAATCCTATATGCAGAGGTAACGAAACATAATACAAAATCTGTCTTATTTTTTTGTTCCTTTGCTTAAATACAGGATTCTGAGTGAAAGCGTCTACATTCAAAAGCTTTGAATAATTGGGGATCTCTAAAAAAAAAAGCCTCCCCCACGCAGATGAACGGTTAGGAGAACACTGCACAGCGCATTGTACTCTAAACAAACCGACAATCGAGAACATTAACGAGTCATTCATTTAGATTCTGGTTTTAAAAGCTGTTTTGGAGAGGGTTTTAATGCCGAAATATCTTTTACCTGTAGTCCCTAAACTTATAGAAGTTTCCCTACGTATTTCTGCTGAAACCTTGGAGACCTTGTTATAAGTGTGACTTTTCGAAGGTCTATCAATCATAAAATGAGTTCTTCTAACCACGGCACACAATTCACATCATCTGTTACAAATTATTGAAGCTCCTTTAAGAGGTGAATTAAGTTGTATACGTACATTGTAAGAAGCAATCAGGTTTATCTTTTTACTAACAATCAGAAAAAATACTTTAAACTAGTAAAGGATAATCTTTACTCATCACTAATTTATAAATACGACATATATATATACACATCGTGATGTGGATTATGTAATCAGATTTAGAGCTCATAAAGATTCCTTTATATGCAGAAACGCATCTATATCGTGCCAGTAAATGTCGTAAAAATTCAAGACTTTATGTAAAATTACACAGTACCTATCTTTTACTGACCAAGAAAGTACAAGATTTCATCTTTGTTAATATCAATTATTGAGTGATTTTTCGTAGCATTTTTAGACCATCTAACAGATCAGATTAAAAACAAAAAGAAGTTAGCATTTGAACAACCCGGATGTTTGAACGGGTCACGCGCTTTTGTTATGCTAGAAACTTCGAGAATACTGGAACCGTATTTATGCGATCTCTCTCTCTCTCTCTCTCTCTCGCTCTCTCTCTCTCTCTCTCTCTCTCTCTCTCTCTTTTGTTCAAGAGAACATTATATAAATGAAAGAATTCTGTCCGCAGTTGGGAAGAAAACAATAATGACTTCTTTGAAAAATAAAAGTTGGAAAGGAAAGGCACAACAAAAATATATGTGCCAAAAATAAAAGAGGAATCGAGGTGAAACAGTCAGTATGGTGAGGTAAAAGATTCATACAGTGGCACTGATAAAGGTAAAGATAAAACAAAGGAAATAGGGTGGCATAAATGGAGACCAAAATACAAAAAGACAAAGTGAGTAAAAGTTGTTTTTATACCTATCCACCAGGCAGGCGGTCGAACTGTATAATTAATTTTCATGTTTTATACTTTCGTTATTAATTGGAGCTAAGGAATTGTTGAAACAATAACAAGCTGAACCAATATGCGTTAAATAAGCAGATAATACGGTTTTTAAGTATTTTACTATTTATAGATTTTTGGATAGTTTTACGTAATCAATTCCATAATATTTAATCTTTCCCCTCTGGTGCAAAGGAAAGAAATTAAAGGATAAAGCATTGCATAATTTGAATGATTTCAGTGGTGTCTCTTAAATTAAGTAACACTTAATTTCTTCTTTCTCAATGAAAAATAATTACATTATCAGTTTATTATTATTATTATTATTATTATTATTATTATTATTATATTATTATTATTATTATTATTGATATGCTTCACCTTAAATTTTAAGAATCACATTGTCGAATCTTTGTTCTCGGAGTATAGAGGCTAAAAGTAATGGCTGAGAGCCGGAATAAACTTCCGTGAGTGTGAACGACGAAAGATGGATTTATTATAAACAGATGACAAAAAAAAAACCAGACATTTAGTGGACTAGCAATTTCAATTTAAGATCATGCAAACTGTAAAAATTATGGTTTATAATCTAATAAGTATCGCGGTCTTTCTAGTTTTTGAATTTTTTTTTTTTTTCAAAAAATACAATTTTTAATACTATTAACAGTGTTGTGTTATTAACTTGTCTTGGGCATGAAATTGGTCACAACGGACTGACCTCTGCAGTCGGACGGTGTTTAAAGACGACAGTTGAGTAGATGTTATTTGTGAAAGACAAGCTTCGAGAGATCCGATATATAACAGAGGCAAATCGCGGCTAGATGATTGCAGAGGGCGATGGAAAGACGCGAGGAAAGGCCCAGATATCAAGGCTTTCACTAGTGAAAGCCAGACAAGAAGTAATTTTACCGGCTATACTAAACAGAAAAGGAAAACTATCCTTTCCTTGTATTTGCAAGGCATTAAGTGTGGAAGGCAGTAAATCTCATGTAAAAACGTTCACTAATTTGTTATTGTTCTTTTTTTTGCTGCAATAATTAGAGACGAAATAATGGCGAGCAAACCATCAGTGGGCAGTGCTGTAATAGGTGCACTAGAAGACAGTAAAGCTCACCATTATTGCGTGGATATACCGGCACTAAAGTGGCATACAGACCTCCCTCAAGTGCTTTAGGGATCACAAAAACTTTATTTTTCTCTCAAAGACCGAGAGTTGTTTATTCCTTGCTACTACAAATAACCGGGATGTGTGTGCTTTCACAGTTTAGGTGCTCTCCCTCGTTAATCAGTGCCAGTGCAGATGATCATGCTACAAGTGGTTAGCGAAAAACAGTTGTTTACGAAAATAAGAGTAGAAGGAAAGAGGCGAAGAGCGGCAGCGAGACCGCTGAGTAAGAATCCCCGTGCGGCGACTTCGCACGGCTCGTCTATCACAAACTAGCAATCAGCGGACTTGTCAGAGCCGGTTCGCAGGAATCGACCGTAAAAAGGAGAACCGGCGCTGGTATCTCTTCTGGCTTCATTACCCACGAGTTGCATTACTATCTGCGGCGGCAGCTCCGATCATGTGGAACGATGCGGACGAAGTTCGTAGAACCCTCTCGCCAGCAGCCGATTTCAGCCACCAGTAGACTGCCGGAATTCGTGTTCTGTCCTTCCGTCGACTTTTTCCTTTCGCGGTGCCGCTGACGAAGACAGTGTCCATCTACCCCCCTCCCGTTCCTTCCCTTTCGTCCACCCCCTCCTCCCTCCATCGGTAAGTCAGCCCACACAGAAAGATTATGAAATATCTGGTAGAGGAAATTCCTCTTGAAACGCGAGACGGCTGGGGCCGGAAAGTGTGGCCGCCATGCAGACACGTGGTACAGAGCTTACTCCAGTTATGTAAGATTTCACTCCCTGTTTGTATCATTCCTGTCAAAAGCCATGCAACTACCGCGTAAAGATGGTTTACTTTTTTATTCTTTATATCGTGCTCTATCAATGAATGTATCATCATTCTAAGTCTTCAAAACATTTCATTTTTTTATATATTTCGGTTGTCCGGATGGATTTGCTGAAGCCCAGACAAGGTGACCTCCACGGAGCTTGCAGAAAGAGAAAACAAAAAAAAAATCTGCTTACACAGTTGGTTAAACATCTTTTATGCCAGTTTATTATAATCAAGGAAAGTCTATTGTCAAAATTACCCTTCATTAGGTAAATCTCAACAAGCCAATTAAAATTACCATACACAAATTAAAAAAAAAAAAAATTCCATCGATTGTGAAATAACTGCAACCTTTGTACTTTCAAATATTACTATCCCGAACGGATCATCCCCAAAGCCTATAACAAGAAGCATAGAAGCAGTAGAAATTATAAAAGAAAGTACCATTCTTATTCTGTTGCAAATTTTGGTTTTTGCACATTCTTTTGCAAATGTATCTATTATTATAATTAATTTAGGCCAAATATCTTGGTTGTCAATGACGTCATGTGTTGTTTTCTCTTAAAAAATTTTTTCTTCATATTTGAAGAGAACGTGGCCTAATGATCTGTCTTTATTTGGTTCAAGGGTCAGTTTACAATCTTAAGGCAGTCCATGTGATACCTATTTGGTTATTTTCAAAGTAACACTGGATAATATTTTCCTTGTTCGTTGTTTCTCATCGTAAAAATTCTTTTTCTTTTCGAATTCTGCGATAGGTTTAACTTTTCTTAGACTTTTCCATTGTTGTTTCTATCTGTTGACAAGTACTTTGCAGGCTTCAGCTATAACGCAAGATATCGGTTGACATTTCAGCGAGACGTGTACTGGTGCAGAGACTTATTCTCAATATTTATCATCTAGATACGATCGACGCTTCGATCCTCAAGACATCTTATCCAGTGCATTAATAGGAAAATAAATACAGCAAAATCTTAATCAACATAATGTGCAACGTTTATTATTTACTGTTTCTGCTTTGGTCACAGCGAATGCTATTAGCGAGAGTACATCCAAACTTTAAGTAAAAAATATACTAATTAAAAGAGATAGAGATGTTAATTTTCAAATTCATGGATAAAAAAAAAGAATGTTCACTATTCCAATTTTCGGTTTCCGCAGTCATCATCGCTCCATCAGTGTATAGTATTTACAATTTAAAATGTTTCTTTTTATTTTGAAAATTTGGCATAAAAATCTCAGGTAAGATTAAGAGAAATTGCGAAATGATGCATTTTAATTGTAATGAAAGAGAAATATGAAATGCTTCAAAGATTCTTGTGTATACGTCTGCCAGAAACATAAATACTCAATAAATATTTTGTTTTATTGTCCGATAAGTTAAAAGAGAAAATTTTTCAGTACTTCATCTTTACTGACTGACATAAAAAAGAAAAGATCAACTTTAATGTGATATTTACATAACATTAGATAGGAAGCGTACAAAATGGCATGTGATTTCCATCTATAGATGATCGTCTGGGTGTGTATATCTGTCTGAAGATTAAGTAAAGATGGGTTGTCCTTCAGAGTGGGTGTTTAGTTTGTTTAAGAAATCACCTAACTTATTTACTTACGTTTTTTGCATTTATCGTTTCTTTTTTGTTGAAATATTTCTGGATGATTTTGTTAAAAATTCAGAAGAGAGAGAGAGAGAGAGAGAGAGAGAGAGAGAGAGAGAGGAGAGAGAGAGAGAGCGAGAGAGAGAGAGAAGAGAGAGAGAGAGAGAGAGAGAGAGAGAGAGTAAAGTAGAATTTTGCTCATTGATTACTACGGTCAAACGAAGCGTGGATTTCCTTACATTCTTTTAGCATAATTCCCTGTACGAACCCCTGACTGCTGGAAATTTGCCATCGCCCTAGAATTTTATACTTTTCCTTGGTGATGTCCAATGGAACCCGCTGAATGTGCATGGCAGTCACGCTAACGTTTTTGAAGCGCGCGTGTCCCTTTTTGTAGTTTATCTGCACTTATTTAATATCTAGAATTATAAAAAATATGAAATTCTGAAATCTTACATGGTAATACATTACATACGAAAAGATTTTATAATCAGGTGTGACTCGGAAGTGCTCACTCAAAAGTAGATAACCGTAGATGGTCATGGGGTGCAGTGACAATCTACGTAAGCCAGATGTGGGCCACAAACTTTGTTATTGGTTTTTCTAGGATGATGCAAAACTTATGGTTACGTTTGTGTTACATGATGATTTAATTTCAGACCTGTGCTTGTTTTTTCCCCAATAAGTTGATAACAGCACACCGCATTGTTTAACTTCAGATGAGTTTGACTTAAACTCAACACAAATTTAAAATCGTTTAATGTCTTTTCCACCCTGCCAGACCACGACCTTAGAGTACTGGCTTCAGATCTCTAATCCTTAAATAACCTTTGAAGCCATTTTTAAGGTCGCTTCTACCTTTAAAGATTGGTTAATGCATATGCGCCCCCCATTTCTTTTGTTATGGATTTTTTTTTTTTTTCACTTCAATTGGCAACAAAGATTAATTCGACTTGTTCGGTACGGCAGGCCTTGTCTTTCCTAATGAGACACGCGTCGGTCGTGAAATTCAAGGGAGCAGTCATTTACATGCGAGACTGATGTTTTCGGATAACGACGTTCGTCCAGGAAGCATGCATAGGCACTAATGAGGCAGCCGTCCATCTGGAAGAAATCCGAGTAACTGATTTAGAAACGGAAGCGTTAACTTTGGTATAATTCACAAGAAATTATTGTTTTTTTTTAAATATAGTCATATAAATAAGTCAATAATTAGTATTTCGCCCCACACACACACACACACACCACACACACACACATACATATATATTGGTCTTCGATATTTATAGAAATTGTTAAATGCTAACAATAATGAACAAACAGAAACGTGACATGATGAAAACAATTAGGAAGATATAATAGATTTTTTGTCGTTATGATAAAAAAAAACACAACAGTTTCTTCTCCTACAGGCGATGGTAGTTGACAATAAATGAAGACGAACACAATTAGTTTTCCGGCCTTTTTTTGTGTTTTTTTTCAGTAAAGAGGTGAGATTTTACATAAAATGGAAGATTGTTTTTAAAGCTCCATTACTTCTAACGGCTAAACAAGGAAGGACTAAACTAAGAGAAATTATTCTCGATGGAAAAAAAAAATGGCCCTTGGATATTTTTTTGTTATGGCATTTAATGCTCAAATAAACTCAGAGGCATTTAAAATCCTTCTTAATATAAAAAGAGAACTGACCCCCCCCCGTCGTTGTTTCTACAATCTGTTAATGCTATGGTGCTGATATTTACAGCAAATTAATTTCCAAACTCAGATTCTGAAATAAATAAAATAAATTATAAAATGCATGGTTGGACCACCGAAATAGGTTTTCTGTGCAACCAAGAAAACAGAAAGAAAGGAAGGATTAATAGTCAATAATAAACACTAAATTAAAAATAAAAACACTAAATTTGAAGCGTGGTTTTTCAATTATAAATACGAAGAGATGGGGTGTTTTAAATATAATCTTCCGTGAAATGTTGCATTGAATACTAAATATTTTTTTTTAAAGTTTAATTTATGTATTCAACGACCTTCCTACAATATATAATAGCAAAAAAATTATCTGTTTTTACATTTAATACATCATGTTTTTCTTCAATGGTAACGGATGCGGGGGATGAATCTGCCACGAGGTCAGTGTAGTATGACTAAATATACTTTCGTGTTAACAAAATAAATGCAATCATTTCACTATTGCATAGTTTAAATAAGCTAAATCTAGTCTAATGTAAAAACAAACGCTATATATCGCATTTGTTTGGAATGCATCAACTCTTAATTTTAAACTTGTATATGAAATATGAAATGATGTGAAAGCCTGCGAAATCCATAATTTATAAAAGCTTTAATGAAGACTACATGTAAAAAGATGTCATTATATGCAGTGCTATAACTGACAGTGTCCTTTCTAGTCAAGAATATTGCATATTACTTTCATGAAATTCCGTATTTATCTGACTTTAAGATACATGTCATGACCCTATCACTGAATCTGGGTTAACAAGATATGCAATGACGTCAAATCACGTTCACGTGTCATATGCCTAATCTTCCCCTCTTCTCATTCTGAACATTTTTTTTTTTTTTTAGCTTTCCATCGTGACAGATAAGATTTCATTTCCACAGCAAATTTCAAGCTGGATAACCTTTTTCTAAAAAAAAAAAAAAGGGGGGGGTAGCAACAACAACAACAACAACAAAAAAGCTATTCTCGAATTCATCGCGAACAAAGTCCGTGTTTCTGGAAGCCAAACCTAAACTAACTGTGTGACGTTATCTGGAATTTGTGAAGGAGGCAGAAACACGATCTTATGAAACCATGCGAACAGATGGCCTTAGTAGAAAAGAGTCTGCGAATCTCGTAGTTACAATGATTTTGGAGAATACCCCAATGCCTCCTCCATTAAGAGGCATGTTTCTATGAACTCTACTAGTAGAGGTAAAGAAAAGTTATTTCAGTTTCAACATTTGGCATATTTCCTATATTTGCTTTTAAGTAAATATCTAGAATATGTGGAATTATATTGTTTGAGCTCACTATCAATTAAATAAATATTTTTTTCAATTATTTAAAAAAAAAAGGTTAAACTGTGTTTTAGGTTTAAATAAATACCGTAAAGTTTGACAGGAGATCCTTTAACTCTTACCGGTCATGACACTCATTTTTTCGCTGCATATCTAATGTAATTGCCATTTTCCTGGAGCATTTCATGATATTTTACTTTGTAATCGTGAAACAGTAAAGTTGACGTTCTAACGTTTTCAATGATCCAGGGTAAAGAGATCAAACCGATGTTATACGTTGTTTAAACGACCGAAACCTTGTCCCGGTAGGAGTTTGCAAAGAACTAGTTGACGAAAATAACGTTTTCTTAAGGTTTTACAGTATTGCACACGAAATTAAAAATATTCAACAAAAAAAAAATCAGAACTTACCACAGAAGCATCGTGAACTTTTGATTATCTCCCGCTTCTGGAAATATATATATATATATATCGATTTGTGACAGATTTTAAAAATAAAATTAAGTCTTCAGAAGTTATTAAGTCAAATATATGGCATCAGTATATCAGCTACCATATTACTTTTGCTGTTGTCTGATGATAAATTATGTAGCTTACGGTATTTTCCTGTCTTTTATTTTGTTTTGTTGTATGGTTTTCCTTACATCTTTACACAACGATTTGTAAGAATTTCGCCTGCAGAAAGTAATCCGGAACAAAATACATTCCGAGTCGCAACAAATTTTGACGCATATTTGACATTGGAAAGTACTTAAACGAAGAAGAAAATTATTTTTGTTTACGTCAATTGAGTATTCCGAGTTAGTTATTGATAATTCTGTTATCGTTAGACACCGAGTTTGGTTTTTTAATGTTCATTTAACCAGTTTCTTATATGACGAAGTTGTTTTGTAAGTGATCGGAGGCAAAGTTTCTAAAGAGTATTATGAATATGCTCACATATCTTTAGAAAATCCAGAAATGAAAAATATATCTCTCTCATTTGAAGCCGAACGTTAAATAATATATCTAGTATAGCAGAAAAATTAATGTTTAACTTGTATAAATCCTGTTTTGTAACTGGTAAACTAAACTAGAAGTTGAAATTCGACTCCTAGTATCTTTCGCATTTCACAGAAACAAATTTTCTTATGAACACAAGAAATAGGATTCTTAGGAAATTAAAGTGCAGCCTTTTTATTGAACAAAACGTATCGTTTCTAGGTTGATAATTGCAAATCTCCTTCTTGATATTTTAACGTTTTTTTCGTCCTAAAAATACCCGGCGAACAAATCCGCTGTTCAGGAGAAGGGGGGAGAGAAAGTAAATGTACAGAGATGGAAGCTGAAATCTAATTTCCTGATTATTTTTTTAAAGTTATTTTTTCTGGCGAACTGTTGTGTGTGGAATCCGTCTTTACTGAAGTTTCTCTTTATGTGAAATTTTAAACAAAATGGTATTGCCGTATTTTTTTTTTCCTTTAGACTTATTTTTCTATAAAAAAAAGATTTTCAGTAAAATTTACCTCGCAAGACAGAATAATGTTATCTTACCTCAAACACATTAAAAGACAGTAGTCTGGGTTTTTTTTATTCTTGTAATATATACTCATATACTGTTAGGCAGTGGTACGCTATCATTCAAAATTATGAGCAAACCATTGGGAAAAAAAACTTGTTGATTATCTTTTCAACATTTATCGTTACGACAAGAATATTATTCCTGCATAAATCATGAACATTAGATTAATAACGTATCAGAACGTAAACCATTAACTGTAACGTTGGTATCGTGTTCACTTCACAATATGGCCATCTTTCTTGTAAATTACTGTCGCGCTAGTAAATTTTAAAATATTTCCGTATAAGTAATTCTCATTCCTTTTCAAGTAGTTCCAAACTTAAGAGATATTAATTAGACCTTTTCTCCTTGACTCTTTGGTGGTGTTTATTTCATATAAATCTAATGTCGTTGAGAGTTGGATAACTAAAAGACCAAACCATAGTTTTAAGATGTTTTTAGGATTCTTTTTTTTTTTTTAGAAATAAATTGTGTAAGAGCTTTTCACTGAGCTTCAGATCATCATCTTGCTGCGGTATAAACACATTAACTATCAAACAAAATCCTGATAGAATTGCATCGCGTTGTAGGGTATTCTGATGTATCACTCTTTCGAGAATCTCATTAGTTTTTATCAACTCAACCGCCGAGTAACCTGCAAAACAACTACATATTTTCACATTACCACTATGCTCAATTGTAAAACAAATGCTGTTTTCACTATTCGTTTCCGGCCTTTCTTCTAACATACTGTTGTCTTCTCAAACCATTTATTTCAAATCTGGTTTCATCCAACTGTCATTCTGATGCTGTTTAGCCGAATCTCGCTTGCTCCTTTTGCTGCGTGTAAGAATGTATTTCTATTTGCTACTAAGAAGACTTCTGCAAAGGAAACGTGCCCAGAAGTTAAATGGCTACCTGTCGAGATTGCATTAGATTTTTGAACCAACAACTTCCATAGCTTTTTGCCTCCTAACTTTGTGTCTAAACCAATATACTTTACCTATAAATGGTTCTTAGCCCACAACATTTTCTCCACAAGCTTCGGTTTGGAGAAAATAGCTTTATAAAGAGGAAAATTTATAATCTTATTTTATATGAAATTGTATTTTTAAGCATCATTTTTATCTTCTAAACAAAGTGGTAGTAATCATCGGAAGGAAGCCAAATAAAATTTATACAAAAGCAATGAATGAGCTAATAATTGTTCAAATTAGTATAAAGAAACGATATGACAAACACGATAACATTCTACTGTCGGTAAGAAATGAATTTAACATTACTTAGAAATAATTTGCTGTATCCATAATTATGCAAAACCTTAAAGTTATAGCATCGTATCGATTAGTAATTTATATGTTCTGATACATGGTTTATCGAATTTTAATGTTTTATGGAATAATAATAAAATGTTAAAAAAAGCAGACAAATATTGCTTTTTTAAAGATTGACTAGATTTTTAAAACACCGGTGTATATATTTTTGTTTGAAATTTCTAAAAGATCTCATGAGTTTTAACTATTTATCTTCCTTTAAAGTTTCGGTGGTTATTTAATAGTATTAGTTAAATTACTGTCTCTTACATGACATCTATTAATTATATCATTTTCATTACATTTATTACATGAAATTATTGCATTTCTTTCTTTTTATGCTAATTATGAATATTAACGTTGCCATTCATTGCATTAATTATATCATAACCGCTCTTAACCTGATTTTCATATTAATACTGTTGTTGTTAAACATCGAATTCATATTATTCTTGTTGGCATTAGACATATTAATTATATCATTGTTATTAAAGACACGATTCTACTCTTATCGTTATCAATCAACTGTTCTGACCTACTAATATTATTAACTTTGCTATAAACCTATTGGTTACATTGTTACAGTTGACATTACTTATAATAATCACTAAAATTAAATCTATTACTGATATAATTAGCATTACTGTTAACATTTAAAATTTTTACCTCATCCCGTTTCTTTATAAATAAATTTGGAAAATAGAATAAAAATGCACACTTTACTATAGTTGTACTTCTGTGCAATAAACAGGTAAATGTAGTGATTTTAGACAGAAAACAAACATTTTCTTTGTGTTTTTTCTTACACATATTCGCTTTCTACATTGTGCAAAAATTAAAGAATAATAAGACAATTTGCGTAATCTTTCATTTTAATTTATTCACTTAATTTACCTCCATGTATTATGTCAAATTAATGGTACCTGAGTAGCACAAAGTAAATCAGTTCTTGTAGGAATAGGGTAACCATGATGCAGTTGCCTAGCGATCTAACTGTTAGTTTCTTCTAATAACTCATACGACACAAATATTTGTTGTTTAAAGGCAAATAATAAAATAATTTTGTAAAATTTTAACCTTTTTGCTATTAAAATTACTTATTTATTACTACCTGTTGTAGTTAAATATATTAATTTATTATCACCGTTGTTATAAGTCACACCAATTATTATTAACATATTTATTTGTTTTAACTTGGGTAAAAACTTTTGTTGTGGCAAAACTTGCATTTGTATCTTTTTCTTTTGCATTTTAAAGAAAATAAAAACCTAAATAATCACTCAAAGTATATTAAACTAATGTAAAATTTTCTTGGATACCTATCGGTGCTTATAGGTCACACATTATTGTTATAAGAATTATGATCAGAATTTTTAATGACACTAATGTACAGAACAACAAGACTCTTTTATTCCGTGTTAGTTGAAATCGAATTTCAACCTCTATGGTCCTTATTCTAAATAAATTTGTCATTTCTTGCTCTTTTGGTAATTTTTTTTATGATATAAGAGTTTTATTTTACTTCTTACAAATTTCATTTTCCTTTTCGTTTTACTTATTTCATTTTTTTTTCTTTTTTTAATAGACGTCATTTCTTTGTTCCAAACATAAAGAAGCGACTGCTTATCTGCTTTAGTTATTTTGGTAAAACGAAGAAAATTAAGCACAAAACGCAAAATCTTCGCTCTCTGTTTAACTATTTTATGCGTACCACGACAAATGGAACATGACGTTTGCATCAGAGGCCACCTATATACTTCCTGATTTAACCCTAACCAACACAAACGTCTGTCAATGGCGGGTCAACTGCGACGGAAAGCTTATCCGTCTCTTTCCATCTGAAAAAGACACCACTCATTATATATATATATTTATATATACACATTTCAACGTTAAATCATAAAACACAAACACTATTATTCAACAAGGTGTCGGCCATGACGTAAAACCCAGACCATTGAGTCTCGCTACTCGTGTTGCCACAGAAACGACATATTTATCTTCTTTTTTTTTCTTTTTTTGGAAAGGCAGAAGACAGAAATATTCCAAAAGTATCCAACACACAGACAGTGAGTCCACAATCGATAAGAAAAGAAGCAACGAAATCAGTAACTCCATGGAAAAACTGGATCAACGAAGAACAAGTAAAGATATGAATCAACTAAGACAAAACCAACGTCATACATTTGACTTTCAGGTTTATAATATTCTATCCGACACGCGCCCCAAAAATAAAATAGTACATATATCAAAAACTTTATTTTACTTATACTCGTAAACTATAGACAGATAAAAACATGCTGATGTTATTATTTAATTTTGTTTCTTCATTTTGAATAATAATAACTAGTAAGAGATCAAATGTATTCGCGTGAATTTAGATCAGAGTTTAGTAATTACAGGGCAAGCAGACGTCACGTCCCGGAAAAGGAATAGAAGTCCATACAATTTTAGATTGGTTATTGCTAGTAATATTAACTTTTGCCGGTGATATATTCTACTCATTCACGAATGTAATAACAAAGGAATATTTTGATACTTAACGGTGGCGGAATCCTAGTTGATCCGTAACTAGTATTAGAAACTGAAAGTCTAGTGATCGTACCTACTCTGGGAATGGTTAAGGGGGAACGACAAACAAACTAATTGTTTTACAGAAACCTAAAAAAAAAAAAAAATAAGAAAAATCAGTAATATAAAGGCTATATCCGGTTTCTGTAAAGGTCAGCAAAATCAAACATCTAGCCCGGGTCTACGATCAAAAAACAAGCGTGTAATTGTAATCTAGAAAAAGAACTGAAATCCATTAACGGCTGTCCAGATTTAGTAAATAGATTTTACCAATCGATAATGACACAGTGATAAATCGAACTTGCCAAAATCTCTCTGCTTGATCTTATTTTAGTCGTGGTTTGTTTTTCTTTCCCTTTTTTTTTGTAATCGAGTAATTATGACCGGAAGAAAAGAAATGTCCGAGCCTCTTATCTGTGTAACTGAAATTATCCTTGACGATAAATTAAAGGAAGGAGAAAAGAATCGCAAAGTTAAATTATCTGCCCTTTCATTCGCATTTCGCAAACGAAACAGAATAGAAAGACGTTTTAAAAACTGAAGAAACGATGAATATTAACCATATTTCTTCCTCTACCATTATTAACTATATACGCCCCATTGGATAATGTTCATTGATGTTCTGAGACATTGGATCTATTAAAGGAACTGTAGTACCTTTCTCCGTAAGAAGGGCACCTTTTATTTACCTTTCTTTACGAGGAAGAGTTTCACGTAGTGATCGCTACGCTGAGTACTACGTGCTCTCTAATGTTTTCAGTAGCTCGGGGGATGTGGAGTTTAAAGGCAGATAGAAAAACAGCATCGGAGCAAATTAATTGCCAGGAAAGATAATCTGCGAACGAGTAATGAGTACGTGCGCCAATTCGAAAAGCCTACAAATCCGCACGTTACGTCTAATGGTGCTCGGTTATTCTTCAGCACTTCAAAGGAAACTATTAGACGTTTGTTCTTTCAATGTCCTGCCGTTTTTATTTCACCGATTTGTTAATCAAGAAGCCAACCTTTATCCAGACACTCTAACGTTGTTATTCGTAAAGTCTTTACACAATTCAAAAGACACGTGTCTCTGATATATTAGTAAATGTAAAGTAAAGCCCATCCTTGTTGATAGTCCATCCTCGTTAGGAAATGTTAGGAATATATATTATTTAAAGAATGAATTTTAAATTGATTATCCACTAAACGGAAAAAAAACAACAACAACAACAACAGACATTTACTCGATCTTTAAAGATTGGGGAAAAGAGAAGCAAAGGAACAACTTTACAAGTTGTGCATGTGTCATTTCCTATGTGTTATTTAATGTTACGAAAATATCAGATAAAGAAAATGTCCTTTTGGTGGTAAATTAATTATTAGAGGATGCAGAGCTGGCATTTCATTCGGTGTACGGTCCGATTAAACACGGAATAGTGTAGCTTTTGAAATCTGTCTAAAACCGACGAGTCTGGGCAGTGAATCGCTGAGGTCCGTTCCTGTTTGCTGAAGCCAGATTGTGTAACTACACTCCAGAAATATTTACAGGTCAGTAACGAGTAAAACGTTTTAACTTTTCGGTTTTTCCCGTCGGACAATAAGACAGCGCCGGGTGCATTCTGTCGGGAAGCAACTCCGGCAGCATAAAGACTATACGGGGCAAAGGAAGTGTTACAAAATGAAACATTTTTTTTTTACTGCTGTTCTTCCTTTCTCGTAACAAAGAGAAACAGTCATGTGGAAAAAAAACATAAACTGCAATTTAAGGGGTGCTGTTTCTTTATCCGATATTGATAGACAGCTGCACTGGCCATATTTTTTTTTGTTGTTGTTGTTGTTATTCTGCTCGCGTCAGATAAAGACGCCTCTAAGACAGCCGCCGTCTGCAGATTGAGCTGGATGAATATTTTTCTACGGATGTGACGTCATGCATTCTTCCGGAGATCTAAGAACTTTTCTCTGCAGTTTCTGTATTGATACTCCACTCTCAAAGTGAAAGTTATCTTAAATGAGATTGTCTCGCAGTTACTACCATTATACGTTCGGCCGATAGAATTCGCACAGTCAATACAAAAAGAAAAATTCTTAGCATCTTGATCACGTATTTTAGCCACGGGCAATGACAGACAAGAGACACACGCCTCTCGTCGACATTTTCCAGCTCCGTCATGACGCTGTCTCACAGGATTGAACACACGAATTCTACCTAAATCACTGTCAATTGTAAAAGCGCCAGTCTTCAAGTCCGAATAAAACGAAGTGGCGAAAGTCATATTCGCATCAGCATCATCAACTATCGGCACCAGTAAATCAGACTTAAGTAGCGCAACAGAAGGCAAACAACCAAACAAGATAATGATGTGATAGCCATGAATTGGGAAGCCAAAACAAAAAACAAAAACGCGATGAACTGGGTAAAAAAAAATAGCCTGGTGGTTAGCGGCTAAAGTAACTTAACAGGGGAGAATGAAATTGTTTTCGGAATGTGGCTCTGGTACATTAAGGAACCTGACAAACCAAAATTAAGCATCGCTCAGAAATGGTCTAACCCCCTTCTTTTCTGATAGTTTTCTACTCATTACATAATATTTGCTATACTTCACCTTAAATGTGATGAAAATTCCTGCTTAAAATATTTTTTGAAATGCTCACAAAGTCCGCATCACCCCTTTTTAAATAAATATTTTACATGCTTTGTCGCGACGTTTTTAGTGGCCAAGAAGTTGGTATATAGTTGTTTTCTCTGTTGTAAATTTTGTATTGAAATCCGATTTTGATTCATGAAACATGACTCACAGAAATGGTCAGTTATGTTGTATCCGTGAAATATTTCCAAACTGTTTATATTCTTCAGAAATAGGTACAGAAGAGTTCAGAATGAGAGCAGGTGATGGCTAAGAATACTGGGTCAGCACTGTTCTAATCATAGATAAAATACCTGGATATTTTAAAGTGCTAGTTAGTGTCAAATCATTTTTACATTCCATAAAGTCCGTTTGAATTTACCTTTTATGAATGAGAAAAAAACATATTTCAATAATTTCCAAAAGTTTACAATCCTTACGTTTTCTCAACATTAATGCAAGGAATAAAAACTATAATAGCTGGGAAAGGCCTCAGCACCAATGCTAAAAATTCTATAATAAGGAAATACGGGAGAGATGCCATTTCAGCTTAATCCACGCGTCACAACAATGTGTACAAATTCATTGTTCTCTGCTTTGTTTTTATTTGCAAATAAAAGATTTACGCAACGATAGTTGAATGAAGTTTCACTGTCGTAAAATTCAACCATCAGGTGAGTTCTAGTCGTCACTGTTAACATATTGCTGTGTCCCTTCAACGGTTTTCGTCTTCCGCAAAAAAAAAAAACAAAAAGAAAAAAGAGCGTTATTTAACTTTAGTATCACAGAATAAATTCTAGCTTCATCTGATACTTTTACCGCTGGATACACTGAGAGAATTATTTACCAAGTTTCCGGTTCCGCCAACGTCAAACCTTAAGAGCGCGGGCAAACATCGACAAGCTACGCGAGAATTCCACCCTACAAGGCAAAGTCTCGATCGCGAGGCTAGGATGAGTTTAAAGCCCCGTTTCCCATAAAACTATGCACAAACGAAAGCGACCGCCGCTTTATCTCGGACGACGTGTCGACTTATCGAAAACGCAAAACTGGTCTAATCTCGTTTTGTCCAACAAAGAGAACTTCTTCTTCCAGTAGATTCGGTGAATAATCAATAGGAACCGCACCACGGTAAGGTCGATGCGCTGATCTTTCGTAAAATGAAGTTTTGAATCTGCTGTGCAAAAAAGAAAGAAGAAAAATGGTGGGGATAAAATGTATCATCTGCTATTTAACAGTAATGCGAAAATGACCTATTGTATGCTAAGATGAACTCCATCCCCAGCTCCTCTTGGAGATAACAAAAATAAACAGTGGCTCACCCATCCCTCCAACAATTACTATAAGGACACACGGAGAGAAAACTCTGTTTTAGAGGGTCTCGGCCTGGATAAACCTACCCCTCCTGCCGTGTAAAACGAAGGAGTTGGGTAGCCCGCCGCCCTCGCTAGGATGAGGAACATGAACACAGAAACACAGGTCGAAATAAGGCCTCAATTATAAACAGCTGTGGCGGCTGGTCGTGGAACCGACCCAGCTCCCAAACACACATATGCAACTTCACACACACTTCCTCCTTTCGCATGACACACACACACACACAAAAAAAAAGATGAACACCTTTACGTAGCACCGTATAATACCATAGATAAAATATTTGCAAAACGATAACGACTTCGTGAAATTCAGATGAAACGCGATTTTTTTTTGTTTTTTTGTTTTTTTACAGAACTGAACGAAAAACATCAATCTTTGCATACTTCTTTTAAAAAATGGACTACAGCGCAAACTTTCACATAACATTCCATTCAGACGTTAGTGGGCAAACAGGTTTCTACACAATTAAGTGGAAGGGGGGAAATAGAAAGAGAAATGGCAGGAGCTCTGCAACATAGTGACGTGAAAGAAATTTAGAGTCTGGCAGTCAAACTGTTAATCTGTTCCCTCCGAAGAGAATTCAAATAAAAAGAAGTCAAAGAAGAACTGGTGTTTCGACATTAGAACTGGTCGAAACACCAAAAAATCAGTAATTCGGTAAAACCGGTAGCCACACGAAAACCACTGACGTGTGCCAAACTCAGTTATCAGCTGTTAGGCCCGCGGAAAATAACTGGTGATTTTATCTCTCGGTTGGAGCTTCCCATAAATATTTTTAATCAGTCTCCTCCTTCTCCCCCCTCATTATTATCATTGTCATAATTTCAAACATCGAAAACTCCACGTTAGCGGTGGGTTCGCCGAACCAGTAAAAGACTCACTGCGATTTCTTAGAATCAACAAAAATCGTGATATGATTTTTTTAGGTTTCGCTTTTATCGATTACGGTAATAGAATCCATATCAACGTAATTAGCATACAGGCTGTATTTTCCACCCCCTCTTCTGTTGTCTAGTTTGGATTTTATTAAGTCATTTTGGTGGTTGAATATAACTAAGAAATATAACCGAATCTGGCGTTCAGAAAATACTTTATTAGAAATAGCGTAGCAACTCGCCCACGTGTTTTAATAAAGCAGTCTAAATCATTTTATTTAAAGTTTAACGGATAGAAGACGATATTCTGCTAAAGTCAACAAAAAGATTGCGGTGAGTAATTTACCTGAAGTTCTATCTTGAAGGGACAGTGGGCACAGATCGATTGGAAAGTCGTCTTTTCTTCATCTAAAAGTAATTAACTCTATTAAAGTACGGAAACCAACATGTTGGCTCATCGATGCATTACCGAGTGAGTTATCTTTCTTGTGCTCTTCTTTACCAGTCAACAACCGAAGTAACGTAATCGTGATCAGTCATGTAGCACCAACGGCTTAATTTTACTTACAATATTACAGCAAAGATCCTTTCTCTTTAAACGTTGGACGCCTTAACGAACGTAAGTTGCAAGTGCGCTCAGTAGTTATACCTTTAGTTTTAAGTCTTCGATGTCAGCTATCCAAAAAATGTTAGTTACCTATAAAGGAGCCGCTAGATGGCGGCAAACTGTTTCGTTGCTGTGTTGATTCTTAACACGGAGACAGACAATACCTGGTGAAATAAATGTGTGCACTACGACACAAGACATATGCTGATAGATCGCAAGAAATCCACACTGTGCACAGACATAAAGAATGCGTACTTTTAGCCTTGAAACTTTTTATCCATCTTCAATGTCTGAAAAAAGCAAATGAAAGACAATATTGATTCTAAACTATTGCAAATATCACGTAAAGACTCTTAGTTAATGCCGACTTTAAAACATGAAGGTTGTATGGATTTAATTTCCTTGATAGATCAGTTTTGTATTACCTCTTCCCAACATGCATTCACTTTCTGACGCTTAAGATGCAAATTTATTGCTTAAAATTAACCAAGAGAATAGCAGTACATGGGATTCATACAGTGCTGATTACACTTACCGGCCACACCCCTAGTTTGAAGGACTCGGCCGCCCATTAAATACCATTCTTTTTCCAGGAAGTAGGGCTGAGACAACTGGTGTTTCATAGTTGTCCACAACTATGCGACTTACGGGAGGAAAGGACAACGTCATATAGTCGGCGACAGATCCCCAACGTTCTCAGATAGAATTTAATTCAGTACACCGTTGTAGAGTAATTTACGATGATATAAAAGAGTCTGTCCGTGAAGTCACTAATTAAAGATCCGAGAGAGTCATTTTTCGTTAACTTAGCAGAGTTGGTCGGCTGGTATTTAGGTCTAAGCTGCACCTAGATATTTTGCTTCATCAACTGTGTTTTAACGCTAAACCTACTTATCTCCCTTTTCTCCGGCAGCGGCGCTACTGTTTAGAGGATATTTTCTAACAACCGATGAAGACCCTTTTATTCTAAAAATTGAAGAACTAAACTCAGTGTAAATAAAAACAAGGTATTATTGTCGTGTGTCTCCCTAAGCTTAAAAATTAAATTAACTAAATGATGCAATTTAAAACAATTTTTACTTCTTGTTAAAAATCAAAATTATTCCACAAAGAAAAAAATATGTAATGGAAAAGTATTTTATCTGTTATTTTTCTGTGATTTTGCTTTTCTCAGTACGAGTCTGTAAGTAATTGTAGATGACGCTATCTCGACTGATCCAATAAACACAAAGAGCATAGTATTGCGCCTATGTACTTATTACTAACAGACGCACTACGTGATCTCATGTTAAAACAGAACATTAAAAACCTGTGAATTTGAACAAATATCACCTAAAGTCTTATTGATTAATTAAAGCCAGTAAGTGCCATGCAAAAAATTGCGTTTACTTAAAGTGGACGTATATAAAAAACCGTTTCACAATTCGCATTTCTTAAGTTCGATGGTAACGGATAAAAAATTTGTTGCAGAGTCTTTTTGTCCCGATTTCCAAACACAAGGATTATTTCTGCTGATGATAGTCATAAAGCCCCAAACTAAAGATACGTTTTGCTTCCATCAGATTTGCTTTCGTTTTTCATTATTATTTTTGTAAAATTAAGGCAGCGCATAACATTCTAAAAAGCAAGAGAAACAATTGCGCATAATTACACTTCGCGTTTTAAAAAGTGTGACATTTAGGTTTGTCAAAGACGAAGTACTTGTACCTTGATTGACACGTATGATTAAAAAAAAAACTGGCGTGGATTGACTAATGAGGAAATACAATACACTGATTTTAAAAAAAAGAGTCTGCCCAGTCTTAAGAATCACCCCTGGCTTTGCGCAGGTCCTGAGATCTAGAATTAAATATCTTCACGAGGTTTTGTTTTGCTTTTTTTTAAATTTTAAAAGGCATCTACCACGCGTTAGACTTTCGCCGTCTTAAGGGAAGGGGGATGTACGAGCGTGAATTCGTCGAGAGTTTAATTCAACCCTTCTTGAAAAGACCCGCTGCTGAGGTAGTCGATTGGAAAGCATAAAAACACCTGATTTGGCCTCCCCGCTGTACTAATTATAAAACTGGAATTTGCAGAGCAAAGAAATCCTTTCAAACCTACAGAGAGTCAGAATCGACCCCCCTCTACGCAGGACTTCCCTAGTTCGTAAATGTCAGCTACCGCGCCGTATTTACTTAATGAACAACTATTTGTGTACGTGCTGGAAAATTATTTGCCCGGCACCAAGCGAATCCCATCCCTCGGCTGTTTTGTAATTTTTGACAGCCCGGCTGCTTTGCTAACCAGAAACTCGAGAAGCTTCGACTCCAGCGATATCCGCCCACGTAAAATGTGCTGGTCTTAATTCGTTTACGACTGACCACAAATACCTGCTGCTGCTGCTGTTGTTGTTGTTGAGCGAGTTGGACTTCCGAACGAGGCTCTGCCAATGGCATCGCATCCCGTAAAGACAAGTGGCCTGTTCTCTGTCGAATCCTCCTCGTTACTGAGAGATGTTCGTCGAGCTGCTGCTGCTGCTGTTATTGGCTGTACGAGCCTCTGTTGGACTCTTCAGTATCCTAAGAAACTTCAATTTTGCTTATCGCGTAATAACATTTATAACATTATATTTTTCTCGTATCAGACTTTAAAAAACTAATTTAATTATGACACCTTATTATTTCTTGTCATCAGTTCATTTTTTTTCTAATCCTACAAGATGCCTAAATAATCTGAACTCCTTTGGTTTGGCTCATAAATATTTATTCTGCGCGTGCAGTAGTTTTATATAAAGGACCGTTGCAATTAGTTGGTAAAATGTCTTTTTCAATCGCACGGTGCTTTTAGAGACCTGAAGATGAGTTATCAGATTAACCAATGGTGACCAAGTCTAAATTTTCCAAAAAAAAAAAAAAAACAATTCGCATGTCTTCCTTGAATTGTTGCTATAAATATTGTTCTTCTGGGGGCTTCGTTTTCCATCAAGATTTTCTCAGAGATGCTTTATAGAATCCTAGCTCATGATGTTGTGGATCGACGAAAACAAATTTCGTGCCATCTAAGCTGCAGTGGTTCCAGATGTATGCCGTGTTGTCTGTATTCCCGCAGGAGATGGTGATATCGGTGGGAGGGATAGCTTAATGAGCTACAACGAAAGAGGGTACAATAAAAGATGGATATTTTATCAACACAATTTAGAAGTCCATTAGTGAATGCCTACACTAATTTCACTTGCATATCAGGGTTATGAATAAACAAAATGTTTTTGTAATCTCTTTATTCGTGGGTGGCTGCCAGTGGTTCAGGTTCTCACGCACTGAGCTAAAGTCAGGGGTCTGAACTACTGTTGAATTCTGCACCTTATCTGTAAACGTGTGGTGTTGGCTAAGCAGGGAAAAGGGGTCTTAATGACCATATCAACCTCATTCCTTTCTGTGTTATTACAGTTTGATTTAATTTACGCCTTCATTCTTTTATATGAAAGTCATTTAATAGATTCACTTTTTTTAAAAAAAAGTTTAGAATCGCTAAATAATCAAACATTGTCAAGATTCCAGTTAGTACCTTTCATTACATTTGTGGTTGTAGCAAACGGTTTAACCCGTACTAACCCTAACAAGACACTTCTATTAGGAAATGTTTTTTTAGTTTTTGCTAAGAGAATGACGTTTCCGTCCACGCAATCCTCTTGTAGTTGCATGTACAGAGAGAGAGAGAGAGAGAGAGAGAGAGAGAGAGAGAGAGAGAGAGAGAGAGAGAGAGAGAGAGAGAGAGATGCAGTGCCAGCTATAACTATAACTCAGTGAGTAAAACATCTTGGAAAATATACGATATAAGAATCAGGAACAAGGAAGACTGTTGCATTGAAATATTCTGTAGAGGTTGGGATATTTTTGGTGAGTTCATAATTGTGGTCGCTAGATACAGTAGATTTCAAAATTTTGAGCATACAATAAAAAATACATCAACATTTTCAAAACTTCACTGTTAGTGAAAATATACCATTTCATCGAAAACAAAAATACTGCGCCTCATGTATCAGAATACATAAAACAATGATCGTGACGTTGTTATCGCTTCACGATTTTTGCTTTCTTTTCTTCCTATTAATTTGAATAATTGATAGCTCATACTATTTTTCTGTATAACTGCTAATCTACCTCATTGTTGGTGTCCGATGTTTTTTATCCAGATAAAATAGCTTATTAAATAAGAAAAATTCTAAGAGAATCGACGCTGACTATTAATACCCATCACAAAGTCGGTTCCTCCATCGGAAAGTTGTGGAAAACATCGGTGTTGCTCGCGAACGATGTGCAAACAAACCGTTCACAAAAGTGAGTCAGCTGGTTAAGTCAGGAAGTTAAAGGGCCGAAAAATACAATAGGAACGACTTTGGTCCTACGATTAAACATGGTGGTAGAAATGTGAAAAGACGAGATTTGTTTTGTCGCTCGCTCGTCGGCTGGTGACACCTGAATTTCAAAGAGTTTTTAATAATCCCTTAAGCAGTAAAACGCTAGCGCCTAGAATATCGCAGCAAAAGAAAGTTGAACTGCCACCTGTTTCTGTTGAACTCATTAGCATTTGGAAGAACGGAGTTTTGCTTGCAGGTACGTATACTTTGCGTTAATTACGTCGAAGCATGGAAACGACTTTATTTCTTATTATGCTCGAACTTTTTGCTTAGGGTTGCAGTTGCGCCAACGGTGTCAATTGCCGGACGGTTATTAACACTGCTTAGCGGTAGATGTCACCTGTCGCGTTGCTTGGAAGACAATGCGTTCTTTCGCCCAAAAGTCCCGCCAAGTATCATAACGGCCATTTGTGGCGCCAAGCGGTCGTCACCGCTTTTCGTTTTTATTTACAGCAGCAATAAACGTGGGTATTTTTATTTTGTGATGAAAAAAAATTATATAAAATATATTAGGGTTAAAAATACTGTTTCTATACCGCCCCGCCCCCTCGTTATCCGTGACTTTCCTCCGAGCTCTACACTTAGCCCCTGCCATCGACTCCAAGATTTCTAGAAAGCTTCACCTCGCTAAAGTCAGCGACACCCCACCGGCTCCCCGAACACGTCATCTCACCCCCCACCACCACCACCAACCCGCCGCGTGGGTTAAAGCCGGGGTTAGGTTAGGTTTATCGAATGGCGAAGAGAACGGTCAAAGCGAATTAGCACCGGCTGCCAGGAAAAAAGGCCATAAACTTATTAACTCGCATTAGATTGCGGGAGGTTGGGGGCGGGCGGGGTGTGTGGACATTCTGACACGAACTGCTTTTGGCGAAACGTTAACAACGACTCGAGCATCGGAATTAATGTGCGACCGTTTCGGCAGATGGCGACAATAAGCAGGCCTTTGTTCTTGTGCGCCGCTAAACTCCATTTTTAACAAATGAATGCATTAACACTCGCGATCGAGTTGTGTAATCAGGAGAATACTATTTTCTTTTTGACTGTAACGTGATTCATCACATCGAACATTCTCTGCCACGTTAAATGATAACGCCACGTGAAAAAAGGATGGGCAGCAACAACTGCTGCCCCCCGCCGGACGTTGTTAGTACTACATCATATTTCACTACCCATCCCTCGCAATCTCATCTCGAATGGAGGAGTTTCTGTTAAGAGGTGAGAGATTTGCAAATTAGGGGGTCAACTATTCTTTATCGAAAATTGACTATCGAGACAAGCCTTGTCATAGATCTATAATTTAGGAATAAAGTTATCGTTTGGCAATTTAATTATTTCCAAACCAAACGAGCATCGGAATTAGAAAGTAGTTATGAGTTATTGGGAAGATGAACGGGATTAATGAGTTTTCTCATCTTGATCTGTAGACTGTGAAGATCCTGCTCGGTTCGTTGTTTTCGTTGATAAAGGTCGTTAGTTATCCGGGCACATCTTATCTGCATAAAACTTTTAAAATAATAAAAGTAAAAGGAAAAGCTAGTCGATCTAATAAGGGCGAGGGAAGCACACAAAATGTAAATTAGCAAGAATTAAACAACAGTATTCTATTTTAAACGCCCCTTTTTTGGTGTTTTTAAACTTCCTATGTATATTTACACTTGACTTTCATATAGTTTTAACGTATCTCTAGTTGATTCTCGTCCAAATTTATTTTGTAATCCCGTGTTCCGTTTGCCTGCTATCTTTTCCTTTCCTACTAGTCTATCTGGCCATTTGTCAATCGTTTAACTTCTGTTTTAGAGTTTATTATTGCAACAGAATTTCTAAACGTTGAAAATTGCTTCCATAGCCGATAACATTAACCGAAGAGCGAGTCTTGCGTCAGAATGGCAGGTAATGTGAAGAAATTAGTTTGGACTCAGACAGTATGACCTTTTTGAATAATCATATTTCTGCTTTCGGTGGGAACTCCAATCGCCATACATCAGCAAAAGGACGTTTTTTGTTGTAATTCTCGCGTGAAAGACTCTGGTTTATCTATTTTTCTTTCTAGGAAATGTCTAGATGCTTCAAGCGTTCCCTTGAACGCAGACTCGAGAGAAATAACTGAATGGTAGAAAGATAACTTGTGATGCAAACTTAACAGTGTTCAGGGCTCTCTGTACGAAGATTCTTCCATTACTGAAATACTAAAATGTCGGACTGGTGAAAATGTTAATAAATGCTGATCAATACATTAAGTTAGCTCGTGTGACTAACTTTCATATTGGAATTCTCAAAAGATACAGGATTTGGTATCCTTTCGTATTGGACCACAAATCCGAAACCTGTTGTAGCTACCAACCCTATGATATCTGGAATTTTGATCTTGTTGTTTTATTATATTATTATTGAAACTGTCCATAACACCAACCATCGTCTAATTTCATTGTCGTCATTACGCGAGAATTATCAAATTAATCTTATCAGCTTTGTGCACAACATCGACAAAGGACAGATTACAAGATGAAAGGAAAGTGATTTCGTTAAATCTCCAACGGATACAATACGACTTATGCGAGATAGCGATCATCTTAAAACAGGTCTTGCATATTTATAGATTATTAGCTCTATCGGCAAGTTCTGGGGACTAACGGAAAATATATAGAGAGAATCAAACATTTGTTGGAACAGACCTTTAAAACCTTTTTGTAATTACTTTTAAATGGACTACAAGCATGCTGTTAGTAAACGCTAGTATTGTAGGTTAAAATATATATACTGGAAGAAAAAAGACAGAATTTCATTAGTGGAAAATAATTTTATTGTTTATCGGTATTTTTGTGTTAGAATATTGGAAATTTATAAAAGTCATAAATAATTTAAATCTACATTTTTTTGCTTGCTTACTTTATGCTCTTAGTGTACGCACCTCTGTAGCCAAGAAATATGACTATGCTGTGCCGATCGGGAACTGCTCACCTGGTGAATCGGTGTCTAAACTGTGGTCCTGAACAAAAAGGTGTGTACCGAGTCACATTATATAAAGTATTGTTTTCATCTCTTCTAACATGATCCAAGGAAAGAATATAAATAGTTGGCGGAGAAAAGCTTCTGGTAGCGCGGTGATATAATATAGAAATGGGGAATTTTTACTAATCAAATATCCGTTTTACAACCCAGTCTGGCTTAATGTGGGAAGAGACCTTTTGAAGAAAATCAATAAATTGTAAAAGATGTAATTTTAACCTTCATTCAAACTGTTTTTTTACATGAAAACGAAAAGATCAAAAGATAGAAACGTCTGCAGTATCCTAGCACCAAATTTGATACAGCGACCATGAACATACAAGGTGTTACAAGCACTTTACAGATTTTTATAAATGCTTTTTTCGAAAATTAGCCATCATCATCATTGGTGTCGATTTCTTTATCCTCTAGCGATTCTCTCAGAGATTTTCCCTGAACTTCTTGCAAGTTCGGAAAAGGTATTCAGAATAAAAGTACCAGCTAACCTAGGAAAATATTTTCTTGCGTCTCCTTTTGCAATGTAAAGCAAAACAGCTCATTAAGATTAAATATTGCATAATGTCAAAGAGTAGTGTAAAATTGTATTTCTAAAGAGTGAAAAACAGTCCGATTCTTTCTCTCTCTCTCTCTCTCTCTCTCTCACATTTCTACGAAATGCAGGTTGCAGGTTCTTGCTGGCTACGACGGCCAGATACCAGTTAAATTTTAATGTGGTTTAATATTGTCAGAAATTCATTGTTCAGCAAGTAACTGACCTTTGCCTGGTGCGGATTGGAGAAAAATGGCTGGTCAATCACGGCGTTTTCTAAAGAGCTGCGTATCGATACGTTTCATAATTAGGCACTTTATATCAGATTTCAATCAACCGAACTCATCTGGCAATTGAAGTGCTAAATCCAGTTATCGCCCATGCTGCAATTCTATTGTGTCGGCGGTTTACAGATTTATTAATCTCGCCTGAGTATGACCGTAGGATGTTTGCGAGTTCCCTTTAGAAACCGGGAAATAAACTCTATGCCAACACAAAAGTTAAAATGAAGAAAGCGCCTCATTTATCACCTGACATTCTTTATTATTTTGTTGAATAAATCTAAAACCAGAACATTAAAATGAAAGCATTGCATATACATGAAATATTGAGAGAAAAAAGAGACAGTACATGCTAATGTGCCCATCGTTATCCCTACTATTGTTTCAGTATTATAATGTAGGTTTCCAGCCACAACCAGCTACACTTTTAAAGACCCTTGCTTAAGGAAACTGCTAATGAAACCCACATCACATAAATATTATTTACGTATATGATGTTTCAAGTAAATGTCATATAGAAATGTATTTAAAAATATGGTGTACTGGCACATAGCAGCCAGGTGAGCAGAATTAAAAACTCTAAAATTATACTTGCATGTCGCTTGTTCTATAATAAACCAGTGATTATATAGTAACATCGTTAGTTTATATAAAAATATTATATAGAGTGAAACCGGATTTTCAGCTATCTAGATGGTGTCAGTAACAATACCAGAGAGAATGTAGACGTACTCCACATCTACCTGTCTTGCTCACTCACCTACGCAAAAACAAATAGTGAAATCGACACCAAGCAGGTATATATTTATCAATTATTTTGGGCTCTCTTCACAATACATCATACATAGTGGCCTCATAACTACATGTAAAGGTTTAACCTTCATTAATAACCTCCAAAAATTTTATATATGGTATGTTAACTCAAACCACAACTAAAATGCACTCTAATTAACGTGTACAAGTATTAAGTTTGAAATTTCAAACATACGTAATCCTCACTAAACTATTTTTAGTGGGATTATGAAATTGTCTGTGTCTGTTTTATGCAAAAGTAGTATTTTAGATTTTAGGTTTCAAAAGGATGACTTAAACGTCAGACTGGCATTTGGCAAATATATTTTCATTGTCCTAACAAGAAAAAAAGCTGAAACTCGGAAAAATAGGCTTACCTTTTAATGTGAAATTAAAAACTTTCTCCTTCTATGTTATAAGATCCATTTGCAGCTAAACCAAAATTATTTGTGTATTTTGAAAAGTGAAAACAGTAACAATAAAATTTATAAAATTTGTTCACAAATACTACTCGATTGTTTTGGCTTTTAACAATGCGTTTAGCATGATTTAGCTTATTTAAGTGTATTATTAATCTAAAGATATTTTACTTTAAATGATAATATTTCTCAACTTTTATTTAAGATGCAAAATGGACAATATCATGATATCGTGTGAATAGAAGTGTTTTCATACGACGTCAGCAACTGACTATTTTGAGGCAATGTAGAATAAGAAAAAAGAGCTCATTGCTATTAAATTGGCTTGATAACTTTGGAATTGTTTAATTATTCTTGAGAAAATGCATGGCATGGTATTCAAAGTTTGAACTTTAAGCTATTACGATAGACTTTCATATATGAAAAACTTACGTTACGATGCAAAATGATCAATGACTGGTTATTTTTAACCTCTAAGGAATGACCAGCTGGTTCGAAGTTATTTCTTTATTACCAAAAATATTTTACCCTGAAATTGTGATCTATTTGGTATAATCCCATATGCTTTAGAAAATTTTAAAAAGTTACAAGTAACTTCTAATCCTTGTCTCCGTTATATTTCTTGGACGATTTGTCTGTAACTGCAAACCGTTAGTTTAGTCCTGTCGAAGGTGTCAATATTTTTTAATGTAGAAATATTTAAATTCATCAAAACCAATATTTGCACTAACCAACACATTACAGATATTGGAAATCTTTTAACATAATAAAAAAAGTATAGTAAAGATTAATTTGTTTAGTTTTTGGTTCACACCTACTTTAATTTCACAGTCATGTCCTTGTGTAAACTCGGGACTATTAAAAGAAAAATCTTGATAATTACCGTATAAATCATGTTTATTATTTACGGAATTATCATAATAAAAATTTAATGACCTCAGATATAAATCAGAAAAATGGGAATTTGTTGTGTACAGACTCTCTTGGGATTCACATTCATTTATATATAAAAATTACAAAATTTTGTTTAAATATAAAACTTACGTTATTTAAGTTAATATCAATATAATATAAGTTTGATTAACACGCTCGTCAAATTTTTGGGGGGTATAAAATTTATAACTGTTTCTTTTCTTAAATTTTTCGTATTTTTAATAAACGTATTTACTTATTAATTACAAAAGTCTTTTTCAAAATCATTTGTAAACTTAGTTCTTATATTAGCGGTTAACTCTACTGATTAAAAGTAATATCTCACTGGATTTTAGTTATTTTCAAACTAGGAAATAAAGATTAGGTCTATAAAGTGCATCATAACTTGCTGTATTATATATTTTTTTAAAATTTTGTAACAGTATGTTTAAATTATTTTTTATCTTCTATAATTTTATTTTCATATGGCAAAAAGTCATTCTATTTTTGGTAAACAAAATTTCTACAGCAAATAGATAGTTTTTGTAATGAATATGTAACTTTGGATAATCTAAACCTAATTCATAAATTACAGCTGGTGGCGAATTATCTGGTGTTTGTAATCTTATGAATTCTCTTGTTTTACCCGTTTAATATTTTTTTTAAAAAATCTTTATTTATTAGTCATAATTTACATTTAAAAGTGTGCTCTTGATTATCTAGTTCCCAGTTTAAGACCACTTACGTTTTTCCATCAATTTATTATATACTAGAAGCCTCAAGGTATTTTATGCCACTTTTAGATGTATTAGCATAATTATTATTAGATATTGCGTGTTTGTATGAAGTTATAGAGATATTTCCTCATATCCCTTGCTCTATCATTAATAACTTATCATGAAACGTCTAACATTATTTCAGTAATTTTCAGGAAATCATTCCAAACTGCAAAATGAGCAGTAAAAATGATAATTTACAAGCCTTTTGACACTCAGTTTTAAAGTTTCAAACCTATGAGATTAATTTTTCTTATTAAAAGATTACGTATATTATTTTACGGATTTAATACAATTTATATTTTCTTCATGTGTAAAGATCACAGCTTTGTGATTTTTTTTGAAAGTTGTATAGATATTTTTAATTTCTCAATGCGTTCTATAGAAATTTTAGCAATATTTTCTACATTTTCGTTACTCTTAGTTGTAAGAAAGCAATTTCATATTTTGCATCTGATTATGCAAAATAGTATCAGAATGAAAATGGATGGTACTTGTAATATTCTTGAGTTTCTACTCTTCCTTTCAGTAAATCATTTTCAAAATTTGCATATATTACAAAAGGTAATTTATGTTTTGAAAAATACTTTCTAAATTTTAGAGCTTATTGTTAAACAAAGTACCACACGGTGCTTCATTATTAGCTAATAGTGCTCAGTCATCTTTTAAAGTATGCAAACAGCTCTCACATATAAAGGATTCCGATTCGTGTTTTGTTAATAGCGAACTAATTAGCCGAGATGGATTTCTGAATAGAGTATAATGAAATTGGTATTCTTGTGTAATAAGCAGCATTTATGCGTAATTAAACTTGGGCTGTCGAAGAAAATGATCTTTTAGTATTTTAATGCAGCTGTCATAGATAAAATAATATCCCAGGATTTTCGTTCCAACAATCTTCCATTTTTTGGATTCTGTGAACGGTCTCATTGCCATACTTGTACAGAATACAACATTCAAAATATTTAATGCTCAGTGCGTAGTCTAGATTTCGATGCCATTATTTTTCCAATGTAAATCCCGCGAGCATTTGCGACCTAAGTGTACCAAGATCACAACGTCTGTGTGAGTAGGAGCAAGACAAGGATTAGCGATGATTGACTCAGCAGTAAGAAGTTAAATGTAGCTGCCCAAATTACGTCGATGGGTATAAAATGAATCTTCTTATTTAGCGAATGGCAATAATTGTGTTTCTAGAAATTTTAAGTCAAATTTTTTTAAAAACAATCTTTACTTATCAAATGATTAGAATATTGTAAAATTTACTTTGACATTTTTTTCTTTTAGCTTTGTGATAAACTAGATATTGATTATCCACCCATCGTTATTCCCTGGATTTATGCTACTTTAACGCTCCATTTTGAAAAGTCTAGTTTTCTATTGATGCTATTTCCTATTATCACGGTACTTTTACTCTCTCTTCTACCACAATTTTAAAGATGCACAAAAGAACTTGAAGAAAAGAATCAAAGATAATTTGAAGGATATGTTTAAAGCGTTCAAGACTGACCCCGAGACGTTGGAATCACGCGAAAGAGAGAGAGAGAGAGGAGAGAGAGAGAGAGAGAGAGGAGAGAGAGAGAGAGAGAGACTATTGAGTTCAGAGGGGGCCTTATGGAATAAAATTCATTGAAACAGCGTATCAAGACATGTGAACAGATCCGAGCTATTAAAAAACCTTGAAGCTTTCTTATCATTAACACTCAACACTCATCGAAAAGGATCCCTGACTCCAAGATTGGCTTGTGGAACCATCTGAGCACGTACGAATCGCTTTCATCAGACATGATAGACGTACTTCAACAGAATGTCTAATGGTCCCCCCCCATATATTGCCATTGATTTTCTTAGTAATTATAACTCACTTACAGACACATCAACTATCGCTCTTGCGCCCAAGATGGATTTACTTCGTTTTGTGTACATTTTGTACACCTTTTTCTGCTTTGTTTGGTTTAAGAAATTAAACCAGTGGTTTTCTTCTGATTGATGCCTTATGTGCCGATGTCAGAACGCAGGTACGACAAAGAAGTGCACGTTTTACCAAATCCACCTTCAGACAGCAACAGCAAACAATCACGGAAACAAAAAAATTGTGTGGTTGAAGACGTAAAACCAGGTCTGTGTTCCAAGCAATTCAAAGAAACCGTTTTACTTTCGGTATAAGAATTTGCCAGCAAGGAAAAAATAATGTTTGTGCGAAACCTTCCAGAAAGGTTTAAATCTATAAATGGATTAACCCAATCTTAAATAGAAGAAACCAACAACGGTGGTAAATCTGTAAAAAATACACCAATTAATATTTTATACGTAGAGGTTTTCACAAATACACAACTAAGATATAGACCACCACGTGCACTTCAGCAAATGTCAATAGCTCTTACCACAGGAACCAGACAGCTGGAATACGGTAGAAAACTCTTAACGTAGGCCTTAGGAGCTGAAAAATCGGTATATTGATAACATATTTCCAAGTTATCTCAAACATTTCCATTGTATATTCAATCTGCGAGCTGGTGTTTGCTTCATACCTGGCAAACTGCGCAATAACACGATTAATCATATAGTATATTGAGCACGCTGGGATAATTTGCTTAGATGATAAGAGTTTTTTTTTTCAAAAGATAAACTTTTGAATACATTGATTATACTTTATTATGATTTTACTAAGTAAGTAGACCAAAATGTGAATAAATAATAGACTCTAAAAAAACGCTTGCACCAAGATTATTCTGTTGAAAGGTTAGCTTAGTTTGGAAAGAATTTTATAACAGACGCTTCTGTTAGGTAATTTTATCTAATGCTTCATAGAAATCAGTATATTACATTCCGATCGAAATATTATATGGTGAATTTAGCAAAGTAAATCCTCAAATTAATAAACGCCTCAAAGATTTTCTTGTTTCTTCATCTAAATCCCCTAATAAATACGGAGTAAAAATATAATTATAATAATTCCTTAATGCAATAATAATGTAAAGCTGAGTTTATAATTATGCATATCAAAGTTAAAAATTCAACCAATACAATAAAAAATTTTTTTTTTAATTTCATTAGAAATGTTAATTTCTACTTTATCTTATTCTTATGAATTCGTTATTTAAAATTAGTGATGATACAATAATAGTATAGACCTGTTATTCATGGTTGCAAATTTCGTCATAAGTAAACAGATCTTTAAGGTGTCATTGAATATCATCTGAAGTCCGTTTTTATCCGTAAACATTTAAATATGGACTTTACTTATCTTCACTACCCAAGTGTATATATATATATATATATATAGGCCTTTTAGCTTTATTGGCAGCCGTTAGAAATAAAGTGAAGATAAATTTTTCGCCCGGTGTGGAGAGATGTGATGTTTGTTTTATATGTGGACAACTTGCCTCACTGACAGAAGAGTACCTACCTTAGAGCATTCTATTTCCACTGATTAGAATTGTTATATATATATACTTGTTCACTACTACTGGGAATAGTAAAGAACCAAAAAGACAATTTTTTTTTACAACAGCTTTGCCTTCCTTATTTTGCATTGCATTTTATACAGAAACCGTGAAAATGGGATATTTGATTTTTAGGTAATCTGTAAAATAATTACGACTTTGAGTCTCCGTTTTCTAAGTAAGAGATTACTCCTGATTAATACTGGAAACCTGGCCGGATATCATTACAGAGATGTAATTTGAACCGCGTTTCAGTTGAACATCACTATTTTAAATTATTTGTGAGAAATAAGATACATTGTAAAGGCAATAAAAAAAGAAAAAAAAAACGTTATTATTTAATTTTTAATGAATCATAACTAAGGGGATACAAACTGAATAAATGAATATGTAGACATTTATAAAAGTGCGTCACACAAGCGGGGAAAATATGGTAGATATAGATTTAATACAGGTATTACCGAGTGGTCTACTTTATTTACCTCATTCATTCTTACCTGCGAAAGAAATAAACAATGTGTTTCTATACAGTAATTTATAAAAGTAGTTATGAGTAGTGATCGACACTAATGCCCTTTAATTCCAGCTGTGTAAACGCGATTAACTGTTTTATCGCGATTTAAAGGGAAGCTTAATTCTCATGGAAAATAATTCAACAGACTGATGAATTTACGGGTTTCGACATCGCAGCTGAAGTAAGTGTTTTGAGAAAAAGCCTTCCTTATTATGAGAAAACTCTGAGCGGTCTCCCTGCCGCTTAAAACCACGCAGTTATTTCAGGAAAGGAAAAGAAAACGTTGTAAAGCGAAGGGGGGAGGGAGGGGAGGGAACGATAAAACATCGATAAGCGCCATTTCTCTACCGGCCGCCACGGAGCAGAACTGTCCAGTCTCACTCTTCTCGCAGTGACGTATATACACACATACATGTCCCTCCTCCTCCTCCCCCCACCGTGGCTACAGCGAGAAGTGGAAAACTCGCTCGCCGTCGATCCGTCACTTCACAACGAGTCGCTACCGTCTTTATCCGGGGCCGTCAAAAACAAAAAAATGGTGCAGACTCGACGCCGCTACTCTTTGGATACTAAGCCGCGTGGACCACTGACATTTTGTAAAGCTAATCCGCTTAAGAGCAGGCCAACGCAGCTTCATTCCAACGTCATCGATTGTCGTCAACGATGAAGTTATTTCTGTCTCTCACACCGTAACCCTCCCTCCCCAGAGAGCAGTCCGCGTGATCGACAGAAGTGTGTAGTTTTCTCCCTTTCCATTTAAAATACAAAAACCCGGTGTTGACTTCCCATATGTTTGTTTATTCGTCAGCTTCGTAAGGTTCACCACCCTTCAGGTTTTTTTGCTGTTAAATTACGGTCTTTCCATCAGAGGGGGAGGGGATTTTCTGGGAGACGGTACTGGAGAGGATCATTTGAAAGTGTTAGCTCGACCGATCATGCGAGCCTTGGTGCACGGAGGTTTTCATCGCTTAGCGGTGATTTTATATTTCGCATCATCTGCTCAGGCTGGTGCCAGTTATTTCCCTTGAGGATGAAAAGCAAACGTAAAAACAAAAAACAACCAAAAGTTGTCGCGATTATTTTACCTCATTTTTTTCCTATCTAGAAATCTAAATTACAAAAGCCTGGTAGCATTTCACCTTCATAGGTTCCTTGAATATTCTAAGGCCAAAATCAGACATTTTATTTCGATACGTTCAACATGGCCCCTAACCAGCAAAAGCAGAAGGTTATTTAGAAATCTTTGTTTACCCCAGCACCTGGTAAGTAGCCCCACCTTCGTACAGAAATGCGATGACCGGGTCCGTATCACGCCCCCCCCTTTTTTTTTTTTTTTAAAAATTGCTCGTTATGGTAAAAGACAGAGAGAGAGAGAGAGAGAGAGAGAAGAGACGTGACGTCGTTACAGAGAGAAAGAGGGATGACGTCAGTACAGAGAGAAAGATGGATGACGTCAGTACAGAGAGAGAGAGAGAGAGAGACGTGACGTCGTTACAGAGAGAAGAGGGATGACGTCAGTACAGAGAGAGAGAAAAAGATATGACGTCTATACAGAGAGAGAGAGATATGACGTCTATACAGAGAGAAAGAGGGATGACATCAGTACAGAGAGAGAGATATGACATCTATACAGAGAGAAAGAGGGATGACGTCTATACAGAGAGAGAGAGATATGACGTCTATACAGAGAGAAAGAGGGATGACGTCAGTACAGAGAGAGAGAAATGGCGTCTATACAGAGAGAAAGAGGGATGACGTCAGTACAGAGAGAGAGAGACGTGACGTCGTTACAGAGAGAAAGAGGGATGACGTCAGTACAGAGAGAGAGAAAGAGATATGACGTCTATACAGAGAGAGAGAGAGATATGACGTCTATACAGAGAGAAAGAGGGATGACATCAGTACAGAGAGAAAGAGGGATGACGTCAGTACAGAGAGAGAGAAAGAGATATGACGTCATACAGAGAGAGAGATATGACGTCTATACAGAGAGAAAGAGGGATGACATCAGTACAGAGAGAAAGAGGGATGACGTCAGTACAGAGAGAGAGAAAGAGATATGACGTCTATACAGAGAGAGAGATATGACGTCTATACAGAGAGAAAGATGGATAACGTCAGTACAGAGAGAGAGAAATGACGTCTATACAGAGAGAAAGAGGGATGACGTCAGTACAGAGAGAGAGATATGACGTCTATACAGAGAGAAAGAAGGATGACGTCAGTACAGAGAGAGAGAAATGACGTCTATACAGAGAGAAAGAGGGATGACGTCAGTACAGAGAGAGAGAGACGTGACGTCGTTACAGAGAGAAAGAGGGATGACGTCAGTACAGAGAGAGAGAAAGAGATATGACGTCTATACAGAGAGAGAGAGCGAGAGAGAGAGGAGAGGGAGAGAGAGAGAGAGAGAGATATGACGTCTATAGGTAATTGTTTCACTTGCAGGAAGCATGGAAACAGAAACCGTTATTAACTTTCTTACAGGTATGAATAGGGGTTAATTAATTATAAACCAAAATATGAGATTGGTTTATTAGAGAAACAATGTTTAAGTCTTTTGTAAAAAAAAAAAAAATGCTTTATGCACGATATCATAAACAGAAGAACAAAAGGTATTCTGTTTTTAAATGAAATAATGTTAATTAAGATCGAATTATTGTTATACTGGTATTTTCCCCTCTTTTTTTGAAATGTCTAAACGTGTTAAGTTGATGTATTATGCAAGAAAAACGGTTTTAATGTGTATTTTAGTGGGCATCTTGCCAGAAAGTGCCTGCTCAGGTTTTCTAAGGAATAATTTAGCCACAGTTAGCCGGGGTATTTTTTCCTGATAACCCTTTGCTGTTTCGACGTAGAATCATTCGGGTAAACGCACTATGCTTGTCGGGGAAGCGGCTGAGGACAGCTTCCTTTGTACACGAAAACGCTAAAATGGTTTCTTATGGCACTCTGCTTTTTTTTTATTTGTTGCTTATTTATGTGAGGAGAGCTATTCTTACAGCGTTCTTGCAGTCACCGCTGGTTTTATGTGTCGAAGCACATCAATCAGCCTTGTTGTGTCCCCCCCCACCGTTTCTAGTCTAACGTAACCCAATTCTCCGCTCGACTCGAGTTCCGCGTGTGGGTTCTGACGATCGGACTCATGCGCGTTCGAACGCTAACCCCGATACTCAACTGTGCAGAGATAAAGTTTTATTTCAGCGATCTGGATTTTAAAAAAGAGGAGTTTGTTTAATGGATGTTTCACGGATATTTCCCCAAAGAACTGGCTTCCATACGTGTTTTTTTTTTCTTCTTTCCTAGTGTTCTCGTTTGGTTTTTATGGGAGACACTTCGCCAAGACGTTTAAACAAAACAATAAATAAACAGTCGGGAGTCTTTTAGATTGTATTTTTTTATTATTTGCCCTTTTCGTCCTACGCGGCGACCATTATAGCGATGGGAAAAGACTCCCTTTAAAAGGGGGGGGGGCGTTTACTTTCCTTCTCCTAACGTCGCAGTCAGAACGCGACGCTCTATTAATGTCACCCGACGCACGAAAGTCGCCGTATTTGCCTAGTCATGCCGCAGTCACCCGTTAAAGGTACATATTTGGGTGTGAAAAAGAAAGAGCCTCCTATACCTTAGAGTTCAGCCGCCAGTTTGTGTCCCCTTACTTCGGACGCTTTGCGGACAGCACCCGAGAAATTCCAGCGTGAAGACGGTTAAGAAAATTATGAATGATCGAATCCAACACAGAATATTCTGTTTGCTGATGGTCTTCAGCGATTTCCTCCGGGTATTATCCGCCTGCTAGCATCGCGGTCATGCGGAAACTGAAAGGGCGGCGAGTTAGCTTCTGAAGAGCAAGCAAATTCTTGAGGAAGCAAGAACAAGACATCCCTAAAAAGAAAAAAAAAGGAGGGGAGCGCCCGTCGAGCTCTATCCGAATAATAAAGTGCATACTTACCCACACAGCTTCTTCTCGTAGGTTACGCTCAATTTACCGTTTCGGAATATCCGTTTCTCGTCTTCGGTTTCCCCCGCACCACCAACAAACTAACTATTGATTTCCGTGCGGTTCTGTCATGGAAAAAGAAGAGACGTAAAGTAAACAATTTCCCGATGTCTGTATCGCTGAGTGCTGTAATCAACTCGACGCTAACGTTACAGAGTACGTTGTATAATTACTCTCAAAATGCAATACACTCCGCAACCTATACACACACACACACACACACACACACACACATATGGCTACACAACAACAACAATAGGGACTTTTTCAGAGCCCTCCAAGGAAGAGGCTTTGAGGTAAACCTCCATCGTAAAAACTGGCAACTGATTAAGTGCACGATCGTTTATGTTTTGTAGGGAGAAAAAAAAAACCTTTTTTTCAAAAAGGTTTCATATGGGAAAATTAGAATTTGAAGTATAAAAAAAAAACAACTACAATAAAAAATTTTGTAATTTTTTTTTTTTTTTAACTTTTAAAATATAATTCTCGCCTTCGCGATAATTATCAGATGTCTTAGAGGTCATTGGAACTCTGTGGAAACCCATCGAGATTTGGCCCCGGTTACCTGAATATGGCGGTAAAAAGAAAACCGATCTTTGGCAAGTTTTTGTAAGCTCACATGGTTTCCTGCCTCCGCGTGGCAACCAAAACTATGCTTTTACCTTTTATTGTACAATATAAAAGAGGTTTCCCGCCAGTATCGTCCGAGACAGACCAGTCAATAAGACGTTATTCGTATCCATATAATCACCGGCGTCTGTAACAATAGAAATATTTGTTTTACCCGCAATCTCCAATTGTCTTGCTTAGTTTTAAATAAAACAAACAAAGAGACAACTCGTGGAGAAACACTGCTTAATGATTTCGGTGAGATTGTCTGTCATAATCGAGCAACAGCTATTTTCTGGCCCTCGAAGAAGTCAAATCGACGGCTATGCCTTGTGTGTGTGTGTGTGCTGACTGGTGGTGATAATTGTCACGACCAACAGTTATCATATACTAACTGATTACCTTCTGAAAATTTAATGTCGTCATTGAGCTCTGCGAACCATTAAAACAACAAATAAACTAGAAGTTTTAAATGCTGGCTGAGTGGGTGCAATAAAATCAATCTAGCTAAACACGGTCTAAACCGGAGCTAATCGTTCCAAATTAACGAAGGCAAAAAAATACCTGGAAACTGGGTTTTATGTTCGATTTTTTTCTTCTAGGGCCTTTGTTGTTGTAAATTAAATGGAAATCATTAGCCAACTGTTTGCTTTTTGTACTTTAATTCGTTAGTGTATTATTTATAGACAGCTCACGCGCGTTATACACACACACACACACACACACGCGCAGAATTGTTATTTTTCTGTTCGTTAGCCATTGCAAAGCTACAGTTCTTTCTTTTTTAAGGCCGAGGGGGGCTGAAGTTTCTGTTTTATTATTTCCAGATAATTATTCAAGAAAAATTTGATTTTCGCCCGTGCTGAAGCACGACAGAAACAACAATGGGATTTTTTTTCCCTACTGGCTTCAGTCCATAACTAAAACAGACGAACCATTCGACAAAGCAAGATTTGGCCGGTGAAAAGTGTTAAAGGGCATCGGAGTTACAGGGGTTTCTCAGTTTACGGCGACATGTGTTCGGTTGCCGAACGGCTACGACTGGGACAGTTGAGATTTTTTGTTGTTGTTGTTGTTGTTTTACTTAGGTCACCATAATACACGCAAGAAAACAAATCTGCGTAACTCTGACTTGGTGAAGATCGTGGATAAATAAACAACTTCGTTTTGCTGTCGGTGCGAACTTGCGTCCGAACGTCTCCGCAACGAGAACCGTCAGTTTATTGCGGTTTGGTGCCTTACACTCGTGCAATGAGGTAATAAATAGAAAAACGTTTGAAATCGATTAAAAAAAAAAACAATATAAAGACAACGCTTTTTGCAACAACGAGCTCATTACTCTAGATATTCTTTAACAAAGAAGTTTAACTTGGAAGTGCGGTTACCCACAGAGAACGTTGGCTATTCCACGCCAGAAGCTGGGACTTTGGATCTCACCATGCGAATTCCTTCTAAAATTCTTCATTTTTCGGATTTGTTAGCTAACCCACACAAACTACACCAAACCGAGTCGAACTGGACCTGGAATCTGGGTCGGGCCCCAAGCATTGGCAGCCCTGCTTGGAAACATTAAGATAGAAACCACTAAGGAAGTTTTATGCTTGGCTGACACCAAAGTAGCACTGTTATCTCGACGTTCCTTAGGTGTTGTCAAATTATAATCTTTTATTAAATTAGTTTTGCATTTTAGTTGTTAAGAATATTATTTTTAGGCCAAAGGATATTAAAAACTTTGTATATTTCTATATTTGACATTGCGGAAAGAAATGACCAATCTTTTTTTCTTTTTTTATGCTCAGAAGGATAACTAATTATTTTCGATTTTACGTTAACAAGATTGCATCGGAATTCAGCGATGATTTCCCCTGTTGCTGATAGATGCATTTGAAATATTTCTTTGATGAGTTTACAGTTAGAAGCTGCTTGTGTGAGAGAGAGAGAGAGAGAGAGAGAGAGAGAGAGAGAGAGAGAGAGATGTGATTTAAGTAGACAAATATCTCAATATCGTGTGCGTAAAAGTAAGTTTTTGACGTTCATCTATTTCCGATGCTAATGTGTTTTTTTTTTATATTTTCCTTGTAACTATGTAAATAATTTATTTAAAAAAAAAACAAAATCCTAACTGATCGACACTTCGCAGCTTTTTGGACATTTTTCATAGGTATTAAGCTCAACTATCGAAGAACCTGTCGTTGTTTATGTGAACAGAAATTAGGGTTTCTTTCAAAATAATACACTTTGATGGGAAAAGGAGCGGCTATTTCATCGATACGATTTGTTTAGTCCGTATCAGTGCTTTTTGTATAACTTATTTTGATGGGCGTATTGGAACAAAGAAGCTTTATTAGAAACATTATAGTAAATGTATTATAGCATAAAACAAGTGTTCTCGTGCCTCTGTCAATAATACTTTATACTTTTAATGCAAAAAAATAGAAATATTATATCTCGTTTGAAGTCTGTCAGAAATTACACCCATAAACATTTTCAGGAGAAAAACTATTGCTGACGAGTTTCCCAATAATAAATGACTAGATTTGATGTTTCGCATAGCATAATAATCACTACTGACGTAGTACAAGATAGTGAATACACAAATAATTTCACCAGATTTTGTCAGAAAGTAACACATCAAGCTGCTTTTAAAAAGAAAAAAAAATACTTCTCAGGGGCATTATCAAACACTTGGTTAACAATCTGATCACCATTCTTTTCATTTAACATTAAACGGAAAAGTAAATTCCCATAATGAACAAGAGACACATTCTATAGGTAAACATATATTTTCTAATAAATCGCCCCTTTCAAAGAAATTTAGCAGATATCTACTTACCGTATATTTTCAGACGTGTGGCCGATGTCATTGCTCTGTTGTCAAGAAGATGAAAAACGACTTTATGTGCCTCACTGTTGGGTATATTAGTTTACGTTGTTCGGTTCTTTGTATGATTTTCGTATGAGTTCTCGAGTTACTATTTTTGCTACCTTCACTTCAGAAGAGATCAAGTAGGCAGTCTACGAAGTACCCACGTGTAAGTAATAAAACTTTTCTTGTGTGAGCTGGGTGCTTGGTGATTACCGGGTTTAAATCGAAGCATAGACAGTATCACCTCGCTTATAACGGCATTCGGTTATAAGTGAGGGTGCTGTAAGTGAGGTGTTACGGTGGTTTCGTTTAAAAACGTACTTTTGTCCAGATAATATGTTTGAAGCGTGCACTAAACTTCACATTAATATTCATAGCTGATGAATTCCTGAACTAAATAGCAAGATTAATGAAAAAACACATCTCCACTACGCCTGTCGTCCTCAAAGACTCCATAAGCGTCGCCAGAAAGCTCTAAACATGATTACTATTATACGTTCTCTGACACTAAGTGATTGCATGACATTTTATATAAAATATATAACGCACTTCCAATAGAATCCTATTGTTGTGATCCATTTTATTGCTGTGTTTTAATGTCAGGCAAGCACAGAATTCCACAATCTGTAGGCAGCACTTGCAGCTTTAAGCCGGGGCGCGCGATATAATTTAGACTTAAAATGTTCAGGGACTCTGTATGAATCACTGCTAATAAAATCGCCGCCATAACATCGCCATTAAATACCCTTTAACCAGCATTAACTCTAATAAACAACCAGCTATTATAAATCTTTAACGCCGAAAGAGCACTTTAAAGAAAGGACGGATATTATCGCAAACGAGTAAGTGAGATAGGCCAGGCTTAGTTCTCGTGAGAACCTACGTAGATGAAACTTAGATAAAGTCCTTTAAATTTGTATTAGGCAAACTTTATAGAGAATAGAACTGCTAGAAATGATTTACATTATTAATAGTCACCATTCGATATTTAAAATACACACACACACATATATATAAATGTTTCGCGGGGTCTGTTTCCCCCTTTCGGCACTTAATTTCCCACTAAACCCCCTTGAATTTATTATTCGTCACGTGTTAGAACGTATTACTTCACGCGCTGTGATATAAATTAGTACCTCCAAATGATGCAAACATTTTATTAGATTATTAAAATTCTTATTTTAAAATTTTCTGTGATCTTAACGTGGCAAAGCTTCGTACCCGACCACCAGCGCCACCTCTAATGTTCACGGCGATCGTTTATCAAGAAATCATCTAGTTAATGATTTTTTTTAAATTTATTTTTCATCTATCTTACAAACTGTACCTGAAAGTAACATTTTTAGAAAGATGTAGAGATCATATTAAACCAAGCAACAGTTTTCACTTAATCTTATATCCCACCTGTATAACTGTGCTAAAAAAAAATACATAGTGTAAGCGGTTTTAATTGATCTCCGGCAAGTTTTTTTTTTTTTTTGCGAATTGAATAATCGATACCATTTTATATTCGTCTTTATTCCATTCTCAGGTTATCTTCTGCTATTAAATAGATACAAAACCAACATTCAGTATCAAGGCCTTGGAATCGCTTTACATACGATCTTCAGCACCTGGCGATAGAAGCCGGCTCGTTGACTCGGCTCCCACCAGAAATACAACCGACTACTACCAGGTAGAATCGACTACAAAACAGTGTAGCGCCCTGTAGGAACTAGGGATGGGGCAGTCAGCGCCTTCACATTTTCCAAAAATTATACTTTTTTTTGATTTTATACAATGCACCCTAATCGATTTGAACCCATATAACTGATCTACATTCACCGTTATTTATCAGTCAGTGCTCAGAATTATAATTTCCCTTTTTGGCCCTGATACATCGCGTTACATTTCAGTAAACTTATAATGTAGGAACTGTGAAATACTTTCTTTATTGGCTGTTTTCTTTTTCGAGCTTCCAATTTCACTTAAAGATTATAGAGAACTATTAGGCTGCTACAAACGTTTTGTCGGTTTCTTTACCGCAACAACGATGAAGCTTCATATCGTTGCTGAACGTGAAGTTTATTAATCAAACTGGGTTCACTTACAATCAATAGACTTCTGCCAACGAGCTACAAGCGCATCGATACCATTTCGAAAAAAACCTGGATTTCTGGAGTCGATAAACTGTTGGAAGGCAGTTTCAATTGCTGCTTGGTTGATGAAGGATTTCATATGTAGGAAGCTTTCGAAGTGTTTTAGAAACTGGTGGTCTGGTGAATAGGCTGGGTGAGGGAGAACTTCGTACCCCGACGTGTTCAGTTTCTGAAGAGTCACTTTTGCAACATGATGACAAGCATAGTCGTGGAGCAGGATTCGGCCTCTTCGATTCACCGATGCCGGCTGTCGTTGGGAGAGTTTCTGGTGAACAACGTTTAATTCACGACAGTACCTTTCAGCTGTGATGGTTTATCCAGGTTGCAAGAAATTATAGTGGATGATACCAGTTGAAGTCCACCAGACAGTGACCATGACTTTCTTTGGGTGGAGGCTGGGTTTTGAAATGTGGCTAGGCGCCTTGTCTGTGAAGAGCCACTGTGATGATCGTTTTCGATTGTCGTAAATAATCTATTTTTCATCACGTAATGATTCGGTCAAGAAGTGAGTTATTTTTCTTTCTTGTGACAAGCGAAGAGCAGATCTCCAATCGACGATTCTGTTGTTGTTCATTCAACTCGTGAGGCATCCGCTTGTCAAGGCTTTTGACCTTGCCGATTGCGTCAAGATGCCGGGAAGAAGTTGCAGTGCTTACGTCAAGCTCTACATCAATTTATCGCACTGTTTTTCTTAGATCAGCTTCAACTGAGGCTTTCAGACGGTCGTTATCACAGCTGGAAGGACGCCCGCTATGTTCCTTATCTTCGAGTCTTCTGATCGAAACTTTGCAACCCATCGTTGTACTGTGCGCTCATTTTCTGTGTCCCCGTCCAATGCTTAATGTTATGAATTGAATCCTCGCTTTGTGGCCCGGTTTGAACTCGTGAAGCAAAATAGCATGAAAATCTTTTCTATCCATGTTTCACTCAGAACCCTGAAGCAAATATCTATTTTATGATTTTTAAAAAGGTAGGTATATCATAATGTATGCCAAAGCACACGCTACAAAGCGATATATAACTTATCTACATAACCTTCACAAGCGTGCAGTAAATGAACCTCAAATTAGCATAATATAAAAACCGACACAACTTTTGAAACGAAATAAATAAGCTGTTTGTTGGACGGCTTTGTGCCTTAACATTATTTATGGGTGTTATCGCTCGGCGCTGATAGCACAAAAATAGATGAACGATCAATGCTTGCAATTTTTGGCATACTCGCCAATCAGTAAGTTATATTCTAATTAATCCTTTCAATGATCTGAACTTAGAACTATCCAAAAGAATTTTTTTTTTTACTTTTTCGGTGACTGGAAGCTTTCCCTAATTCAAGTTCTCAGTTAGCGCTTACCTTTGAATAATTTTGAGTAGCATTTCATTCAGATGGACAGTTAGAGCAGATGCCTTTGACAGTATAATAGAGAATTTTGTGTCTCTAATTAAGGTCTAGGATCAAGTACTTGATTACGTGAAGAAAAGGAAGGTAGGATACGGGCAATGTCTCTTTATATAAAGAAATTTAATCTTCTATTTTGTACCATGCTAGATTAATGCCTTTCATGACTGACAATCTGAGCAGGGCTTTATAGATTCTCACTGTTTCTGCTACAGAAGAACAGAAGAAGGTAGTTCTCGGTATACATGTTTATGCATAAAATCTGTCAGGTTATACCAAAATATTTTTAGAAACTGTTTTGCTAACATAAACTACATTAATAAACAATATTTCGATAGTAAATTGCTTTAATTGTGTAGCTGTCTACACTTATATCAGTATTAACTAAACAGGATTAAATTACAAAGCATTTTATCTTTGTTGGGAAAATGTGAAGACCAGAGCTCAAGAATTAGAGGAAAGTGAGCCAGACGTACCAGAAAGAGACCATTCAGAGAAGGTATTCATGAAGCTTCTTACCACCCCACAAGCGGGAGGAGCGGCACAAAATTATTTATTATTTTAAAAAAAACTGGATTTAACAATAAACTGCACCAGGAACCGGTTCAACCAGCCGGAGATCATGCTTTTCAGAGCAGCTGTAGAAAAAGATTTACGACCATGATCTGTTAGCTGGTTAAACCCTTTATATCCCTGACGAACTCATGATTCCTTGAAACCCGGTTCAGCATCTTGAAATCGCGCTGAGACAGTGGAAGTCATCAGTGGACACGGTAAACTTTATCACTGCGGATGGACTACGGCTATGAAAACTGTGGTAATCATAAAACTTTTCTTATTCATGCTTTTTACTAACGCTGCCAGCGAAAGATCATTAAACGCCAACAGAAGAATTAAAGCATACCTGAGGTCCACCATAACCAAGGTTCAATTCAAATGACTCGCAAATACTCAACCAAAGATGCTTATTTAAATTATTTATGCTATACATGCATATGCATAAAATCTTTTATGTTATACTACAATGTTTATTTATCAATTGTTTTGTTAACACGTATTACAATAATAAAGTATATTTTAATAGTACATCGTTATTTTCTTTGTGTAACTTTCTACACTTTTAACAGTATTGACTCAAAAGTGATTGAGTAAGTTTTTCCCTCATGGCCCGGATTAACATCTAATTTTCCATTCTCATTCCTACGGGCTTGCGCTGAAATATTAAGCGATGCGACTGTCTGTCAATGACTCTAAGACGGATATGAGTATATGCTAGTCTGCAGAGAGTTGCGTCTGATAGCACAGCTATATCAGAAAAGCCCCGGAAAATGCTGACTGGAAACGTGTAAGGTTCTGAGCGAACCTTTACAACGGGAAAAATTTTGATAGATTTATCACTGACGACAAAATCTGATTGATCGATAGTCAGCAGGTGAATAATTCCTTTCCGAGACAAACAAACATTCAGAGGCGAGAGGACTTATTGCGGTGCAAAAATTTGTTCCTGAGGCACAGAGACATGCGCATAGTAATGTCCAAGAACGCCCGAGCACTGCTGAGGAGATCCGAGATCTGAACTGCCTTTTATATCGTCCATGAAAGAAATTGATGTGAATACCCAATATCTTTAGATATTTCAATATACAGTTTCTTCTCTACCCCATATTCATGAATAAAATGTATCATCATATAGTGCCAATGCATTATCTTCTGCAACTATTGCATAATTCGTTAGTCTGGCTGCAAGCTCTTGAGTTTCAACTTGCCATTTTCGCTTTGAGTCTGCGTCACATCGCTACCTCTGAATATGGATCAGCAACACGAAAAATGAAGCAAAATTGCAACACGCTAATATCTTAGATAGCAGTAGCAAAGGCGCGCAGGTTCAGCTTAGGCGCCGCAAATAAGCTGATTTATAAAGAACTTGAGAATGGTTCAGCAGCTGCGAAAAAATAAAACGAAAGGTGGAAGAAATCGAGAGATGAGGTAGTGATACTGCGAAAGGGAAACGTGGCTGCTTGAAAGACCAGTGACTTGTTCAAGAAAGAATCGCACGGTGTAACATTTGCGTAGCTTTATCGACTGCAGGCAAACGCATAAAGTAGCAAACCTTCAGGGAAGAAACTTATAATACTAAAATGGAAACTAAAGCAACTGATGACTAGAATACACGTCACGGGTGGAGGAAGATTGGTGGAAGGTGCTGCTTCTGACGAAAGTAATTTCGAAATGCTTGTAGGCCAAACAGGCACTACTGCTCCCATCAATCAAAATATGAGACCTTTAGATAAGATGTTCAGAGGTGTTTCTCTTGTCATTGGACAGGTTCTCTCGTTTTAGTAAAAAGCCTAGCGAGCAGTAAGTACATTAATACCTTAGACAGAAGGGAGATTCTTGAACTGGCTGCGCTCGACCCGAATGGTAACGGAGTGTTCTAGACACATAAAGAACCGTTAGAGGTTTATAAAAAAAACAAACAACGTGGAATGTTTAGAATGACCTGAAATGCCTTTTATCTTAACCAAACAGGGAATCTGAGGGAAATCTGCGAATCGAGGCTGTAAAAATCAGATTCTACCACAAAAGAGAAAGAGGTTCGTTCATTAATCAGGCCTGGTTTCGGAACTCTTAAATGAAAGTATGTGTACAAATTGGGTAAAACTCCCATGCCAAAAGGGGTTTGCTAAATTTATTAATGCAAAAGACGGACATATTTCGTAGTAAATAATCTGCGACCAAGGATAATTGATTAAATGTCAGTTCAATTCACAATAATTAGCACGAGACTGTAAGTGACCGAGATTACTTAGTCGTTCGTTCGGTTTAAAAAAATTTTAAAAAAAGAGTCTAGTAAAGAAAGAACTGGTTCTGAAAAGTAAAACCCCCTCAACATGTTCAGCTTTTTTGTTCTGGCATTTATTAATTTTTTCTAATCAGTTAATTATATAACATATTTATATGAGTCTTGATCCAACAACTTCAGTTTACCAGAAATATGCTAAAAAAAATTAACACGTGTCCTGGCTTTATTATATCTTCCCCTATAGGAGTGTACTGATAATTCGCTAATGTACTTACAATTATTACTTTAAAATATGCAAATAATAAAGCGCTTTTCTTTTAATCATTGTTTATAATGTAATTTGAGACCCCTTTTGTCATCAGCTACTAACAAGCGAATCGACATTCCGGATCGCAAACCCTTGTTCGTTGAGCTTATAAATCAGTTGTTAATAGCTTTGAAGAATTTTAAAGAAAGGTAAGTGTAACCAAAACTAACTGTGGAAACTAAAAATTGATATCTATTAATATTACAAAGGGTCAAGTTAACCGTTTTTCTGCGTTTACTAAGTTTTGATTAAAATATTTTTTTTTCCCGATCGGCAGTCGATTGGAATAATCACGAAATGGTGCAGTACTTTCGTCGACTATAATCGCCGACTGTTACAGGAAATCTAAATCGCAAGTGTTTTCAAGACTGCTCTTCCTTTCACTGTGTTTATTTCTCTTTTACATAGTTTTAGGTATAACCCTTATATAGAAAGTGTTTTACGCAAGCAGTTTTTATTTATTAAAGCATGTCGTATACGCTATACGGTAAAATCCATTCGATGTGCTTAGCTTGTGTATTGGTCGATTGCGCGAAGACTTGAAGTAGGTTTTCAAAAAATTCAAGAGTTCTTGGTGTGAGGTCGGCCATGGATTCATTCGGTTATCAACGGTTAGAAATTACTGGAGCAAAGTAATCACAACAGAAGCTGAAGCATCATCACAACTAGATAATCATAAAGGGCAAATACATAAAATAAATTATCGGTGGTGATGTTTTGAAAGTGAATCTAAACAAGTTTGAAAGAAAGAAAGATGAGAGGTACCTTTCCGAGTCAATTATATAAGCCATAATGAAACTCTGTCTCCTTGTAGCGACTGTAGTAAACTAAATGGAACTTGTAAGAGTTCGAGCCGACATTGGCAAGGGAGAGCGAGGCAAATATAAACTCAAGTAACAGAACATCGTGGTATTGACCCAATGGCAAGCAGTTCAGAAGATCCTACGGATAGAGTGAATGTAGTAAGATTAATTTTCTGTTTGGCACTCCGCCTTTAACACTACCGCAGACGGAGGCGACCTCAATCGATCCATCTTTCTTCATGTTTACCATCTCACGTTATTCGCTCTCTGTAAAGTGATCGCTTTGATGTTTACTCGAAACTGTACTGTTTGGATTTTAAGCCCACAATAAGAAGTGAGATCCGGGAATTAAAGACAAATAAGAATTTGTGTGGAGAGGCTTTGTATAAAAATTTTATACCACTCTTTGTTTTTTTCAAGAATTGACAACTTGGGTACAAGTGTGAAATGCCCATTGTTAATGAGTAACTTATAACTGATGTGACGCCGCCTGTTTTCTTAGCTTTATTAGCCTCAGTGGATTGGAGCTGGAGATGTAGACAGTCAGGGAGCAACAATTACTGTGCTGCTGCTGCTAAGCACTGTGAAGATCCGAATCACTATTTATTTATTTATTTATTTTTTTTTTTGCTGCGGAAAAGAGTACGGAATTTAGATGACAATTACAACGTTAAACAAAGACAGCGGATGTTCCGTCGGAAATCCCGGCACCAGAAATTCTAACTGGTCAGAGGAATCTTTTCTCGTAATTTACAAAAGAGATTACACCGTTTCGGGAAGTCTGCTACTTTTGGTGATCCAGAATCTGCAGACACACACCAACCCCACCCCCATCCCACCTCCCGTCCTCTCCTGATCTTCATCGTACTTCCTGTTAACCAGCAAAACCTACTCCTGGAGTTCTGCTTTATGTCCGACCACTGAGAAGTTTGGGCCAGGCGGCCTTCGTTGGAGTGCGATATTTCCTATAACGACAACAGCAATGAGACTGGTGTACTTTGAGTTGCTGATAGGCTGTTGACACGTGTGTATATTCCCATCAGTTTTATGGGTCGCCACTATCTACATCTGCTCCTGGTCTGAAGAATCTGGTTAATTCGTAGTGGGTTGTTCGCTCAGAACAAACCGTAAGTTCTCTCGTCACCAATGCTTAATACGACCTCCAACCATCACCGTTGAAAATTTGGCATCACCATATAATTTTCTAATTTTGCTTAATGAAGTCGAATTAAATCTGTTGAATTTGCATAACAATGTCACACTAAGGTATTGATATGTCTACTGCTGCTGGTAGCTTCCCACGTTCTTAATTGGAAAAACAACCAAGATTTAAAAACGTGGCAATTTGATATCTAACTTACAAATACATGATTTCCGAAAATACCTCAATATAAATAACAAGTGCGAGTTCATTAGAAATATTCACAAGCAGACATTTAGAAGTTGTCGTGGGTACAGTGTGAAGCTATGAGCGTGATTTTAAGATTGATTTTGTTATGGTTATTTCAAAAGTAAGGCAAAACGCTTGGTCTCATAGCCTAAGAGCCAAAAGAAGTCAGTTAATGCAACCAGCAGCTTTTGTCTCGTTTCTTATTTTAGACTCTTTGTTTTTTAAAAAAAAAATAATAACCGCGTAGTTAGATTGAAGAACAGATAGGTCATCCATCAAATATGGTAGCAGATCGAAAGCAAAAGATCATAAAAACCATCTGAGCTTGTTCAGATACAAAATTCTGTATTAGCAGATGGCGCTTATAGTGTGAGCCATCATTTATCGCAAGCAGTACAACTATAAAGGAAAAGTAAATGAGTCGATCTTCATGGATCTGGAACTTCACATATTAATCAAAACGAATGCTGAGGTCAATAGCATTATGGCGCCCCTATTAATAATAGAAAGATCTAAATATCATTGAAAGTAGATTACATTTTTAATTTAAAAATGCATTAAGAAACGATTTGGTAGTCAACAGATGGTTCGATGAATGCAAATCATAAGCACATACTATTTTTAAAAAATTAAAAACAGTTATTTGCAAAGTTTCTACTGCTAATTAACATTATTAACAGCAAAAAAATCATTTTAAGAGTAAATTTTGAAAATAACAACAGGTTATTATTTATGAAAGGTATTTTCTATAATTTATTCAACTAACAAGGCGGTGCCAAATCCCAATGCCACCTGGTTTCTATAAATAACAAAATAAGAATAATTTTCCTTTCTGATCTCGATGAACGCATTTTTCACGATTTATATCAGCACCGGTAACTGCATAAAATTCCTTTATACGTTATGCAACGTTTAATAAAGCATCGTGATGTAGCATCCGCAGTCCATTCTTCTCTGCAGTCACTCAAAATTGGCTTCGGCTACTGTAGGGTTTGAGACGTCGATCTTCTTGTCCACCCATAGTTTCAGGGTTAGTGCAAGTTTTGTTTATCGGACTTGTCGAGAAATAGCTGCTCGTTTGGCCAAAAAAAAAACAAAAAAACGATCACAACAAAAATAGATTTTAATCTTTCCTTTTCTAAAAAAAAATATTTTTGTGGTGTTTGAATAGCAGTTTGGCCAAAGTTTAAATTTGAAAGAGTATATTTAAAACAAATGGTTTTGATCCTTGCTGAATGAAGCTTTACGAACGTAAATGTTTTAACATCGAGAACATCTAAGAAAGTTAAGTTTATGGACGTCATAGGAAAGATTGTTTTAATTACTGAAGATCGAACCAGGAAGCATATGCAAGCCGTTCTATTTCCGCTTCAGGGAATAAAAAATATGGGTTTGTAGAAGGGGAAATGGAAAAAATAAAAGCGATGTTCATTATTTAAGAAAACCATCTTCTCTTTTTCTCCAAGTGATAAAATATGTGAATATTCGGGACGTCTACGAGATAAATCCTTGTTCTTCAGTTGGAAGGGTACGTGTCTGTGAAAGATTGTGCCATCACAGTTAGTCGCCGTGAAAATAAGTTTATATCTTTAAAAGCTGACATAAAGCAAAACAATAATTTTTATGAAATACTTTAATGTCATTGATTCGTTACAAAAAATGTAAAGGCGATTTTTGTTCTTTTTTCGATCATTAAAGACAAAGCAAAGATGAATTTTCATCAAGTATCGACTTCTAGTGTAACAAGTCCCATGTTATAAGTATATATCATTGTATGAGATTTCCGTGAAATTTTAAAAACCTTCTCTCTAATATATACATATACAGGTGCATCTCAAAAAATTAGAATATCGTGGAAGAGTTCAATATTTTTTGTCAGTTATTTCAGAAAGTGAAAATTGTATGCATTCTAGACCCATTACATGTAAACTAAAATGTTTCAAGCATTTTTAAAATTTTAACATTGATAATTACGGCCTACAGCTACAAAAATATAGAAAAAAACGTATCTCAAAATATTAGAATATTCCATTTCGAGTTTGAGTAAATCACTATTTATGTAGTATAAATACCATGAATCTCTCAGTCTGGTTCAGTACAAACAACCACAATTATGGGGAAGACTGATGACTTGACAATTGTCTAGATGACACTCATTGACACCCTCTACAAGGAGGGTTAGCCACAGAAGGTCATTGCTGAAAAGGCTGACTGTTCACAGAGCGCTGTATCAAAGCATATTCGTGGAAAGTTGACTGGAAGGGGAAAGTGTGGCAGGAAAAGATGCACAAGCAAGAGTGATGACCGCAGCCTTGAGAGGATTGTCAAGCAAAGCCGATTCAAGAATTTGGGGGAGCTTCACAAGGAGTGCACTGAGGCTTGAGTCAGTGCATCAAGAGCCACCACACAGAGACGTGTCCAGGAAATGGGCTACAAGTGTTGCATTCCCAATGTCAAGCCACTCCTGAACCAGAGACAACATCGGAAGCGTCTTACCTGGGTTAAGGAGAAAAAGAACTGGACCGTTGCTCAGTGGTCCAAAGTCCTCTTTTCAGATGAAAGTAAATTTTGCATTTCATTTGGAAATCAAGGTTCCAGAGTCTGGAGGAAGAGTGGAGAGGCACAGAATCAAAGTTGCTTGAAGTCCAGTGAGAAGTTTCCACAGTCAGTGATGATTTTGGGTGCCATGTCATCTGCTGTTGTTGGTCTACTGTGTTTTATCAAGTCCAAAGTCAATGCAGCGATCTACCAGGAGATTTTAGAACACTTCATGCTTCTGTCTGCTGACAAGCTTTATGGAGATGCTGATTTCCTTTTTCAGCAGGACTTGGCACCTGCCCACAGTGCTGAAACTACTAGTACCTGGTTTACTGTGCTTGATTGGTCAGCCAACTCGTCTGACCTGAACCCCATAGAGAATCTATGGGTATTGTCAAGAGGAAGATGAGAGACACCAGACCCAACAATACAGACGAGCTGAAGGCCGCTATCAAAGCAACCTGGGCTTCCATAACACCTCAGCAGTGCCACAGACTGATCGGCTCCATGCCACGCTGCATTAATGCAGTGATTCGTGCAAAAGGAGCCCCGACCAAGTATTGAGTGCATAAATGAACATACTTTTCTGAAGTTCGACATTTCTATATTATAAATCCTTTTTTATTGATCTTATGGAATATTCAAATATTTTGAGGTAGTGGATTTTTGATTTTCATGATCTGTAAGATGTAATCATCAAAATTAAAAGAAAAAAAGGCTTGGAATATTTCACTTTATGTGTAATGAATTTAGAATATATGAAAGTTTCACTGTTTGAATTAAATTACGGAAAAATTACTCTTCCACGATATTATAATTTTTTGAGATGTACATGTATATATATAAATATTGTGTATGTGTGTGTGTGTGTGTGTGTGTGTAAGAAAATGCTTGTTACGATCAAACCACTAAAAAGTCTTTTAAAGTTTACTTGTTTTTATTCTTGACATTTTTATCCGTTTATCCAGTATCTCGCTGAATAGCTTCAATTTCTGTAACAGTCGCCCTGTGTCATTTTGAGAGATTTCGCCTCCCAGATAATTAATTAAAGCTTCTTTTACACGCCTCCCTCCCCAGAACTTTTTTTTGTCCCGATTCTATTTTGTATTCACGAAACCTTTACAAATATGTGATTTGTTAATCCTGTTAACAACAAAGGCTTTGAAAAGCAAATCGAAGAAAACAAAACTCAATGCTGCTCAAACATTTGATTTAAAAATTAACCCGTATTGGGCCGAAGGGCACGATGCAGCTGACAGACAACTTTGTCTTTGAATAGTTTTCAAGGGGATGCTTATAATGTAGCTGGTCTTTACAACGGCTTGTTTAGGTTTGTAGAGTTTGCTCTTCGCTACTTTAAGCCCGGAGTTTTCAGATTTCTATTATATGAAAATATATTTCTGGTTAGTTTTTTTTGTATTAATTTATTTTGAAACAGGCAGCTGTAAGTAGGAAAATCTGGGTCAAAAGGGATTCGATTTTGTACAAAAAAAATGATTACAAACCAGGAGATTTCACTCAGGATGTACTTAAATCTACTCAAAAGCTGAAATCAGATATTTAACCATTCTTTTAATACTGGGACCCCCACGTGGATGTCTTCCTTGTAATTTGTGTAACAAATCAAGAAAAACATTTTAACGAAGGTTAACACATAAAATGGGGCGTTGGTTAGGGTGTTTTTTATGCTAAATTGACAAATCGCCGAATAGTAGTCATCAGTCAGTTTTATTTATCTATTCTTTTTAATTTGATCTGCAGGCCACCATTAATAAAAATAAACCACGTGGGAGGTAGTTGTCCTGCTTATTTTCGAATTAAATATTCACCTTTTAAGAACACCTTATAAACGTTAGCGACGGAATCTCAAATAAGTAAAAACAAAATATATTAATGCTTTCTTATGTGTGGATGTCGGCTTGCATGGCCTACCAAATGCACTCTCCCTCACAAAGCACACCTGACACTGAAATCAAAGTAGCTGGAAATGATGGTTAGGTCTTCCGGTGGGAAAAATACGTAAATTTATGTCTGAAATGGAATGTTAAGCATTTACCTGACACCTGCGTCACTGATTGGCGTCGGATAAGATGCCTACCAGGTTTACATTAAATCAACAAGTAGTATGGTCATCGCCGGATAGAAGACCACCTTTCCTTGCTAATTAACTACTGCATCAATGAAAAGAAAAGATTACCTTTGTAAGGCATTCACGCGGTGCTTACTATCTTTCATGCTTAATGTCCTTTAAATACGACACAACTGCAGTCTTTCGGTTCTCTATAGAAGAAGCGGCAAACATTTAACATTAAATGAAAGTCGTCTCATTCTCAATGAATGACATAAAAGTTAAACAAAATAACCATCTTTACGTGGGATTTAATTGTCATTAAAGGGTGACAGTCATTAAAGATATAATTCTGTCATAATGTAAAAGCGAGCCTTTGTAAAATATTTACTACCGATCATGTTGATGTATATGTCAATGGAATAACAAGAAACTTTTTTTCTATCAGTGCAATGTCCGTGGTGCAGTGCTTTTTTTTTTTTTTTTTTACATATTTTACCCGTCAGGTTATGTTTGTTATGTCAAGGTTCTTAAACTTTTGTCCGCTACTGTATAGTTTTTTTTTTTTTTTTTGACAACACTAGTTCTAAAACGAATGTGTCCGCACATCTGAAGTTATTCCTCGACTATGGAACGAAATGTCACTAAACGAATGCTGGTCGGCAGTTTTGCATATTTATTGCTATCGTCACGCATCAATTGTGCCGATCATTTTAGCTGCATTTCACCACTACAAGAAAATGGTCTAACTACATGTATACCATATAAAGCAGGCATTTTAGTTTCCCGCGCGTTTCGGTTAGTGCACCTTCAAAACACCTAGCACACGAACCACGTGACAACTCATTGTATTACTATAACTCTGAAACTCGCCTTTCGGCGAAGTAACACAAAATCTCGAAAGTTTCATCGACGTATTTTTCTGCCTGAATTATAATTGATTTTGTTTTATCAGTTATTTCCTCTATTGATTTTGGTTATAATTTCAATTTTTCCCGTATCTTTTTTCCTGCTACGTATTCTACGACGATATTTTATTTTTATTCACGCCGCAAGTTACGTTTCATTAACGTCAGATATAGCATTTTAATTCTTTTTTCCTTTATCAAATATTTTGTTTACTTTTAACTTTGCTCCTAAACTTATAATACACAAAAATATATTCGAAATTGTTCATTATAAATGATGACATAAAAAAATTATTACGTTTCATTTTAATTCTATTATAGAGGTCTGTCCAAAAAAAGAAACCGAACTTTTAAAACAGGGCGCTAACCAGCCGGCGCAGCGTGCTCGCGACTGCAGTGCTCTGTATCGGTGACCTCGACCTTCAGTCTAATTATAGTCGCGTCACGCCACGTCAGTTAGTCATCGATCTACACGCGATAGAGTGAACATATGTTTAGTGCACTTAGCGATTTGTCGCAAGTCGAACAATGAAGGATCTTGAAGAGCAACGTGTTTGTGTGAAATTCTGTTTCAAATCGGGAAGAACATCCACCGAAGACAATCCCAAATCTGGACGACGATCACATTGAGAAAGTGCATGCTGTGATCCGTGGAATTCGTCGCCTGACTGTCCGTGAAGTTTCCGAAGAAGTAGGCGTCTGTAAAAGTTTGTGCCACATGATTTTAAAAGAAAAATTGAACATGCATCGTGTCGCCGCAAAATTGGTGCCGCGTCTGCTGACAGATGAACAAAAAGAGAACCGAGTCAAGGTCAGCCAGGAGCTCTTTTATCGTTTGAATGCTGATGAAAGCTTTCTGAAAAGTGTCATAACAGGTGACGAAACGTGGGTGCAGGGCTACGGTGTCGAAACAAAAAGGCAGTTGTCGCAGTAGGTTGGGAAATCGTCGCCGCGACCAAAAAAAGCACGTCAGAGTCGCTCAAAGGTGAAGGTGATGTTGATCGTCTTTTTTGATTGGAAGGGCATCGTTCATCGTGAGTTTGTTCCACGTGGTCAGACGATCAATAGAGAGTTTTACTTGGATGTCCTGAGGCGGCTGAGAGAGGCAGTGCGAAGGAGGAGGCCCGAATCATGGGAAAACAAAACCTGGATGCTGCACCACAACATCGCACCTGCTCACGCGTCACTCCTTATCCGTGACTTTTTGGCAAAGCACGAGACGACTCTCGTCCCCCAGCCGCCCTACTGTCCGGATTTGGCCCCTGCGGACTTTCTTTTGTTCCCAAAGTTGAAATCCACCATGAAAAGTCACCGATTTCAGACGATAGAAGAGATCGAAGAAAATTCGCTACGAGAACTGCGCACTATCCCTGAAAACGCATTCCAAAACTAGAAAAAAAACGTTGGGAGCGGTGTATCAACAGTGGAAGGAACTATTTTTAAGGGGACAAGTCTGATTAAATTGTACATAAAGCAATAAATTTGTATTTTTTAAAAAGTTCTGTTTCTTTTTGGACAGATTTCGTATATATATCACACGATACTTTCCTTCAGGATTATTACTTCAAGATGAATACTAAGATATTCTTCACTTGCTGTGATTGTTTTTTTCTATTAATACCAGCAAAAATTTTGGGAATTATTGTAAAAAAAAAGTGACGAGAAACGTTCATTTTTTTTCTCTAAAATAAACGCTTTTTGTTTGTTTGTATGATAATTAAGGATATTCAGTAAGAAACGTTTTTAACCAAGTATCATACTTCATGCATTTTACCTTCCACATATCCCGACAGTTTGTACCTCCCTTATACCGCCCAGTCTAAAAACTCTTATGGCATGTGCTGACTAATATAGATTTAAAGACCAGTGTGGTGCGACTGCAACCTAGGTGCTATCAAAGGATTAAGAAATACAATAACTGAGAGAAAAGTAGAAGGAAATAATACGGCTCTAGAATGTTGACAATTATTATCAGTTAGTTGCGAGAATCATTGTTATAGGCTATTTTAATGTATTTCGTTTAAAGTCGATGTTCATTTTTAAAGCTGTTTCTGGCGGTGACTTTCGCCAAGCTGTCAAGGCGTCCGGTTTACTCCGGCAGAGTTATAAGCGCCTTTAATGGTCCCAGACCGAAGTCTTCCGACAACAACAACAAACTGTTGAGTTCTGATGACGACGAAGGTTAATGCGAGCAGTCATTAACGGAAGATGCAGATAGCCGGATGCGATGTTGGATCTGGTCCCCCAGCTAACAGCTCAGCGAGCAGATTTACTGGAATTAGGCGGGGCCATCGATTCTGAAGCTCCTTCGTCGAGAGACCGACCTCGAGGGACTCGCGCTCTGAATGTTAACTACAGATTCAATCAATTCTGCAGCGGAAAACTCGACGAAAAAAAAAAAAAAACTACATCCGCGTTTTGATCTTAATGACGACGGGCTGCTGCTGCTGCTACTGCTGTTGTTGTTGTCCGTTTCGCATTCTTTCCCTGCGCTATGCCAAACATCACGGCATGATGCAGTGCGTGATTGTATTCTAAGTCAAAGGAAACCGGGTCTTTCAGCAGCACAGTTTGCGCTTTAGCCTCTTATAAGAGATTAATGAATCAGAGAATCGCAGTACTAATAACTTTAACTATTCAATTTGGCGAGTCCAGGAAGATCATCTGCCTGAAAGACTGGCAGTCGTGTTGCGGCATTAGATTAAATGACGTGAAGTCGTGAACAAAACGCCTTGCAAGGTAAAAGCTAACAGTTAACTTTATTTGGTAGCGAAACAGAACTGGCAATGAACTGATGAACTTTATTTAGTCTTACCAACTGATGAGTAAACAAGCATGTAATTGTTTGTTTTATATTACTGTCTTTCATGCTTATTATGGACTGACTAAATCTTTTACTACTGTGTTTCTATAATAGATCAAATTTACTAAATCGCGAACACACGCGCATATATCGAAAGTAGGTCGCCTGCAAGAATTTTAAAAGGAACATTTCCTAAAATGCGTAATGTATGCAAGCATGGAACTCGAGGACGGTGCCAGCAAGAGAGGGAGCATGACTGATGATGGATGAATTCGCTGATGCCCATGACAGGTGCAGTTTTCGACCAGCTTCGTGTAACCATATTCCTGGCGGACTGTTATGCTTATCTCTGAGGTAGTAGACGTCAAATCACGAAGACCGAAGATAAAAAAAACAAAAAAACTGTCAACAATTAAAAGTAATTTAAAAAGAAGAGGACGAAGAGCCATGTTTGGTTCGGGTCAGGTACAATCGTATTGACAGAAAGCCTTATTTTGGATTACACCACCCACCCACCCCCGACAACAGAAAATACTTAGTAAATAAAATATAAAGGAATAAGTTTAAACTGAGCAGGGGATTTTAGTTTCTCCGTCAGTCTGGGAAAAAAAATGTTGGGGAAAATGTTTACATGAATATGCATTTGGGATGAAAAGGTTCTATATTCATGGAGGAAGTAAAAGTGGGATTTGATTTCCTTTATTTACTTCTCGCCGGTATTGTATGCTAAACTATGGCACAAGATTTACGCACATGCGTATTTAAACATTTAAAACTTGGAACGAAAATCATTTCGCTGGTAATTAGTTCACAGATCTTGAATAACGGATGCTTCTTCACAAGAGACCGAAATAATAGTTCTGAAATTGTATAACTCATCAATAATTCAGCCAACACTTAGGCAGACGTTTGTACAGCTGTGGAATTCATTTAGTTTGATTATTTATTAACTGTCCATTCTGGCGACAGAAATCATCGATCTTATGGATACCCGGATTTGTAAAAAGGCATGTCAAAATTAAACAGTGTAATAGCTAATGTGTACATAAAATCGTAAAATAAATGAATAAATGTATGCATTAATTTTTTTTTTTTTGGTAAAGATACATAGCAAAGTTTGAAAAAGAAAAGGAAAAAAAAATCAGTCAGAGAAGTCTACAGACAAGACATCGTGAGCTTACCCTTGTGAACGGAGTGGTCGTCACACGGGACGGGAGAAAACGGGAAATGGCGAAGTGGCAGGCACTCGTGCCAGTAATGTAATAAATATTATTTAGGCCACATATGCTTGGGAAAACAAACAATATCCGTGTAACCAAAGTTGTAGCTTAAAAAAAAGTATGCAAACTAAAACAATCTGAACAGCTGAAGAAATATAAGCACTTAATCCTAAACATCTGTTAAGGTTTCTAAAAGTAAAACAGAAAAACTAATTACTGAGTAGGTTATCATGTAGCTGCCTAATGAAAAGGATCCGGTGAAGTTTAATATTGTTTCTTGACATTTTTCAAATGAATGCATGGAATAACTTAACAAATATCTGATTAAATGACTAATGTTAAAAAATCTAATTATTAAATTAAATAGGCTTTTGTCTAAATTGTATCAGCTAGCTCTAGTGTGTAACTACACTGTAATAATGAGACTGATTGCTGAATCAGGTTTCCCGGTTATCAACTTTCGTTTTACAGGAATCTGGAGATAATAGGTTAATTAGTCTTGAACTAGAGATTTGCCTCCCTAGTGATGTTTACTGCAGCTTAGGCCGTGAATCTGTTGCGATATTTAAGCGGCTGATAATGATGAACTCTGCCTGAGAAGAGGGAAGTAGTTAGGGATGGTGGTTAGCCCATGTACGGGTAGCAGCTAGAAGTTGGCTATGTCAGAATATGGGTAATAATTAAGGCTTGGCCAAGGTTGTTTCGATCAGTAACACCCCATCACAAAATACTGAAACGAGCTGGTGACCAAGAAGCCAAAATCAGAATAAAAGAGTTCTTCTTCTCTACAGAGGCATCAGTAGAGACAGTGTGAAAAACTGACCGACAGAGCGCCGTCCGCAGACGCCACATAAAAAGAAAATTAAGTGAAAACTGACGAATTCGTCAGTAAATCGCATCAAACTTCCAGCTCTTAACACGTGCATATGGAATAATCAAACTTCACGATCGGGCAAGGGTTACTGACACATATCAAATATGGCGATGGGAAGGTGTTATGGTTTGAAGCATTGCAACCATTCAAGGAAACACGCTACCACCTAATCACTGGCGATAACGTCAGCTGTATCATTGTCACCATCCCATTTGTTGTATCCAATTCACGAAAGACAACTTTTTCCACATGATAATGCGGCCTTCTAAAAGCTACACTGAAACATCTGATTAGTTAACAGTGGCATGACCTGCGTTTCTTCCAACAGTCATTGAATCCATGATTTGATAAATTTTATGACGTAAAGTGGCACATCGTATATTGATGCAAGTGGACGTCCACATAGAGATTGCTAATTCTGAAATAAAATAACATTAACGGATGCAGGTAGAGGTAGTCAATAGAGAACGTGCCTCTCTCTGACGCCAATACATGAGTGTGGGCAACAAAATCCATTGTTTTATCACATTAGTGTGCAGTATTTGGAGCGGGCTTGAAGGGTTCTGAAGGGAGGAAACTGGTTTTTCTAAAGCATCTCAAACATTCTTTAGTAAGATGAGAGCTCAACAAAATGAACAAATGGTTTGGTCGTGAAGATATAAGTCGATTGCAGGGCCATATGTGAGTTGAGCGTTATCTTCTACAAAGATAGTTATCTTCAGTTGCACCTGCGTGAGGTCTAATATATAGACCGTGAACTTTGTCCTTATATCCCAATTTAATCAAAGTATTCCCTAGAATGCATGTAGGACTATTTGTCTAACCATTGAAATTCCTGACCAGATTATCACTCCACCATCGCACCTCTACCGCCGTGGAGATCCCTTCCCATGATGTTTGTGGGCTGGTCGCATTTTCCACATTCTCTTTAGGTGAATACTCGGCATTACTCACAGTAGAGTCTACATTTGGACTCATCAGTAAAGAGAACATGACCGCAGTTATGTAGTGTCCAACCGATATGTTCACGGCATTAGTCCGACCGCTCCGGTTTATGGTAGTATATCAAGAGAACAACAGTCACCGCAGGTGTTTTTACATAGAGCTGTCTTTCAAGCAACCTCCTGGGTGTGGCTGAGGCTGATATTAACTTTGTGGTCACGGAGATATCCAAAGCATTTTGGGTCGGTGTAGAGGTTCTGCTCTGCCAAGCTAAAAGTGGGACAAATCAGCCGTCTTCTGGGGTTGTGACCCGTGTTTGACTTTAAAACAGTCTTCTGAAAAATATCACCATCCGCTTGAGATGACCTTTGTAGCCGTGAAACGATACTTCCGTTCATATTCATCCGCGCCACTTGAATCTGTAACCTTCCGACCTCTATTATACCAATAGATATTCTTCCAAACGATTATGGCTACCAATTTGCAATCTTGCTTTTTAAATCAAATCGCCTAACCAGGCCAGAACTGATATGAACAAGCCATTTTTCCTCACGTTTTGATATCAAATGCTACTTTACATGTTTCGGTTTGAACTCATTTACATATTTTCTTGCTAAAAGTTGTGTTACGTAAAGATGGGCTTGTTTTTGACTTCCATAATTTTGAAGAGAAAACATGTTAGCTTGTTTGCTGCTTAACTCGGAACAAGTGTATTTACGCTTTCACCATTTCGCTAACAAATTAATCTTTTTTTTTCGATTACAAATGAGAAGAAACCAAGGTATCCAAAAGAATCTCCACACTGAATGAGCTGGTACGGAAGACCGAGAGAAACTATGCCAGTGGCTTGATACTAAAAAACAGCCCCAGTCTCTTCTGGGAAAGAGCCTAAACATCTTTTTAAATGGTCTGACGAGCCAAGGCATTGCGCTAACCTGACACCTGTTAAAAATATACGAACTTAGCAAATACTGTTTTCCTGCCAAATAAATCGCTGCTTTCTTGACAAATATGTTATAATATTTATTGCTAATGTGTTTTTTTTCTTTTTCCGCTGATTTAAAGGGGGGATATCGTTTGATTTCTTTCTTTTTTTTTCATCGTTCTAAGTTGCTTAGTCTCGTCTCTTCATTCTTCTTTTAGCAAAAACGCAGAAAACATTAAAAAGGAAAGTAGGGGGAAAAAACTGAGCTCCTCCGGTGGCCGAATTTATGTAACTGCAGACAATTTATAAACGTACTACAAGCGTTAGGGAGGGTAACCTGTCGACATTACTGCGAGAACAGTGAAACTATTTATTAATCAGAATACGTATTTCTGTAATAGTAATTTCAGACTGACACTTTATTGGAATTGTTGCTGGCGTGACGTTTGGAAACGCCTTGGTAAAATGCCACACAACACAACGGTTCGAAATATAAAAGATTTAATTGGCTTAGGTTTACTGGAAATGTAAGAGCACCTTGCAAAACTCTTTTACGCTTGTGGTAATTCCTGAAAACACTTATGCAATACAATATAAACTCACGCTAATTCGTTTCCGTATAACCTCGGAGATAAAACGACAAATAACTCAACACTTCACGCATGAGCTGAGCTACTCTCAGTTTGTATAAATAGTTTTGGGATTATAAGTCATAACCCTTTTATATAATAAATTTACACTAAGATATAAAAGTTTTAAGGTGTTGTAGTAATTGCAGAGAAGAAATTTTGAAATGTCTACTTTTTTATACTATTTTATTGGTAATTACAACATAAATAAACAAATTACATTCATAAACTATTCTAGAAATAAATTTTTAGTTGTTTTAGCATAAATTTTTCACTTATAAAATTACAACTTTTTTGGAATCTTTGTAATCAATTTATCTATATGATTGACATTCAAAGCTGTAGAAATACACTGACAAAGTTGCTTCACATTTTCATTACATTTTGGCCAGATTTAAACATTTATTTTAAATAATCAATAATCCTGGTTGCAGCGGTGAACAAAGTAGTCCTACAGAACACCTGGGAGTTTCTTGCTATCGTCGTGGCCATTGCACGACTCAGAATGGTGTTTAAGATTATTTTCTTGTTGTTCAAAAAACACTTAACCAATGAGTTACACAAAAATGGGATTTACAGAATATCCTGATGGCGTAAATCGTGTATCGTTCTTTCGGTCCTGCAAATATCTTTGGGTCTATTCACAAAAGAATGTGCATAAATCATGATGACAGCATAATCGCCGTTTTATAAAGAAGGAACAATATACTGATTCAGCGGATGATAATCAGGCTGTAGCTGAACACCGCTTTGAAGTAAGCATCTGAAACATCGATTTATGTGACGGCTAAACCCCCCTTTTCCGATTTACTATTTGTCCAGTTCACGTGAAATTTTGCCCACTGGGGCTTTTTTTAAAGTTTTATTTGCGTTCATCAATAGAGAGAATTTTTTTTACTTCTACACAGCCACTCACTTCAGTTGGTTCTAAGTTGGAGCTTTGACTGTAAAATTAAACTTTAGGTTTCCTTGGCTTTCATTTATAGCTGTGGTGTGATTTGGCGGGCTGTGAGCTGTTTCTTATGGCTGCTTGTTGCCCTAATATAAGGGTCACAGATAGATACGGATGCACAAACAACAATGAGAGTGCGCGTGTATCCTCGTTTATAATCCAATGGCGCTAAACAGGAACTACAATATATGCATTTTTGGTGTCTCTTTGAGCAATCGCTATCACGACATACGATTTTCCCGGGAAAGATGAACGTATTCTTATGGAATTCGGTTCAAGTTAGACTTTTCTCAACGGCAGGGGGCCAAGAAGTTTCACTACCTTGCCGCCAGTACTGCTAGCGGCAGTTCGATGGAATGGGAACGGTCATGGTTGGCAGGAAGGACTTTCTTGATAATTGTTCACGATATATCCTGACTGGTCGGAGGTACTTGGATAAAACTGTGCTAAACGTACACTGCAAAACCTGCGCAGAAGCTATTCCGTCTTCTGGCAAGCAAATAGGCCCCTTTTTGTAACTTATTCTAGTAAGTTCCCCAAAACTCCCTTATGTTTTTTTCTTTCTTTCTTTGCGAATCCGTGCCTTGGCTCCAGAGTTTATGGGGGACAGTCCGAGCACAAGTCGCTTGGTTAAGTACAGACTGGTATGGGGTTCTCTTGCGCAGTGGATTCACTGTTCAACTCGACCAGTTAAGAAACAGCTTCTGGTTGAACGGCTGGCAGTTTAATAGGTTTCTGTTCTTTCTTTTTTTTTTTTTTCATATTACCGACGGGCAATATTTTGCTGAACGCACCGTCTCTGAAAACCCTAAATAAGCGAAAAGAAGCTTTTACCTGTTCTATAATTCCAATTAAAGTGGTAGCTTACTTATTAGCAAATTTCATGTAAATTCCATGTGTGTACGATACTCTGAGTCTTTCTAGAAGTTTCAATGACATTTTGTATGGTGGACTGGTGGTGACGTCATTAAAGCCAAAATTCTTATAAAGCTAGCACCTAAAACTTCAAAACCTTAATCGCATTCTTTATTCTGAGGCAATGCTGAAAGCAAATTCCTGGCACAAACCTTTTAGATTTGTTTTTAAAGAAATGCACGTACTTCTAAATGGGCACTGTATCTCTTTTTATTTTTGGATTTCCCTTTTAAAAAAAGCTTTCTCCTGTTTCAATGAAATGTTTAAGGTAGATTTATTCCGATTTCCCGACATTCAATTACAATTGTTTTTTTTTTCCCGTAAGTACAGCCATCGGCAGCACAAGTAAAGTTGTGATTAATTTTTGTCGTGCACAATAAAATTGAGTACCAGTTTCGTCTCTAACTTTCCGATAAAAAAAAAAAAAAACTTTCTGGCTACGACTCTGATAATAAAACAGACAAAAGAAAGACCATTTAGAGAACTGACAAACAAAGCCAGAAACTAATCTTCAGAGAGATAAAACGAGTCTGTATAAATGCGCTTAAGGCCGTTCGTAATAATCGTTTCATGCGAAAAAAAAAAATTTTGGAAACTTTTGATTAACTATTCTAAGGGAGCCGGTCCTTTAAAACAAGAACATCGGCTGATATGTCAAATAAATCAGCCTCCGCTGCTTATTAGAAAACATCACAGTCTGAATTTAACGAACTAAACTGAACGTGATGTATGTACTTACGATCGGGAATCATGTCGTAAATTCTTTGAGGAGCTTCTAATAAAATATTCTGGAAACACGATGTTCTTAATCACCTTTAATTAGTTGATAAGATAAATCATTTATAAAGTGATAAGTCTTATCAACAACTAAGCAAAGGTATTTCTCCTCGCTGTTTCACTGAGAGTTCGTGTCTGGCTGATGAAAAACAGAAAAAGACCTATAATTAAAGCAAACAGAGAAACAAAAGACTTTAATCCAAGAACATTTTAAGGTCGTATATTCGGAGCACATCCAATATCTTATGAAGTTATTTCGTACTCATTAAAAAGAAATGTATGCGTACGAATTCGAACACTCGAACATATATACACTGGTTTCCATAACTTAAGACTGGCCAATAAAACAATTCAGCAGGTAATAAAAGTTACATTTCTGTGAAAGTGTTTTATCTGAAGAAAGTTTGAAAATAAACTTTGTTACATGCATGTATCTTTTAGCGGTGATATTATAATAAACATATGTACATTTACTAATAACTTAGTAAATGTATTCCTGTTTGAAATATTGGACATTTTAGTAGTGAGAACAGAATTATGTCAGGCAGTGTGCAGCCATTGAAACGAAAGGTTTTGCGTTAGCCGAGAAATAACAATAACAAAAAATCTATTTAAGATCATGTACATATGCATTATTAGAAGTAATTATGGTCACATAAAAAATAGGCATAAAATGCAAATATTACGTGATAGAATAGGATCGTATGTGTAAATGGAAATGTTCCATAATACAGTCATGGGTTGGTATAGTGTAGTGTAACAGGTTGTCATGTATGCATTCAGAAGAGCCACACTGCAGTAAGACTATAAAATATATATATAGGCAGTGATATTATTGTAGCGTGGTAAATGTGGGGCGAATATTATGGTTCATATGAAGTAAATATATGAAAAACATGAAATAAAAGTTTTAACTAGTAAAGTCTACTTAATGTGATACATTGCAGCCCAACTTCATGTTTCAGAAGCTGTATGCAAGATACGCTTAATTGGTAATGTCAGCAATAAACGTGATCGAGAGAGAAAGCCTTGACTGTACAGAAGTGATGTTAAGTATCTCAGGCTATGTTATCTACATGATAGACGATGAGCCAGTAGATGTTTTGCAAATAACCTAGCTGCAAATAGAGATGCTAACGTTTTTTTTTTTTAAAAAAAAAAAAAGAAGTACGATACGTATTAGCGCTAAGTTGTCTCAGTGGATGTGTAGCTGCTGGAAAACCTTTGCTGAGCAGAAGTAACCGAATAACTGGGCTGAAATTGGCAGCAGAAGTGCAACATTAGGATGACCAAACGTGTAAGAGGATACTTCCACAAACATGCAGCTGATGTGGTGAATACAGTATGTAAAGAGGCTGCTAAAACTAACGAAAATCCCTTAACTGGCACAGTCCTGATATAAACAATATTGTGGCTATATGTGGTTATATGGCTACTTGGAAAACTACTGCAACCAAACACCTTGGATAGCTGGTGAAAAGTACCACGAGATATTTAGAACACCATTTCACAGCAAAAGATTGATAACCTGTATGGGAGGAGGAAAACAAGGTGTTGTGCTCTGTATAAAGCAAAGGGCTCACATACCAAATACTAATTCACTCTACAACGTATTCATTTGCTTTTTAAAATATTTTCTGTAATAACGCGTTGCGTATGTATAACATGCATCTTATTTGCAATTATTCATTATTTGTTTATATTTTTTGCTGTTCCACTATTTTAAAATATGTCTCCGCAGCTCTGGAAAAAATACCCTCCTTGACAGATTTGTGCATTTTGAATAATTTTTGGCAATTTCTTTGATAGCGTTCACAGTTGCAGCCATGTTGCAGTTATGGCGTATCAATGAAGTGATCACTTCTATCGCGTGAACATAGGCATTCGGAAGGGAAATATTACACGAAGTCTTGTAATTCGTACCTCTGAATCTTCTGACAGCTTCTAAATACTCTTTTTTCACATTTGTTGATTACAGTTTTTCAAATCAAGTTATATGTTGATTTGAGATTTAGAGATGCAGATCCTTAATTTTTTGAATGACATACAGTGCCGGACAAAAGAGTTGGGACACTTGCTGTGAAACTGATATTTGAGCTCTCTTGCTTTTACATTCGCATACAGATAGCCATCCTATTATCCATAAGTAGTTGTATAAAACATGCCTTTACAATGTGTAAAAACAACGAATGTCATATATGTATTTGTTGTCTGGATAAAATATTTGAATTAGCATAGTCAAATTTGTACCGCGACAAAAGAGTTGGGACAGTGAACAAAATCTGTGCATACATGTATTCCTCTCAATATATTCATTTTTAAAGGATCAAATGAATAGAATCACATCATCTAAGACCACCATTTAAGATCATTTTTGCACCATTCCCGGCAAGACAACGTCCTCTGAAATCAGAGACTTGATAGTTGAGCACCACCAAGAAAATCTGTCTTGTCGGGAGATAGCCGATCGAGTCACTTGCCCGAAAAGCAACGTAAACCGCATTCTGAAGCAGTACAAGGAGACGGGAAACACGAAACCAAAAATGCGGATCCGAAGACCGCGAAAATGTGACAACAAAATGGATCGACTCATTTGTCGAAAATCCAGGGCCAATCGTTTCCTGACATCGACGGCCATCCGAGCCTCCCTGAGTGGAGTGAATGTCTCCAGTCACATTATTCAACGTCGTCTATGCGAGGGAAATCTCTTTGGACGAATCGCCCAGAAAAAGCCATTGATCAGCAACAAGAACAGGCGCATCCGCATAGCATGGACTAAAGCGAACAAAAACTGGACCAAAGTTCAATTGGCTAGAGTTCTCTTTTCCGATGAACTGATGATCATGCGCATTCACAGTGCTGACCGAATATAAGTTCGACGTTACCATGGCGAAAAATACAATATAAAGTGCACGACCGACGGTACAGGCCGGAGGAGGATCATTGATGGTCTGGGGGTGTATGAGTGTGGCGGGACCAAGCTTCTCAGGTTGATCAGGGGCAGAGCGACCGTCCAGACCTACTGCAATTTTCTGAGGGATGTCGTCGTCGACTACATCTAAGAGAACAAGCCAGTCACCGCCATCTTCCAGCACGACAATGCCCCTATCTACACCGCGACTCATCACTTCACTCACCACCCAACTAGGAATGGATGGCATGCGCTGGCCGCCCCAAAGTCCGGATTTCAACCCAATCGAAAATGCCTAGAAGCAGCTGAAGGTTAAGGTGGCCAAACACAAGAATCTCAGCCAAGACCAGTTCTGGCAGGCCGTCGAGAAAAGCAGGCAGGAAATAGCCAATTCCGACTGCCTTCGTTTGGTCGAATCCATGCCCCGTAATTGTCGAGAAGTGATCGAAAATCACAGATACGCCACACAATACTAGTCAATTGATCATTTCCATGCATTTGTTCGATTTTAATTTGGAATGTTGAAAAATAAGGTTTTGCTCACCGTCTCAACTCTTTTGTCGCAGCACAAATTGGACGTTACCGATTCAATTATTTTTTCCAGAGAATACGAGATCTTTCGAAAACGTATCCGACCTTAGGCTGGGACAAAAAAATTACGTACTTGGTGGAGTTAAATTGCTAATCCTCTTCGAAGTAGGCCCCATTGTGCATCCACACACTTAGCCCAGATATCCTTCCACTGTTCGAAGCACGTCTGGAATGCTTCTTTCGGAATGGCTCTCAGCTCCGCTGTCGCACTCCGCATGATGTCCTCTCGGCTCTCAAAGTTGGAGCCTTTCAGTGGCATCTTCATTTTTGGGAACAACCAGAAGTCAGAAGGAGCCATGTCTGGAGAGTAGGGAGCCTGGCGAATGAGCGAAATGCCTTTCTTTGCCATGAAATCTTGGATCAGCTGCGACTAATGAGCCGGGCGTTGTCATGATGCAGCTGCCAGTTTTGCGAGGCCCACAGATCCGGTCTCTTGCGCCGAACTGCATCACGAAGAAGTCGGAAGACTTCCTGATAGTACTCCTTTGTAACTGTTTGTCCTTCTGGTGCGTATTCATGATGCACAACGCCTCGGTAGTCGAAGAAAACAGTCAGCATCACCTTGATTTTACTCCGGACCTGACGTTGGGTGCTTCCACTGTGATGACTGAGCTTTGATTTCCGGGTCGTACCCGTACACCCACGTCTCATCTCCAGTTATCACGGTATTCTGGAACTCAGGATCCCTGTTGGCAGTATCCAGCAGGTCCTGCGCAACCTCAAGACGAAGTTGTTGTTGTTCCTGAGAAAGCAGCTTGGGCACAAATTTCGCTGCCACTCTGCGCAAGACCAAATCCTCCTTTAAAATTGCATATGCAGAATCTTTACTGATCCAAATCTCATCACCAATTTCCCGCACCGTCAAACGACGATCCTCCATTGTCGAGGTCCGCACTTTCTCGATAACAATTGCATTGCGGTTTGTTGACGGCCACCCTACCAGAACGCTGGTGACTCTCCATCAGTGTGGCCATCTTTGAACCTTTTTACCATTCTTTAATTTGGGTAACACCCATGGCAATGTCACCAAAAGCCTGTTGAATTTTGCGAATTGTTTCCGCTTTGGTATCTCCAAGTTTTTGGCAAAACTTGATGCAAGATCGTTGCTCCACACGCTCCGTCATCACGGGCGAAATGAAAATGCGACGAGTAAGTAGTACAGCCCCTCACACGCTGGCTGCCTGACAGTGACCGATGCATCCAGCAAGCCCGCCAAAACTACGCATGCGCATGATGGCATGCGGTTCCACTATGCACACTTTTGCCTCCCAAAATCATTACTTCCCACGGGAAAAAATAAAGTCGGATAGTTTTTCGACAAATCTCGAATGTAAACATATAGCATGTGTTGCTTTTATACATTGTAAAGGTATGTTTTGTGCATATAATAAACAATGTGATTGGCATTTAAATGCGTTTGTTAAAACGAGGAAGATCAAATATCAATTTCACAGAAAGTGTCCCAACTCTTTTGTCCGGCACTGTAATCATTGGTGCTTTGAGAAGTCAACACGAGCTTGTCTCGAAAGTACGTTAATGTCGTCGGCTTTAGCAATTTGGTTATTTTTTCATTGCATGGTAGGCCAACGTAGCCCATTTCAATATAAAGTGAAACATCTTTTAAATATCTCTATTAACATATATATTCGTTGCTCTTTTTAACTCATGACCAGATTTACTTCGTGCGTTCTTCAGAAATTGTAGGAAAGACCTAATGACAATGTGGATATTTATATGACAAGGTACATCGTTAAACCAGGTATTATAAGCCTTTTAAAACTGAAACTATCTCTGCGCAGTTGCTCCTACAGATAATTCAGGATACTACCCTTATCTTTACGCAGTGTTACTTGAAATCTTGTACCAGCAGACCTAAACCATATCCTACTATTTAATCTATACATAGTCATTCTGAAGTAATGTTATTAATGTTTCATTCGCCAAGTTGAATAAGTATTAAGGATTATTTGATTTGGCAGGATGAATATAATATTCAGTGGTCCTACCTATGATAGTGATTGCTTTGGCTTCAGCCAGTTGTTCCCTCTCGTGACTGTACAACAGTCCATTTATCTAAAACTTCATACTTAGTTGTCTGTAACTTTGGCATAATATGTCGTTTAAGTCAACAAAAACACGCTGTGTCTCTTAATTTGTAATGTGGGCTGCTAATCCATAAGTTGGACTGATTTCCTATACGAATCTGACCGATTTACGCTTAACATATAAAGTAATACGAAATAAATCAAATTTTTCTTTAAAAGGTGGATAATAGATGTCATGCGTAGAGCCCCAGTTATATTTGAGCTTGATTTTGAACAACAGTAAGCTGATGCAAGTTTTTGTCGCGGCAAAGATACACTATGCTTCACTGTCATACTCCAGCATGGGAAAGATACTAAGTCTGGTAAAGTGTAACCTATAGTTCAAGCTACAACAGCATTGGTAATTCAATTAAACTTTTTTTTTACTCCAAAATTTTAGTCACAGTCTCAAATAATAATATTACATAAAACTATATCAGCTTTCTTTAAATATCGTTTGTGATATTATTGATATAAATATTAAAGAGGACAGGGTTCAAGACAGCTCTCTGCGGTAGACCCTAGCGCAAGATATAAGTTGTTCACCATTGCATACAGTTAACAATGAAAGATTTAATTCATTTGAACTAGCAGTGGTATCGGCATTTTAATATGTTTATGAAAGAGCTCATGGCTCCATATTTTGTAATATTCTGATTGAATGTCTATGAATACAGCGGATGCATTATTCTCTTTTTCTCTTGAACACATTTTGTACATAATATGTAAACTGTACTAGATGATTAAATGTTGATCTAGCTGCTCTGAATTTGGCCTGTGCTGGTGTAAATATATTTTGAAAATTTATCCACCAAGTCAAACAACTTTGTACAACTCTCTCCATTTGTTTAGCCAAGAAGCTTTTGAGATAAATTAGTCGATAACTATCTGCTTTCTTTTAGATTTTCCTTTCTTGGAAATCGGAGCAATAATTGCCTTTTTCCAATCCTTAGGTGTTTTAACTTCACGACAAAATCTATTGGAAAACCGAAGAGTACTTTTGATGGTTTTGACAAATTTAGAATCATTTTATTTGCGATCCCATTAGGTCTTTGACTTTTGCTACACTTCAAACACTCAAGTATTATTATTAATCCTGCGAGTGTGAAAGGTTTTCAGATAATATCAGATGCTGCTATATCAACTTTACTTACTTAAATAAACTTGTTTACTGAAGACAGGATTAAGACTCATATTGATGCTAAACTCATTTTATATGGCAAAATGTCTCATTGATATCTTAGTCTTTTATCCCCCTCCCTACTTTAATATAACTAGTAACCTCAACCAGGTAAGACTGAGATTCAAGCAATCTTCGAATTTTGTAACAGATTTTCAGATGTTTTTATTTCTCACCTTTTTATGCATTTTTGTGTTACTTTCTCTTCTTTTCTTATTTTTGAAATTTTTATCGAATAAGCGTTTGGGTTGTTCAGTGCTGATCTCTTTTTCTCTCAGAAGTTTTTGAGCTTTTTTCTGTGAGTATATTCTATTCAGTTTATCACTCTAGAAAGGTTTACTTTGTCTCTGTGCACCGCCTAACAACCATGGAAGCAGAGGTTGATCTGTGATAAGTATAAAATTTCATCGTAGAACATTCCTAATGTGTTTTTTTTTTTTTAAATTCTTCTTATCTTTTCAGCTCTCTTCTCTTTTATAATTCTATCTTTTGAGGAAAGGCCATTGAGATTTATTTCTGCGAAACGTAATCTCGTTAACAATGATCATTCATCAAACCTTCACAACTTTCGATCTTGGGTATTGCTTCAGTATAGCTAGACAATGTGAAACATCCGGGGCACTTCTGAGTCCGTGCTTGTTATGTAGAAGAGTATGCGTATCATCATTTGAAATGTCAAGATTATTCTCTGATGAAACGCTTTCTACATTTATATCGTCCCCACCCTGAGCAAGTGTATGTTTTAAAATTGTCACCTATGACAGATTTTTTTCCCTTAAATAAGCCATCAGAAATGGAACCAGGTTCATATCAGCGGTGCTTGGTATACGTCTACTAGATTTAGTGTAACTCTAATAAAACATAATATGGCAACACGACTCTCTGCAACATTAGAGTCCATCTGGATCGTACATTCTACGAAATGAATTATTTCTGTTAGAAATACCACCGCTTCCACCTCCAAATATCCCATCTCTTAATGCCACTGGTTGACAGACTTGGATATTCAACTTCATAAAGTCTTTATTTAAGTTTAGTTGTTGTTTTTTCTCAACAATGAACACACTCACTTTTTTTTTCAAGGCGAGATCCATCGCTGCAAACCCTGACAGCGGGCACGGGCGGCCTTACTTAACCGGGCGACGTGAGAGTTGGCAGGCATTAGCATCTTTGGTTGATATCATCTGGATTCGGATGGGGTTAGTCAGACCGATTACCGCAGCACTGGAGGTGGCCCACTCAGGGAGACTGCGAGGACACCCGGGCCTACCTACCCCTTATTACGCCACCCTAAGCGCAACAGGAAGGAACTAAATTTACCTTAGATGCAAAAAATTTAATTAATTATTAACATAAGAAAAGAAAATCCAGAACTCTTTATTGCGACTACCAATTTTACCTTTTTTTTACATCATCAGAAATCGAAAGTTTTCTAAGAAAGAAATCGAAATAATTCCAGGTATTTATTTCTTTAAATTATTTATTTATTCCTTCTATTGCGGGGAAATCTGTTTTTTTCTACAGTCTGACGAACTGACTTCCCGTCCACTCTCTTTACAAAGAAATTTTGCAAATTTTTATGGATACCCATCTGATTGCTTCTTTATTAATGATGCCATACATCATTACTACTTTTGGAGCTTCATCTCGTGAATTAAATTTTTAATGATTCATTTTCTGATGATAAATGATGCTATTAGAAAACTGGAGGAAAAATAGATTATCCTATGGAGAATAGCTTTGAAATATTAGAATTTAAAATAGGTTGCAAAGCAATTTTGAAATATTTACTTTATTTATTATTACATGGTTTAGTTAATTACTTATTATACAAATTAAAGTAAGCGTTTTCTCAAGTATAAATGCAAGATAAATGTTTAGACAAAATGTTATTCGTCAATACAACGTAGTTTTCAAATAATCTTCATTAGCCTAATATATTTGTCTGCCTCTCTTATTAACATGAAACCCGTGAATGTACAAGAGAACGACGATTCTCGAAAGATGCTGGCACATTTTCGCGAAATCCCTGAGTTATTTTATTACATTTTGAGTTCGATCATGGATAAGTTGGTTCCGTTTACATTGTCAAAAGGTGAAGATGGCATCTTTCGGCAAAAGTTTTCCAAAAAAAAATGTTTATCTTTTTGCTTTCGTGTTTTTTTTTTTTCTTATAATAAATCTGTTGCGAAAAATCGATTATATGCCAAGGCATATCTGAAGGGATAAGATAAAGATAAACCGTTCGGCTGCGGGCAGGATTCCACTGCTTTAGTCAGGTTTGTTTCCATAAGTTATCCATGGTGCGCTGGAAGAAACTCTCCCGATCACCTGAGGGCAAAATTTCTAGTTTCAATGATTCATATTTAAAAATTAGACAGATAATATTGCACTTTTAGTAGGGGGATAAAAGAACGGATTTGTTGCTATAGACGATTAATACTCACTACAGGAAATACGAGGACCGCCAAAAGCTCCAAAGCTCTTTCTTTCTGATTTTGAACCAAGGAAAAAATATAGCTGATGGCGCTGGAAGAGTAAACAAATACCGAGGCTCTGGAGCTGGCTGCTTCTCGTGCTCCGTCTGAACGCACTGCATGAAACTACATAGAGAAAAGATGGATCTAAGGCATATCTGACTAAAAGCCTGGTCGTCTAATCAATAATTAATTCGATAAGTCAAACTATTCTAAAGAATAAAACATTAACACAAAGATAAGCAAGTTAGCTTGGTTTTTCCACTACGTGTCTTGTTGTAATTTTAAAATTAAAACTTTGTGTTAATAAGAGATTATAAGGAATGGTTAGTATAGCGTGAATCGTGACTGAATGATGCAGGCACCAGTCTAAAATAAATCACTTAATATCGGTAATTAGAGAAACAATTGTCATAATAGTTTTTTTTTTTTTAAATTTTTTATTGTTTTCAGTCCAAACTCAAAATATTAAATGTGTAATCACAAAAGAAGCGTTCTTGGTCTGGGTCCCCCACTTCCTCCTCCTCCCGCGTCATGTGTACCACCTGACTCCCATCAGAGTATTCTTTGGGACCGTGGCACGACCCACCCCCCAACACACAACAGCCTGACCGGAAGTCGTTTCCCTCCTCCAGAAACTTCAGAAACTTCTGACTTTGCAGCCCGCCTCCCTCTCTGCTCGAACACGGCGCAGCCTTATCGACGACGACGCCATTGATCGACAGAGAGTCAGAAACGATTTTTGCCGGCCGGTCGGTGCTCGCCTGATCATTTCGGATTTCACCAGAACCTGACTCGCAGCAGATGGCAAAGCTACGGTCGTCGCACAACTTTATTCTATAGATAGAGAGACAAAAAGTTTTAGGTAATTAACTGCAAGTTCTAGATTAAATTCCATATATGTATATCTGAATGTTCGCCCATTCTGAGCAAGATTTAAATGAAATCAATACGATTTTAGGACTAACGTCAGACGCTTCAATTTCAGTTCTTTTGTTAAGCTGAAAGTATTTCACCTGAGCATTCAGACCCCTTCCCTCGTCGCCGACCAAAGTACAGAGCAATTCATCCATCCATGAGTATTACAATCACAGTCTGACTTATCGATGATTCACAAGCATTCCACACACATGCAAACTTAAATCGATATCGCATAGAAATCTAACTTTGATCATCATAAATCTTTTGCTGAACACTCCGGCAGAACGCAACCATGTATTTCTTCTAAATTTGCATTTGTAATTTCTTGAAAAATTTAACCAATACTTATACATACAATTATTTCTGAAATGAATCTGCTTATTGAATTTATCATAACTTTGACCCTTAAGCGTCCGTTAGAAGAGACGTAGCTAAAATATAGAATTCAGAAATCTAATATAGAAATTTTATATAGCATAAAAAAAACAGAAAAGTTTAAAAACGGATTCTATTTATTATTTTGTAATTTTTAAATAAAAGAAACTGTATACTAGAAATGTCTTTTTTTATTCTGTTCACAGGTTACGATTTGAAAGTTTCAAATGTTTTCGTTGTTTTATTTTAAATTTATTAAGTCGTTTCCTTATGAAATTATTCACCACATATGTCCAGGATCCCCAGCTTAATACTATAGCTAGTTCTTTTTTTAAAAAATTATTTAAGTAACATCTACAGGGTGAAAAAATAATTTTAGATCTGTCACAGTACAGTACGTTTTTGTTGTTCTGAAAGAGGCATTAGTTTATATTAGATACTCACCTGTAAAGCATCACCTGAATCTATTCTATTACTGTTTGTCAGAGAACAAAATGAACCTTCATAGAGAAGATTATGACAATATTTTACAATAAAGTGATGATGTATAGGACGATGCTATTGCACCAATAGTTACTAGGTAAATCTGTGGTTTCCAGCAGGGATTTTGGAGGACGATGCTATTGCACCAATAGTTACTAAGTGAATCTGTAGGTGCCTCAGGTCTTTTGGAGGACGATGCTATTGCACCAATAGTTACTAAGTGAATCTGTAGGTGCCTCAGGTCTTTTGGAGGACGATGCTATTGCACCAATAGTTACTAGGTGAATCTGTGGTTTCCAGCAGGGATTTTGGAGGACGATGCTATTGCACCAATAGTTACTAGGTAAATCTGTGGTTTCCAGCAGGGATTTTGGAGGACGATGCTATTGCACCAATAGTTACTAGGTGAATCTGTAGGTTCCTCAGGTCTTTTGGAGGACGATGCTATTGCACCAATAGTTACTAGGTGAATCTGTAGGTGCCTCAGGTCTTTTGGAGGACGATGCTATTGCACCAATAGTTACTAGGTGAATCTGTAGGTTCCAGCAGGGATTTTGGAGGACGATGCTATTGCACCAATAGTTACTAAGTGAATCTGTAGGTGCCTCAGGTCTTTTGGAGGACGATGCTATTGCACCAATAGTTACTAGGTGAATCTGTAGGTTCCTCAGGTCTTTTGGAGGACGATGCTATTGCACCAATAGTTACTAGGTGAATCTGTAGGTTCCAGCAGGGATTTTGGAGGACGATGCTATTGCACCAATAGTTACTAAGTGAATCTGTAGGTGCCTCAGGTCTTTTGGAGGACGATGCTATTGCACCAATAGTTACTAAGTGAATCTGTAGGTGCCTCAGGTCTTTTGGAGGACGATGCTATTGCACCAATAGTTACTAGGTGAATCTGTGGTTTCCAGCAGGGATTTGGAGGACGATGCTATTGCACCAATAGTTACTAGGTAAATCTGTGGTTTCCAGCAGGGATTTGGAGGACGATGCTATTGCACCAATAGTTACTAGGTGAATCTGTAGGTTCCTCAGGTCTTTTGGAGGACGATGCTATTGCACCAATAGTTACTAGGTGAATCTGTAGGTGCCTCAGGTCTTTTGGAGGACGATGCTATTGCACCAATAGTTACTAGGTGAATCTGTAGGTTCCAGCAGGGATTTTGGAGGACGATGCTATTGCACCAATAGTTACTAAGTGAATCTGTAGGTGCCTCAGGTCTTTTGGAGGACGATGCTATTGCACCAATAGTTACTAAGTGAATCTGTAGGTGCCTCAGGTCTTTTGGAGGACGATGCTATTGCACCAATAGTTACTAGGTGAATCTGTGGTTTCCAGCAGGGATTTTGGAGGACGATGCTATTGCACCAATAGTTACTAGGTAAATCTGTGGTTTCCAGCAGGGATTTTGGAGGACGATGCTATTGCACCAATAGTTACTAAGTGAATCTGTAGGTGCCTCAGGTCTTTTGGAGGACGATGCTATTGCACCAATAGTTACTAGGTGAATCTGTAGGTTCCAGCAGGGATTTTGGAGGACGATGCTATTGCACCAATAGTTACTAGGTGAATCTGTAGGTGCCTCAGGTCTTTTGGAGGACGATGCTATTGCACCAATAGTTACTAGGTGAATCTGTAGGTTCCAGCAGGGATTTTGGAGGACGATGCTATTGTACCAATAGTTACTAGGTGAATCTGTGGGTTCCAGCAGGTCTTTTGGAGGACGATGCTATTGCACCAATAGTTACTAAGTGAATCTGTAGGTGCCTCAGGTCTTTTTGGAGGACGATGCTATTGCACCAATAGTTACTAGGTGAATCTGTAGGTGCCAATAGGTCTTTTGGATATTCAAGATATCACACTGTGTGCACCATATATAATATAATACAATTATAGGTGGAAAAAAATATCGCAAATTAGTAGACCCGAGTGTATGCTTGTTCTTATGTCTAATAGAAAATATTCATTTAGTGTGATGTGTAAGTGGAGTATTAATAAGATTGCAGATTTCCCTGTTTCTACAGACGAATAAAGTCATGAGGTGAAGAAATCTTTTAACGGACGTTTTAACCGTTTTCCACTAAACAGATGTTGTGCACGTTTAAAATGTTCTATGATTCTCCGCTGTCATACAGAAAACTCAGCTTTTCGTTCTTAGTAATCGATAATGGTAAATGCTGTCATGTAAATGCTGTTCACGAACGTTCTTTTTGTTCTCAGTAGAGAACAAGTGAGCACGAATTTCTGCACCATGATTGTACGGACACATCAACGGCCTCGTATACCATTCAAGAAGACAAGGTAAACAGTCTTAATTGCTGTCATTTATCTTCCTCTCCCCCCCCCTGTGGTTGAGTAAAACGTTCCTGCTATAACCCTTCATTTTCACACATAGCAGGAAACCCAGACGTTCGCCTGAGACGAAGAAAGCCAGATGAAACTATATAAGGAGGTACAGCCGCGACCACATGTGGAAACAGAACTCGTAATTTGTTACATACACCTATTGAAAGTTGTAATGAAGCTGATTAACACAGACAGGACACAGAAAGAAAAGGCCCCTTACGATTGATATAAAGGAAGTATAGAACATCTGGTATATAAAAACACTCGACATCTTCCATATCTGACTCCATGTAATTACCACCCATCAGCAGCCGCTGGAGATGGCCTCCCAAAGATAACTTTCCTTCTAGTGTTACATCTGATCGGTGCCGCGGCCCCTACTGTAATGTGTGATGCCCTTTCAAAAAGTTAGTTTTCTAGCAAAGGATAATTTTTTTTTTTTTTAATAGCTAAATCCACGCAACTGAGTTATGCTGGGGAATGAGAGATGTCCCCTAATTAGCCATAGCATTTACTCGCAGCAGAACACGCATGCGCACGCGCACCTGCCATTTTCGTCAATATTAGACGACCATTGTGTGTGGGCGCTTTTTTAAGCTTTATTATTTATTTACCATCCTTTAACCGCAAGTGAAAACGCCAGGGAGTTCAGAAAAATGGAAGCCACGTAAGTTTGAAGTATTGGAGGCTCTTAGAATATTTGACGAAAGACTTTTTCCGTGGAGGCTTCGGTGTTCGCGTGAAGCTAGAAATCCATGAAAAACCAAGAAACCGTGAGAAAATCGTTAATCGCTTCAGGGGGGACAGATAGATTAGATACAGCGCTGCACCGCACAGCTCATTCTAAGATATATATATATATACATGAATGTTCTTAGGAGGCTGTACAAAATGCGATGCTGATGATATGTACGAGCCCATCCCTGGAGAATGAGAAAGAGGAGGAACCACGTGATGCATTAGTGCTGAAAGTGAATAGATTTGCGTTATTCAATTTCAAATCTTTCTGGCGATATTTTTAGGTTGTAGCCACATAAATATTCAGATTTATTTTGCTCCTTTTTGTTAAAAAATAGATACGATAAACAACAAATATATTCTTTCACAAAGTTATCATTTATTGCATGTTTCTAGTTGTAATATGCAAGGATTCTCTAGCAGAAAGCATATCGGTTGACTTGAGAATGAATTAGAAATATGCTTTTATTGTGATGCTAAAAATACAGTAATGATCAACAAATGAAACATTGCTGCCGTACTCATGCTGTCAGTACACAGTTTAACATGTAACTGTAGTTACAATGCTACTGATGCACTGTCGACGGTGCTATTACACTTTTTCTTTCAGCGTAAACGTCCATGATACCTAGATATAAGCAAAATAATCCTAATGTGATACTGACACTTTGCAAAACCACCGCTAATTCCCAGCAAATAAGAAGGACTTTCCACCAACAGAATTATAGAAACAATGCGGAAATATGTTAACAAATAACTCCATTGACAACTACTGGAAGTTACCATACTGAATCAGCTCGTTCGTTAATTCGTATTGACACATCTACTTTCCACACAATAAAATCAAACTGTGATCTGAGGGAACCCGGAAATGGTCGGATGTCCGGATAAGCAGTTTTACAACAAGTCTCGCTGTAAAAGCAGCTTCTTTCTTGTTCTTGCTTTAGTTTTGCTCAGTACCAAGAAATTCCGCGCTTTATTTTCTTTGGATTGATTCCAAAGTATTACCTTACCGGTATCAGACGACACATCGCAAGAGCTTCAATTATTATTATCCCTGATAGAAATCAGTAACAAGGGAGAATACAACCGACCAATGGATGCTCCCTCCCCCCACTTCCTGGTGACCGATTCATGAACTACAAAGGTTGGATAGCCAAAAATAAACCGATCTTGGCTTATATTGGATAAGTGGGATAAAATTTTGTTTACTGTTCATGCTTTAACTGTTAACTGTTCGCGTTTATAATTTTTTCCAACAATGCTCGATTCCCTGAAAGATTTTCAGTCTACCCACGTGGCACAAAGTATTTCGAATTAGTAACGTTTTCCGTCCCAGGTTTCGCTGATCCCTTGTAACACCCTCTGGCCCCGACGAGCTCTCAATCCATCCTCGGAGATTCGCACGGGTGCCAAGACCGGAAAGGAGCCCAACCAAGTCAAAAGCCAGTTGTAAGTGTAGAAAAGGAAAAGAAGATAACGAACTTTCCACCTGCAGATTCGGTGCAAAAGAAGCTGTCAGAACGTTTATGGGTCACAAAGGAACCGGGGGGGGGCAGAAGGGAAGGAACTGTCGTATTCAAGGTTTGATCCAGGCTGCGTATCTGTTTTAGACTATTATCAGGATGATAGAAAACAGAAACACCGGGTTCCTCGATTTATCTTCGACGAAAAACACTCAAAAACAAAAGTTTGGCGTAAATGCGAAATATGGTCATGGTGACTGCAGTGGGAGCGCGAGCGAAGAAGACGGGCGGATAGAATAACCGCTCAGTCGGGCGCGCTATCATCTGAAGACATCGCAAGTACTTTGCTGTGGATCCGGGTGTCTTGCAAGAGCCCAACAGCGCAGCAAGTATAAAAGTTACTGGCAGCAGCACATTCTAGTGCTACCCAATGAACATTTCTCGAGTCTGACTCGCTGGCGTTTGTAAACTATGGCCAATCTAACAGTAAAGATTAATAATGACATCTCGCTTTTAGAGAAAATAAAATAAACAGGCAAAAAAAATAGGTGGCGGGGAAGCATCTATTTCCGAACTTTTGCTACGCAAAATATTTTAAAAATAAATATCTTCCAGCATGCATGCTTATATATCTTAATGGTGAGTTTGTAATTCGAGCTTGTGCTGTGTTAACAGTAAAGTTTCTTTGGCAAACTTTTTTTAATTTTCGAGGATCTGCCGAAGACTGGAGTTTTACGCCATTAAAGGACATGAAAGCTGAGAGGCGATCTGATGTTCCATTTGTGACGGTTTTCGGGAAAGAAGATGGGAGTCTCGCTAATAGAAACGTAACGCGAAGTAACTTTTCAAATGGAATTTTTTTTCTCCCCCCCCCCATTGCCCTGCTTTCCCAGATCTGACTTAATGTGTCGTTTTGACTGTTCATTTTCTACTCACTGTTTTTGGGTTAAAAAGTTTGAATCCTCTCGCTCTGTCAGACGCGCTCGAGTACATGTTCCGTATTAATCATACATGTCTGACGCCAGTCACTCAGTCTTGTTTTGTAATGGTGTTATTTACGGGCAACGTTTTAAAGGCATCAATCAAGTTATTCGAGAACCCACCTTCCCCCCAAACCTTCAATTAGGGGAATTACAAACATGACATTTCTACGTACACAAAATAAAGTTTACTTTTCCATAGAATTCAAAACACCGCAGCTAATCTGATAGCAGCAATGGATTTTTAATCTATACAAAAATATAGTAAAGTTTAAATTATTTTTAACTTATATATTATATTATATGTATTTTTAAAAGTACTTTTGTCTATAACTGGACAAAGATTTATTTGAAAATCATGGCTGCGATATAGCCAAGCAGTCAGTTAGGCTATTAAAAATATCTCAGAATTTATTTTAAAAAGACACTAATATTTAATGTTTTAAAATAATATACAAAATTTTATATCCTGAAAAAATATTTTTATATTTATAATGACTTTCTTCGGTTTTTATAATTATTTCCAGGTAGATTTCTAGCTTGGTGGATGGTCAAAGATAAGCGACTTAGATATAAACGCATCTTATAATTAGCTGCACACATACTGTATACACAGTTCGACAAAGGAACGATATTAATGCTTTCCCAAGAGCATGTCTGATACATTTAAACCGTCTCCTTCAATACTTTATTATACTCAGCATATAAAATTATTTGTTTTATATCTAATGTAAAGTTGAGATTAAAGTTGCGTTAAGCTGTTCAAATCCAGTGCGCATTTTTTTTTTTTTTTTGCATAAAATAAAATCGACATTTACGACGTTCGTGCCAATGTTGTTTGTATAGTCGACCCTGTCTACAATTTCCTTTTTTTATTTGCTGCGTCCTTTTGTTTTCTTAATTTCTTTTTTAAAATGTTTTCTTTTCAGAAGTTAGATTTTAGACCGAAAAGAATGCCACAAACGACAACAGTCTTCAAACATTGGGAGAAAGAAAGTTATCTTTCCGTGATCTTTAATCGCTGAAGTAAAGAACCAAAAAAATTCCAAATAACTGTACATGCCTGGTTTTTAAAGAGCATTAAGCATTAAAGATGGCGACTTTCAGGAAAGATGTTCTTCTAGTTTCTTTTTTTTTATTTTTTCCATTAAAGAATAAAGTTTGATCCGTTGAACTTCATTCTTCAAGACCAAATTTTATTAATCTTTTTTTGCATCACAAATAGAAATAGAGTGAACAAATACGCTCGAGATTTTCTTCTTTTCTAATAATTTATTATAATGATACGTTCAGTTTTGCCCCTCTCCCTGTTCACTTACTCCTTTATTACCGGAACTCTTTTAATGTTCAGTGCCTCATTTGAGAACACGAGACCAATATCGCAGACAAGGGAAGCAATTTTGCAAAATGATAAGAGCAAGACAATTATGTCACTTAATATACTTAGCGCACCATGCCTCACGAACGGGTAGGTAGTCATATAGTAAGTTTAGTTTATAAAAAAGCGAATTTTATGCTAAATTGCTTGTCTCAAATAGGATTTCGAACCAGGCGTTTTTTGACCGGTCTGGTCGGTAACTTGCAGCAAAGACTGGTTGCCGGCTGAACCAAATTAAAAAACCAATTTTTTTATTATTATTTAGTTTTTGGAATATTTGAAACGACTATTGATACTACCCTTGCTTGCTGTTTGTCGTTGTGTGTACCTCCGCTCACTTGTTTTACTAGTCTATCATTATCAGAATATACCTACATTTAGTAATGATCACACAGGGATAAAATAGGTAGATCACCTGACCTGCTGCACTTTCGAACAGTCTGTACAAGGTTGCAACGCTGGGGAAATAAAGGTACTGACGTGAGACGCAACTGTGATTTTCTATCTTCCATCGGCTATTATTCCAACATTAAACTTTGTCGACTGGAGCCACACTGCTGTCACCGGAACTGTCATTTCTGTTTGTTCCCAGAAGACTGTGCGCCGTATGCACGCCCTGGTCTTGTTCATCGCAGATAAAGATGGCCGCCATTCCATGAAGTGCTCCACTAACGAACAGTGAACATTTGTGATTTTTTATTTACCGTATAATTTCAGAAAAATCAACTGCGGAGTGGGATTATGGATTTTTAGGATTACATGCAGTAGAAAATCGTGTCGGCGCCTGGTGGAAAAAATGGATTTGATAAATAATGGCTTCTGTGACTAGCGAGAATTCACCCGAAAAGAAAAAAAAATTCGAATCAGAAATTGTAAATTCGACAAGGAATGGTTAAAATATCCAAAATCAAATAATTGGTTGGCAAACTGCAAAAACCCAGATTGTGCTAGATTTTGTACGGTCTGCGTGACTATTTTTAATTGGTTCAAAGCAACGATAACCGCATGAATGAAATGAAGCACTTGGCTTCGATTAGAGCCCGATAATCATCAGCAGTACTTGGCAAGTTTTTGGTAATAAAGAACTCTAAACTTGTCGGATAAAGGGGCCGCTGTGAAAATAAGCAAGTCCTTCCATTGAGTTGAACACCACCACAGATACCTGTTCATAGACTATAAATCGCGTGAGATTTAGACACTGCTGCAAAAGTACACAAAGTAGTAGGACAAAAGGAAAACCAAGTGTAAGAAGCAAATCTATTCGAGGTTCAGTTTGCTCTTGATAAACTAAAAACACCTTCATTTTGCTCCTTTCTATATTGACGGATATTAACGAAAAAGGTAATAGAAGAATGTTTTCGTCTAGAAGTCAGATTGAATTCGAGGAAACTGATGAGACATCCGAATCTGTCACTAACACAGCACTAGAAAATCCGGACTTGCAAAACATAGATTCAAACAGGAGCCGACAACACATCCATAAACTATGGTAAAAAATTTTCTGTATATGATAACTTTTTTTTAAAAATTTACCCAAATGTTGTGAAGCAAACTGCAACAACCACTTCTTCCACAATGCTGCTAAACATAGCTTAAGAACCTTCTATACAAGGGCCTTGGTTATTTAGTGCAAAAAAAGTGATCTCACCTAAACTACATTTTATGTTCGTTCAACAAAACTGTCACCAAATTCTGAAACTCATACAAGACATAATTCCTTCTGGTGAGGAAAACTGTGAGTTCATCAGTAGGACGTTTACCTCTGATCAAATAGATGGGATTAGCGAAACACCAATCATGGTGGAATGCTTCATTTACTTTGTTCATCGCGTATTATCAGCTTTACTGAAAACTATACTAAATTTGACATCCAGTCTACTGTTCTTAAGACATCATGCCAAATTTTAAAGACCAGTAAGAAAGGGAATAAGATGGGTTTTATTTTAATTCAAAGCTACTCATGGGATTCTCCGTATAAAAAATGAATGCCGAAATTTAAAAAAGGAAAGAAAAGAAAACGAGAAAGTTTTCGAAAACAATCTTGGTTCGGAAAGTTTGCTTGAATCAAAGGCAAGATTTTCCAAAACGTCTCGACCCGTTGGACATAACAAACTGTCTTGTCATACAAGTTGAAGGTAATTTAAAAAATATACAATGAACTATGTCTCCTTTGTTAATAATAATCTGGTGAGTACAGCGCAAAGTACTTCAAGGTACAAAACTCCAAACCTGAAGTGGCTCAACACGCATTTGCAATACCTTTCAGTATTGTTTTTTTTTTTTTCAGCGTTATGAATAACATTTGGAAAGATGAAAGAAATCGGCTGGGTGCTGATGCAATTAGAACAGATAATTCAAAGTATTCCCGGACTTTTTAGCGTTAAAAGAGACAATTTATTTCTGCTCCAGGCAGCAAATTCCAGTGCAAAGAACAAATTGATAAAGCACAATTTACAAAGAAAGTTAAGTAAGTTTGGAAACTTCTGTAACAATGTAACCCCGCCTTCCTTTATATGCATTGTTGTAACTTGTAGCAAACAGAATATTTTGTATACCTAGCATTACTATAAGACAGACTTAAAAGTAGATAATATCAAACTTTCATCGTTCGTTTATTTGTTTCGAGTGGGAAAAAATTCTACCTAAATAATGAGAAGGAAATTTAGATATTCTCTCTCTCTCTCTCTCTCCTCTCTCTCTCTCTCTCTCTCTCTCTCTCTCTCTCTCTCTCTGTATATATCGTGCATAACTCTAGATTTTAAATGCTGCAAAAATAAAATTTTCGTGAGGCGATTTATCAAAGGCCTGAGAGCAGTGAAGCCCTTTATTAATAGTGGGCCCCCTGCGAGACTGTTTTACTCAACAATGGGTTTCTACAGACAGATAATCTGGGTGAGCGCGACTTTTGCTGGTGCCAGCCATTTTTTGATTGACGAGAGTGCGTCGTACTGAGAGGTTCATCCCAGGAAAACCAGACCGGCAGGTCCCATTTGTGCAATGTGTCGTGATCCATTGACATAATAGGTCAGCGCTGTCAGCCAGTTCGGCCTTTTCTATATGTTTGCCTTTATTTTAGACACGAGGCTTTCATTTTAAATGCACAACACTTGTACGACAATGAAACCTTCCCTATTCGCACGAACCTCTTTTGAAAGATAAAACTAACGCAATGGCAGTTTAATTGTGAAGGCGAAGATGTGTGATTTGCAGCAGCAACAACAAAAATTGTGTCAAGCAAATATTTTGGAATTTTGCCCACCATATCCTAGATAATACCTGTGAACTTTCTGTTACGCTTCTGAAAATATATCTTGAAGATTATAGAGATTTGTTAGAATTTTCTCCGTATCTTTTCCCTGTAGATAAGTAATTATCCTTGCATCGGCAGCTTTAGCCAATCTGGAAGTAATTTTTCAACGGAAATTATCAATGTTGAATTGTGTACTACAAACAACTGCCACCTAGAAAAGAACTGGTCTGGCGAGGCCTTAAGAGGAGGATAGATTTCCCTCAAGTGATATATTGGGCATCTAAATGGAAGAAACAATTGCAAGAAAATATTTGAATGTTCTGTTAGAAAATATTGGTAACTTAAGCTTCAAATCACATCCCAGTTAAAAAAGAACAAAAAAATACAGAACTTTTTCTCATACAGGCACAGAGACTTCCATTTTTTAGAAGAAATACTGAAATTGACAATTAGACGTTGGTGGCAGTCGTAGTTGGAAGTTTACTTGCTGGTTTTAATAGTTGTGATGCTTTGAATGACAAATTAAAATCCGATGAAAAATGTAAATCAAACTTTATTTCATCAACCTAGAAGCGCTTACAAAATGTCCATGTATGAGCCTGTCATACTGCTCACGGTAAAGGAAAATTAGTAATCCCACCAAATGGTGCATGAACAAATAAAAATGGGGATTTTAAAGTTTTAAAAACAAATTTGGTAGAACCTGCAAAGAAACTTCATCTTCGTGATAGCTTTTGTTTTCTACAAAATAAGGAGGCACCAAGTCACTTTTAATTTAAAGCAATAAAAGTGTATTGGTTTGTAGACGAGTCTTGGAATTCTCTTCAATCAAATCCAGTTAAGGACATGCGGGCTTTGATGAGACAATGTATTGCAAAACGTCGTTCAATAAATAAGGAATTGGCAGAAGTCGTTAAGGATGCTTATGAAAATCTTTCACCATACAATACATTAGTTGAAACAATGCTAAGTAAAATTAAAACAATCATTGTAAACAGCATTCTTGACAAAATATTAAAGAAAACAATTCCTTGTAGTTGTATCTAATTTTTTGTTATAATTTTCGAAAATATTTTTAGCATTCTTGTTAATAGATACTTGGTTAAATGCAAAACTCTTTTACCTGACTCTAAAACTTCATATTTTAAAAAATGCATAAATCATTGGAAATTACTAATTGAGCCAAAATGACTAGCTGAGACTTCATATGTACAGCGGTGTGCAAAAGTCTTGCATAAAATAATTTTTCCTGTAAATTATCTCGCATTTTGTCGAAAGCAGTTGTTATCAAATGTCATTCATTCAAGTATTTCTATATTACTGTTGTGTATCTATTCCAATAATATCAAGCATATTGCTTCATTGTAAGAAAAGTTATAATTTTTAGAAAATCATTTGCATCAAATCAACGTGCAAAAGTGTTGCATAAAATCTAGACAGCTATCTAATCAATTCAGATTCAATTCCAATTATGCAGAAAGTGATCAGATCTATCAATGATGAGTAGAATATCCGAATTTCTTGATAAATTGTTCACAACGACGAGGCATGCTGGCTACCAAACGCTGACAATTGTCACTACTGAATTCCAAACCAGGCTTCCTCGATTTTCCGTTTGAAATCGGTTTTATTTTTCGGCTTTTTGGCAATAACGCTGAGTTTAATCGAGTGCCAAATGTTTTCGATGGGATTGAGATCCGGGCTTTGAGCCGGCCAGTCGAGAAGGGGGATTCACAATTCTGCCATCAAGGCCTTGACACTCCTAACTGTGTGATGGGGGCGTTGTCCTGCTGATAGATGGCCGACAGGAGCATGTGGTCACTCATATACGGTTCGGCAATGCCCGAGACGATCTTAGCATAGTCGTGAGCATTCATTCGACCCTCCACGTGATGCAACGGACCGACACCGGAAGATTGAAAACAGCCCCTAACCATGGCCGAATCTCCCCCTGCTTGCAGAGTCGGTCGAGTGCAACTAGGATGGTATTTCTCTGACACCGATCGCCGAACGTACACCCAACCCGCCGAGGGGACCCTCACGAATTTGCTTTCGTCGGAAAACAACACTCGGGAACACTGGGCCACGGTCCAGTGGAGATGGTCGCGAGCCCACTGCAGTCGCTTTCGACGATTGTCCAGACTGATGAACGGCTTCTTCTGTGCCGATCGCCCGAACAGTCCCATGTGGATCAAACGCCGTCTGATGGTGCACGAGGCCAACTGGATCCCATGGTGCCTTGACAAGGCGGTCTGGATGTCGGTGGAAGTGCGGAATCGGTCCGAGTTCGACATGCAGGCGATCAGACGATCCTGTCGAGCCGTCGTTTTCCGCGGTCTGCCGGCTCTGCGTTTCGAAATTAGGCTCCCATCGGCTTCCCAAAGTTTCAGGGTGCGAGATATCGTCGACTGATTGCAGTCGATACGATCCGCAACGACTCAGTTTCACCATCTTCTTTCATGCAAACGATTGTGGCCCGCTGTTCGGGGGTCAAATAGCTGGTTCTCAGCATTACTATATTGAACAAAAATAAATCAGAATAGTAGAAAATGACAGTTTTTCATATTTATTTTCTACTATCCTAAACTATTATAGAACAAAATATATATTCTAATTTTTTGTAGTTTATGCAATACTTTTGCTCTCGCCGATTTCATGCAAAATTATTTTACTAATATTTAAATTTTGACTGTGCAATTACAAAATGGATCTTAGTGTTATAGATCGTTTAAAGACCCCGATACCTTTCAATTAAAACAGAAAGCATACAATAGTTACTAATTTCTACAAAATAAGAACCCATTTTCTAAGTATAGTCATTTTTATGCAAGACTTTTGCCCAACGATGTAGCTAATCGCGTCTAAAAAATATAACTCTGACCATTTTGCTAACCTCGCTGATTCTTAGAATTTGTGACATTTCTCATGATTCCACGAGATAAAGCCAGTAGTAGCCGATTGAATTTCTGAGCAGCTTTGTTTCATATATCGTAACAAATGCTTAGCATCCAACGGATGTGATTATTGTCTTTCATTTGCGGTCTACACATATTTATAACCTTCACTGATATACTAATGGCAGTTTTATTCATCTGCTTGTAAACCGAATGCGTATAATTTAGCTTGTGTCTCAATAAAATGACAGAAAATACTGCTGTCTCAATGCAGAGTAAATCAACTTTTTTTAAAAAAAAAAGGTCAACACTCATCATAATTACGGCTGATATACTGCTTTGTCTGTCTTCCTACCCAGTCGCATTCTATATCATAAACTAATTAATAGTACTATTGATTTGCATGCGTTACTGATACTCACTCATGCAGTTTGCGATGTCGGGATTTAAGATAACTAATGCTATCACCAATCAAATTTATCACCTTAATAAAATTAATTGTGGCAGAAAATATGGAATAGATATCAGGAGAATGTGTCTTAAGATAGGAAATAAAAGCTTTTGAAAACATAGAAGGTGATTATGAGTGTTTATTATTATGCTGTTCGAAAACTTTGATTTTCGGCTTTCTGACCTGACATGGAAACACGGTGATTAACGATTATTAATTGAATTAATTGATGCGCAAATAATTGTTAACCAAAGCACTCGGTCTGTCATTACATCACTTACTAAAAAAAAAAAAAAAATTTACTTGATTAAAAACAACAATTAAGCGCAGAAAACCTTTAATATAAATCCAGACCTCGTTTTAAAAACAACAACAAAACAATGCAGTTAATGTATAACTGAACGCGAGTGTTTTAGACCTCAGGAACACAGATCGTGGTTTATTGTGTTTCATCTATATGGAAAAATATAAATACTTTTGAAAAAAATTATTGAACATTCCGCGTAAAACCTCGATGCTATCTTTGTTACATTGTGCACAACAGATATCGATTGTTTGTTCCGTATATTCTAGGGCGTGGATTGCTACTTTTGATTTCGGACTGAATGTAGGTTTCTCTTTGTCGAGGACCCGTGCCCCTCATACTTAAGATTACTGGCAGGGAGTAAGCCAGTACTTTCAAGTATAAAATCACAGCTGTACTTTCTGCACTGCGGTTAAATATTTATAAACTGAAAACGCATAGTTCTTGGCTGAGAAAGAAGTTCGTGATGGTGGGCTTTTGAAATTAAAGACATCCAATTTTCAACATAGCCCTAGGTTGGCCAGATTTTCTGCGCACTCTAAAGTCCGTGGAATGCCTCCCACCGGACTCACGATATTTTAAATGATCGAAATGAACAGCAATCGTGTGCCCTCACCATCTGAGCTGCATTCTATTTTTAAACAGCAGCGTGAGGGGACTGGTTGGTGTGGTGGGGTTTGGTCTGTGTTTCAAAGAAAGACCCCTACGCTGGCGCCGACACCAACACACATTGATGGGACAGAGAGTGATAAATGGGGAGACGTTTGCACGCGACCGACATCATCATTCTACTATCTGCCTAAAAGAGGGCTGCGAACCGTGTGGCTTTATCCGAACGACCGCCCGTCTGTGTGCGAGTACGAAACGTAGGGAAACGAACGGTCCCCTTTAAATGTGTACGACCACTGCGCCAGGAACCCAAGAGGCTTGGGCTGTTCTGCCCGTCACCGTCACCACAGCCGTGCGCTTTTCTCACTCGGGCTTTGATGACGGGATAAGGATTTCCATCCGCTCTTCTAAACCTTTTCGGAGAGCGTAGGATTCTCGAATATAAGCCCTCCTGGCGCCCTTTGTAATTGTTCTTGGCTAATTACGTAATGGCGTGATGGTTTTGATGCTGTCTGTACATGCAGCATCAAATACTGGCAAATAGATTTTGATGCAAATGCGATGATGCTCTCTCTCTCGTCGGTTAAATTGGGAAAAGGTGCAGATTATCGGTGAGAAGATCGAATAATTTCCTTGCCTTGACTTCGCACTGTGGAAGGACTTGGTCCCGCCGAATCATAAAAAATCAATCACATTGGACAAATATTTCTCTTGGGAGGATCTAGTTTATAACAGAGCCAACACAATTAAAATGATACAGCATCTTTTTCGGTTATTTAGCAGCAGATACAAAACACAAAGACAAAGGTGATGGCAGAACGACTTAATATCGGACCTTTGAAGGGTAGGAAGGGCGGACACTGCACAAATGCGAGTAGCAGATATGCCCTCCAGCACCTGTAATGTATGCGAGACCGAGTTTCTTCATTGGCTTTACAGGGTTTTGGATTTAGAAAATAAAATCTGCGGTGTTTTCTATCGCTCTAGTCGAAATCCATCCGCGAGTTGGACCAGAAACTGCATCAACGTATGATGCTGCAATAGTCGCTCATTCCAATTTCACAGATGTTCTTCAGTTGGTGAGAAGAAGAAGAAGGGAGAGACCGGCCACGAGAGTACGAGGATGGTTTGTTTGCTGGAAATATTTATTCACATGCTCTGGCCCAAAGAATACGGGTTTTGTTTGTTTGTTTTATTGTTGTCGTTGCTGCTGCTGAAGGTGGGAAGTTGTCGGTGACGTTAAGGAAAGGAGAAAACCCAGCTTCACAATACGCTATTCAGAAGCATTTGCCCTCTTACACGCGAGCCCCCCTAACGACTCGAAGCAGTGTGCTGCAGTGAAAAGTAAATGTCGCTCGCTGTCCGTCCAACTGCAGAACACATCGTAGTTCCGTACAACCCGACAACGCCGTACCCTCAGGCTCACACTGTTTAACGGATGCTTTATGCTGCCTTTGATGCGTTTGGCACGTTCCGCTCCATCTGTAAAGGCTTGACCCTCCCTGTTTCATCCAAAAAAAAAAAAAAAGAGAGAGAGAGAGAGAAAATCACACCAGGCTGACGGAACAGAACGTTGGATTTTTGTTCTCTTAGACGTAATTTACGGCTAATCTCGCCGCACGACGGCACTTCCATTAACCATCCATGGAAGTGAATCGATTACCACGACTTCGTGAAAGAGATGCAACAAAAGGTTTAATGAATTTAGGAAATAAGCATGCAGATATGTACGCTATCGCTCAATAGTTTTGTAGAAAGATATATTTGCAGGAAAAAGTGTTTATTTAATTTTAGTGGTTGTTGACAATGAATACCCGAATTACATCCACAGATAACTATAAAAACAATATAAACTGCCTGTTTTAACCTAATGCTTGGGTTTTCTATAATTATGTCCTCTGGTCTTTATAAATATTGTGCTCTTACTGCATAAAATACCTGCTAAGCAAAAATATATACAGTGATTAGGCGTCATCAGGCAGATGCATGAACCGGAAAATAAAGTAACTCTCCAATTATTTGTTGACAGTATAAAAGCCAGAATGATCCAAGGTATTTATTATTCTGGATAATGCATTCATTAAGATGCTGCTATAGCAATACACACCTGACTACCTTGATAAATTAATTGTCAGAATCACACAAATCCGAAAAGACGTTATAGAAAACAATAGTGATTAGTTAAATAACTCAAATATTTAAGCTGAAATGTACAGTTCATATATAGTTGGTAGTTTGTTTCTATTACATTATTATGTTTATTTAGAGAAAACGGCAAATAAAGACGGGCAAGAGTAGAGCGATAATCTTTATGTTAGTCATCTTTAGCAGCAAGAAAAGTCGTTAACCTGTTTAGCATTATATCAACAAAAAATTTTATCACTGGGCTGTGTGAAAGCTTCTTTCATTCTATCATTTTAGGCAGAGATAGATGGTTGCTCTCAACTGGCACCAAAATGCTTCATCAGCTGCTCGACTGAATTTAAATCAAACCGTAGAGTGCTCAGAAAAGAAACTATTTGCCCTCGTTTTTCTTCTACACTGTGATAAAAAGAGAGCTAAGGCATCTTGCTACATACTGCTAACAATATGGACATAAGCCTTGCTGTTACAATATTAAAAGAAATATCTGTAAAATCACAATGTATCCGGCAAAAGCGATATGTTCATTGACAAAAATCAATTCTGTCTTTCTACCATGCAGTATTTCATCCACCAAACATAGGCTGAAAATTTTGGGGTTTAAGTTCTTCCTTAATTCTTCTCCAAACCGAGATACGATCACCAAATGTGAATTTTTGAAGAGTTTTTGTCCTTAGTCTGTAGTTTTGCCAAATATATCATCTGACCAGACCATTTGGAATCTTTTATCAATGTTGGACAGAAGCAGCTTCTTCTCTACTGTACACCATTTTCACTATAGTCCGTAAATACGACTTTGGACAGTTTTGTGGTTAATTTCTGTTTCACGGGTGAAGATATAGTAAAGTTCATTTTTAACGACTCTGTTCAGATTGGTATTTTTGGCTGTTTTACTGTTTGCAGCATACAACAGAATACTGATGGTGAGTGCAAACGAAGGTGATTAGTAATGGTATCTTGTTTACTCTAAGCCCCTTCAGATCGCTTTGTTGTAGCAGTAACATTCCTCTCGGTGAAATTCGTGATAATATCAGGGATGCACGAGAAATGTTTAGACGGTTCGCAGTCTTTTGCTTAATCTTCCACATTCTGAATGGGCTATAACCTTGACGCCGCCTCGTCGGCGAAATATCAAAAAATCTTTCTGGTTTGGCTATAGAGATACTGCCCCTTAGTTTTCTGTTGACCAAAAATTTTACTGTATATATATGCAACTGCGCCTGAAATGTGTGAATTTCGGTTAGATGCATTTATTGGGTTGGAAAATAAAATGGCAGAGAACTGTATTTTAAAGCATTTAATAGGACATGCTCATGTTTTACCAGTATCACTTAAAGTGCCACCGGTGTTTCCAGAAATCTTCGGTCTCTAACGCATCATCGCGTGAACTTGTACAAAACTCTGTTCACTTAACTTTTATCGACGACGCAAAGCCAAATCCCTAACCTCTGGAGCGATCCTTTTCCGTCTGGAATTTTTGTCTCGCCACACCAGCCATACTCTGTCAGCCGTGCAGCAGTAGCCTTGTATGTGCATCATTCAGGACGTTGTCGGAGATCGGAATGCGAGACGGCAGGTGGAAATGTCTATTAGGTGAAAAGTGGGCGTTAACTGTTCAGCCCTGTGTTCTGGTAGTTGGCGAAGGATGTCTGTTAAATTTCAAAATCTCAAGGTACATGTAATATAGCGTTCTCGTGGGAGCGAAAACTATCAGTTTTTACTTCGTCTTTGCCTTTCATAGATTACATTAAAAAACTTTCTCAATCTTGTCTTTTTTATCTTTTATTTCCAAAAGAGTCACAAATCGTCAACTTACGTCACACAGCAATGTTAGAACCTCAATATGGCTAAAGCAAATCAACAAACAAAAGCAAACTACATTATGTTCTGTGTCTAATTTGTTTTCTTCAATATTTCTGTCTCTGGATGGACTGACTCCAAAAATGATTGTTTGTGTTCTTTTTTATAACTCACTTATATGAGTATATCAGGAAATTTCATTATATTTAAACTTTTAATACTTAAAAAAATTGCATTACTTTTGAAAGTTGTATGCGTTAGCTAAACTAAGACAACCACAAACTTCGATTACCTCTATTATAATTAAGCAAAAATCTTAAATGTAGATTGGATTTTCCCTGGCCCAAATGATATCTTCAGCAAATAGTAGAACAGATTTTACAAAATTTTATAAAGCATCATGTGGTTATTGGTGCCTGTTTATCATAAGCACCACGTTTAGTTTAAGAAAAGCAGGAATTTCAAGTTCTGATCAGTTGCTTGAAACCATAATACAACTAACCAGTTGGACTGAGATCAGTGAATTGATGTGGGCAGAGAAAATGCGTAAATGTATTTTCGTATCCTTTATAATATGCACGATAAATGATGATATTGTCTTGAAAAGTTTCTTACCCTTTATTACTGAAAATAAAGCAAACGTTTGAGATAACTATAAATTTACGCATCGCTGATTCAAAAATATCAGAAACAGAAAGAACGTTAGATAATTAACTTCGCTTGCCCCGTTGGCTATATGATGATTTTGTGATGTCACCTAATTTCCGAATGAGATGAAGGGAAGACACTTATTATAACTGAACATGCTCCATCTCCTGCAGCCTAAGTTTCAGGAATGATGCTTAATACTTCAGCGCTTGATGACATTTCCAGCAGCATCTTTCTATCGTTTAAGTGAGTTGGAATGGGAATCATCGTAACGCGGTGTTCTCACATCGGTCTGTCAATTGTCACAACATGTGTCGCACGTCTGCGGGCGCGAACTATCAGTAGCCCACGTGCAACTGGAGTTGAGGTTTTTCTCATTTTTGCCGAAACCTCCAAAAGTCTCTTGATAAATACATTTATTTGGAGCATCCACTGCATTAAAGAAGGAGCCAATTGCACAGACAGTCTTTATCATACCACGTCTGAAGTCGCTGATATTTGTTGCACTAAAGTATACTCATAAATGCAGTTCCTTACAATATTAATTTCACGATCCCATAAATTAATATATCGGACAAGTGTGATTAGATGCACGGTTGGCGTTTAGATTAACGGATAACTTGATATTATTGGCCGATCAAAATGTAGCGAAATAAACGACATGTTTCCAGATCTCAACATTATCGCGAAGTTAATCGAGGTAAAGCTACCCGGGATGTTTTAGCGTGACACCACGACAAGAACATGTTATTTGCCTCGTCTGTACTCATTATCATGATTCTCTTGAAAACATCGCTAGGGTAACAGAACTGGTCCACAAAACCGTCTGCAGATGGCTTGTAACACGTATAAAAACTCTTGTGTTCAGCAAGAATAAAAGAGTTCGAAAAGTGGGATCATGGGACATCTCTGGCAAGACCATCGAGCAATGGCCGCGTGTACTCGTCTACAGTTAACGTTTGGAGATCGCATCTAGGTTTGGAAAGTCCTTATGCTTACCTGCATCTCTAGATTTTTCCCAGCTCACGGTCAAGCTTGTTGGCAGAGTGCCATGGTATGAGCTGCGACATGATATGGAAGAAAGGCAGAAGTGGCGTTTGTCGGGGTGTTTTAATTCTGCGCTGTACATTTTCACTTTAAACGCACATCTCCTATAACGGCGCCAAAAAGGCATGAGTCAGTGTCCACATTTTTCAGAAGAATGACGCTACATATCTCACCTCTCGCGTGAACACAGTGTGGAACAAAGAAATTAAGGGCAGGCAACTTAACACTGTTGATTTCAACCAAGCGCCTTTTAAAGCATCGGAATCGTTATCTGAAAGTAACCCCTCCACGTTCCACCAATCTAATGAAATTAATGAAAGCTCTCGCACGGATATATAGGTATCTGGGCAGTTCGCGATGCAGCATCATCTTAATTAGATTCCAGAGTAGAGTCTTTTCGTGATGCATGTGGTGGCTCGAATAAGTGGGAAAAAAAATTAAAGACTGTCACTTTATCGCTTGTGTTTATGGCGTTTCTCGCAACTAAATAGCATTACAATAACAACAGATTGCCAAATTATTATGGCCAGGAACTGTAGTATTAATATACAGGGTGTCCGTAAAGTTACTATACAGTCTTACAAGTTACTATACAGTTTCATTGTATTATATGTAATAGTTTTTGACAATTTGTTATTGATGCATTTGCCAACCTTGATCGTGACTTGTGCACCAAAGTTTGTCATAGTGTGGTGTCACGTTGTCGAGAATGTATTGAAGCTGAAGGCCTCCAATTTGAATATTTGTCATAGAAATTGTTTGCCTTGATTGTTACAGTCTTTTCGGATGTAACACATGTATTTTCTGAGATTTTGATAAACATAAAGGTGTTATTTCTTTTGTTACAAATAAATATTTTAATACAATATCTTACTGTACTGCATGGTGTCTGTATAGTAACTTGTAAGACTGTATAGTAACTTTACGGACACCCTGTATGCTGAAGTGCGCGCGCACATTAATATTCTCTTTAAGATTTTAATTCTACGATCTAAAACTTACTTAGATTCTAAATGTCTAAATTTGAAGAAAATAACAATGAGGATGTTGTTTTTTCTAAAACAGAGTGTCTTACACATAAAATATTGTATGAATTTAGACACTACATACGGAGCAATTTTCATTTACATTTGTTACCTCGTACTAAATCAAATAACTTCTAAAATATCAGACAAACTCAGTCTAATATGAGTAAATGACAGCAAACATAATGCGAAGATAGTCTTATGTTCACTGAGATAGTAAATACGGTATGTTGTTTTCTTTTTCAAATTTTGAACGACCTGTAGATATCACGTTTAGAATACCAAGCACAATTTTGTATTAGATTCTGGTAATTAGCATGCATACATTGTTTAATTAAAGGTTTGTCTGTCGTACTGAAATATCCCACTCCGCATTTTTTTAAATATCGTTGTCTTTAACACATACTTACTGCAAGCATCTCATTTTAGAGGGTACATAGACAAAGCTATGTTTTAAAAGGAAATTTAAAAGAAATAATTATTAACTACATCAGTAATTCTAACTAAATAGCATGTGTGTCGTGTGTTGTGTGTGTGCGTCTGCGCTTTTATTCTTATATTAATATAAGACATGGAGCTATAAATTATAACTGTAGGCAGAAGAGACTATTATCCTAGCTACAAATCCACACAAATCATTTGTTTTTTTTGCCACAATAACAAAAACAGAAATCTTCAAAAGTCAATTAAATTTTTTTTTTCAATGAATGCGTTTTATGTGAACACTCTTCCGTATTTATTCTTCCATTGCACTTCTAATGCTTAATGATCTTCTGCAATGTTACCCAATTTGTAAATATTAAGTGTAATTCTTATACAGAATTTTCGGTGTAAATTAGATGTTTCTTGATGTTACTGCGTTAGTCGGACTTTGAAAATTCTGCTATTTTTAAACTACACTTGATCTTTTAAAATCCTCTTACAATGAATTTATTCATTTTCAAAATAATTGTTTCATTCACGCCACGGTTCACCGCATTCAGATAATAAGGATGTAAAAAGATTTTACACGAAAAAAGTAAACTTTTTTTTTCCTTCGTAAATACTATAAAAGCGTTTTCTTTTGCCATAAAGACTTCCTCAATTTTAACGAGATATATTAAATTTAATTTGATCTTCACCTATTTTCATAAGTAGACACCTACTGGATCATCAGATTTCATTCAGGTTTATATAATAGCAGGAACAGATATAAAGTTGAATGCTATAAACAAATTTAATTCCAAGTAATGTAAATAAACTCTCTGTTCAAGTTTTCAATACACAAGGGGGGGTGGAAAGACATTTAATACTTCAGAGGCTTCCTTGAATTTCTTCAAAATATGAAAAATGAAGTAATTAAATACAGGCGCTCTAACAGGATTATTACAGAGAGATATTTATATCGTTGAGAAGTTACAAAGAAAGTAAATTGGAGATCAGAAAAGATGGTGGAATTTGTGATGGTTTATAAACACTGCAGTCATGCGAAATACTTTTCATCCATGTGTGAAGTCTAGTTTTATTTAGCTGATGAGACCAACAGCAGATAATTTATAAGTATCAGGAAATTCTGAGCTGACTGATTGATGAAAGCAACCAATGAAACTGTTAGTCTGTCGCCAAATATACATATTCTTTTAATATTAAAGCCTGTCCGATAATCTCTTACGGTTATCTTTTCGCTCTTATCATTTTTTCTGTTTCCCTTATTAATCTGCGTCATCTTAATATCGCAGTTACAGTTTTCCTTAACACCGTTGTCATTGTTGTATTTGTTCCGTTATTCTTGATTGCTTCCACTTTTCGAATTGACCTCGCTATTGGCATATTGTCATTGCTTTTTTGCTGCATCCATTATCACCACAGTCATCATTCTCCCCGTTGTCATTGTACACGAGGAACTTTTGATCGTTTTCGTCCGCTTCATTTGCTATAACTTTTCCAAATGTTCTGAATTCGTTTACTTTCATCGCTGCTCTGTCTTGCTGCTAATGTCATTGCTCTCCCAGGCTTTCCTACCACTGTCATTTCTCTCGTCCAGCTTGGGAACCTTTTGTTACCGCCACTGTTTATCTCTTCCTCGGTTGCTGTTGCAGTTGTTGTTGTATTTGTGTTCTTACTGCCAGTGTTATTATCCTCTTCGTTATTCTTGATGCATTTTTGTTGTTGCTGCTGCTGCTGCTGCCGCCTTGCCTGTGGCAGCTGTTGCCATTCCTATTCTCATCGTCGGCCGCATTACTGCTTGTTTTTTTCCTCACCGTTGCAGTTAACATCGCCGGTATATAGATTATTTCTTAAACGGCCGTTTAGGCATCAGCCCAGCAGGGTCGTGAGGACATCAGTTTCGTTGACGGAAATTTCAATCCAAATGCGTCGAATTTTCAATAAAATCTTCAGCAAAAAGTAAAAGTCAAATTAGAGGTGGTGAAATCTAACGGATTCTTTCTCGCTTTTTTGACAATGCAACCACAAATGAGATAAGAAATTAAATATCATTTTCAGTTTGTAAGGTTTTGTTAAGTATTTCACATCAGTCAGGATCTCTAAACTTCTTAGACAATCGGAAGGCATTCACTGTTGTAAAATGAAAAGTGAGAGAACCTACCTTTAAGGAAGTTGACTGGTATAAATAACATTTTTCTTTAAAAGAAATTTAAATCATTGCACTGAAGAAACAGGCGTCTAAGGTATTGGCAAACACATGGAATCGTAAAGGTGAGAGCAATGTTTAGACCTTTACATTCCCTGACCACGCATGGCCAGGTTTTCTTAATAATGAGTCGATATCACGCAGAAAGACAGCATTGGAGTTTATACCTGACAGTCAGTTTGAATAACAGCTACCAATCCACATCTTAAATTTCAGATGTAGAGAATCTATTTTGTCTTCTTTATTCATGCTAAAGAAATTTATGTCAGATCTGTCAAAAATGTAGAAAATGCGATTGGTTTTAACGAATTGAACCGAGTACCGATATATTCTGCCTGATTTCAGCCAGTAATAAATATTTCTACATTTTGAAAACAGATGGAGTGAGTGAAATGTGTGCAAATAACCACACTATTTTCAGAATGGCTTGCCACTGAGAAAACAGGGATTATATGGTAGGGTGGTTTTATTTTTGTAAAAATACATCCGAAAGTGGAAGCAAGAATCAGAAGAGAAAAGATAACACAAAAGAAATTCCACTATGAGTTTGAAGACAACCGATAATCACGAAAATCGGTCAAGTGGTATAGAACAACGGTAAGTTTTCTTAGCATAATAGATTAAAATATATTTTAATATAAATTACAATATTATCAGATACATCGCGGCCGAAACCGATATCGGTACTTTGCAGTGAGCGGGATACTGGAATCGGCTTAGTAATTCGCGTTTTTTTTCGAATTAGTGTAAAGAGAAACGTGTAGAAAAGATTAAGAGCCGGAAGGAATCTTTCGGAAACCTATGCTTGAGCACTATCAAGACTCGATTAAACGGTTGGCACCGAAATCTTAGAATGACTCTTATTCAGGCTTCACGTTGAGATCTTATACACAGCCCGCGTTAGCTACGGGATGTTTTCATTGGTCAAAACGGTTTTAAGTCATTTGATATCAGTCAGAGTTAAAGACTAGACCGAAAAATACTGCTAATGCCATTGAAACTACAGTCAAGTTGAGACCCTTCTTCCAAAGTAATGAATTTATTCTCTCAAGTAACACAGCGAGCCTGAGCTAAACAGATAGATAGATGTATGTATCATTATCATCCCCGGCCTGAGGGCCGAATGTCCTTGATCACCATCCACAATCTGAAATAAACTAAGGAGAAAGGGTGCCGGCTCTGTGGTTATCTATAATCCTTTATTACCTCGTGTAAACCCAGAAATGAATTCACCGAAAGTCTTACTATAAACTTTTATTTAAAAATGTGAGCAGAAACTCGGGTGCGTGAACACATATATCACTTATGATAAATTATATAATAAAGTAAACATTTGCTGTCAAGATTTATAATTTTTTTTCTTTTGTTATTTCTTTAGGAAGTTGTCTTCTTTCCCTTTCGTCTTATAACATATCATCCTCAACTATCTCAGATATTTACTTGAAGTAAATTCGAGCTATTTCAGAACCGCAAACACGACGTGAAAAATCCATTACAATATTACAGACAACAGTCGTCAGGAAGCTAAGTAACGTACAAACCTTGAAGTCTTTTTTAAATTTTAATTGTTTGTGAAGCCGGAGCCACGCGCACAAACACTGGAATGGCCAAAAAATTAGGAAAGAAACGTTGATATATAGCTGCACCGTAAATAGTACTGGTCACAAGTTAGAATTAACTAGCTCATTCCCAGTTCTGCCAGTAAATAAAATGTTACGATGATATACATAACACGTGAAGAGTTTTCTAAATTCGGAATAGCAGTTAGTTGGTCGAAGGAGCCTAAGGAAAGTGGAGTTATTTATCATACTTCTTATTGAATAATTGCTGAAAATAAACGATTTACACAAGTGAAATAATTTTTCGAAAATCAATGGTAGGGGTTATATATAATTCTTAAAACAAAATAACTAATGTCTTTTTTTAAAAAGAATATTCAAAATCAACTTCTCTGGCTAAGCATTTTTTTTCCTAAGTAGGATACCTGTTATAAAAGTACCTGTCTTTTATTCTAGATGCATGAAATATCAAGTTTAAAAATGTTACCAAACAGAAACCCAACTTTTCCTGAAGCTCTCCAAATAAATTTCAATCAAATCTCATCTATAACCGATCGGTTTGAATGAAAATATGAAATCAAATCATGTTGGGTAAGAAGGGAAATTCATACTCTTTATAACCTAGTTAAATAATTTAAAATTAACTGAACGACTAAAAACAAAGTAACGTGACACCATCTGAACGTATCTCTGTTTGTAGTGCTGTGTTTTTTCTCAGGTTAGATAAATTTTGGAGACAAATGAACTTAAAAAGTACACAGATTTCTCTTTTATCTCTCAAATTAATTTCAATTAAATCCGTCTAAAGCTAAACTAAGCTGCTTGTAACCGATCACTGATCGATTTCAATCAATCATTACATTTGGTTTTAAATCAATGCTAATTCTCACGACGCAGTGCATTGCCTCCTGACTAAGAATAAAAACTAACTGGTTATTTCCTTATATAGAAATAACCAAAAACGAAGTAGTGTCACACAGATCAAAAAGTTAAAGAGTTCTTCAAGAAAACTATATTACTTTGTCATTAACTTAAAAAAAACATAACAGCTAAAACCCATTTTCAAAAATACATATCTGAAAAAAGAAAGAAAAAGACTGGAGATTATAATGATTTTTAAAGTTTACATTGAAATTAAAGTATGATGTCAAAAAGTAAGATATATTAACTTTGCCGATATATTCTTCAACAAAAGGTAGCCAAAGCTTACAAAGTGGTGATTATATACGCAACTGAGTAAGAAAAGTTCCAAAAAAGATTCTCATATTAAGAAAAAGAGTTTTGTTGTTTGTTTTTGCAATATAACCGGAAATAATTATATCCAAATCTTATTATGTTTCATTAACGCCGTCTTGTTCACTGATAGCATATACTGTAAATTATTATTATGATTTCTATTATTAATAACAAAAATAATAATTTCTACATTTTTTCAAAAAGAAAGAGGTTAATTAAAATTAAGATGTTCATTGTTATAGTATTTAAAATTGTGCAAAAACATTTTAAAGCAACAAATTTCAGTGAGTAGGAGAAAACCCGTCTGAAGCTGCAGAGCCTGGCATCTTAACAGCGTTTTGTTCAGAACAAAGTCGTTAATAAATTTAAATTATTCTTGTGTTTGTTATACAAGATTACCTTTGTACAACTTGTTCATCAGTACAACCAGCAACGTCAGGGAGAAATCGTGTCTATATCTAGGCCAAACATCATCAACTTCAGTCGAGAAAGAAATGCGAGTTTTTTTTTATAGTTAATAGTGGGAGGAAAACGGAGTATCTGGGGAAAAACCCACATGAAACCTACCGGCATAAAAAAGAAAAAGTACAAACACCCTGAGTTAGCTATCGAGGACAAACTACACTCGTAACACGAATTCTCCTCCGGTCTTCTGAAGTAAAGAAACAAAAATTAAGATAATTCCATATAGAATAAAAGATTTCGCATGGTTTCTCTTGATTCTTATGTGTTCAAAGTAGCATCTAATAGCTAAAAACACCCCTCTCTCTCTCTCTCTCTCTCTCTCTCTCTCTCAGTGTACTGACGTCATATCTCTGTCTGTCTGTACTGACGTCATCTCTCTCTCTCACTGTACTGATGTCATATCTCTTTATGTCTGTACTGACGTCATATCTCTGTCTGTATTGACCTCATCTCTGTCTCACTGTACTGACGTCATATCGCTTTCTGTCTGTACTGACGTCAACTCTCTCTCTCTCTCTCTCTGTCTCACACACACACACACACACACACACACACAAGCCTGTAGCTTCATTTCGGATAAAGTAGAGATCAGTTATTAACGTTTTTAACCAGAGTTAAGGATATTTACCGACTTTAATTATGCTAAATACATTGCCCGTTAAAATTTATAAATAACTCACAATTCTGCTCATGCGACCGAAACTAATTAACGAAAATTTTAACTAAATTTTGAAGCAGACCAATGTGTAATAAATAAATCGTTTTGAATTCTACCAAGACGCGTTACACTTATTTTTTTAAAAATTAAACATAAAAAGAGCACTAGTGGAGCATCATAGCTTTTGTATGTGTTCATTTAATTAATAATTTGTAATGCACTTAAAAAAATTTGGGGGGAGGGGAGAAGCAGTGGAATACATTTTGCTGTACATTTAAACCATACTACAGAAGCCAAATTGCAATAAAAAAAATCTCTTATACCCACAAAAAGTTTTCAGACCAATTACATTATCATTCCCGAAATGCAACAGAAACCTTATTTCGTGAAATCAGGCCAATTCGTTCAGAAGGGAGAGCTAATTTCAACTTCTTGAATGTATGGATTTGGAGAGAAAAAATTAGTTAAGTTGCATCGACATCTTTCACAAATAAAAAGTGGGTATTATATTTTATCTGTAATGTAACCATATGCCGATAGTTTATTTCCAACATGAGAATAAGTTGGTTTATCCCACTCTCAAAATTCCATTTCAGGAATAACTCGTTTTGACGGGTTCACAACTGTCACAGCCGTTAGTTAATTCAGTGCTGTTTCTTCTTTTGTTGTTATAATATACATATATTTTTATGTAATAGTAGTTTTATTTTCTTTGTGAAATACTCTTACTCGGTAGAAAGAAAGTTACACGACCAAGAAACAGCTTCTGATCAAACATTTACTGTATATATATATATATATATATATATATATTTTTTTTTTTTTTAAAATCTCAGCAGTTGTCAGAAATGTGAAAAGGTATAGATAAGTTATTCTTGATGAATTCGTACACGAGCAGACGTGTGATGTCGTGCGTAAGAATACTCTCACCAATACGAAAATGAGTCGTACGCTTGCTTATCTTGCTAATATTTATTTCTCTTTTCCTACGTCTAAATCCCGTGATATATCTTTTTAAATCGTCGGTAAATAAGGGACAATGCGCCTCTCAGGGAATATTTTTCCCCCAATTCTACTGCGGTGAGATTTTTTCTTTTTTAAACGAAAGAAAATCGTTTCCAGCTGAATACACATCGAGAAGAGAAGTGTAGTGCTGCCATATTTATCGATTTTCACAAGGATAAATGAGTCGTAATGTAAGATTTTCGAATCTTAGGAATAAAAGAGTTGTTGATTTAAACATGAACCTAAAGTTTCTTTCTCGTGGCGATCTTGGGGAAAAAAAATCATAATTCTCCAAGCAATTGCTTCATTTTTATTTTTAATTTTATTACAAAACGATTTTTTTAAAAAAAAAATTAAAGTTGAAAAGATTTAGAATTTATTATTACTTTTATTCAACTTGAAGATGCTGCTATAATTTTAAAACTTAAAATATTTTAAACGGTAACGATAAATGTTTATAAAAAATTTTAAAAATGTGTATCGGATCTGTTTGTTGTTTTTATCGAGAGAAAACTTTGATCATAGATACCGGTTTAAAAAGGATGGCGCAATTGCAAGCGGTGGGGGGAACGTACTTCGTTGTTTCTTAAAAAGTTCACTCCATGCTACGATGTTGTAAAATGGTACAGCTGTCTTCTGAACTCTTTGGAGATGTAGCTACAAGGTAACGAAGCGGTAAACCTCAGTAAATACACGAAATCATAAAGAAAGCAAACTTTTTAAACAAGTTACTACCACAATTAAATTCTAATAAAATAATTAAAATTTATTTGGAGTAATACAATAATTCTTCCTCGTTTATACTTATCTTATTCGTTTTACTCCTTTTAATTCTACTTTTGTTCTTCTTTAGTAAAATATATAATTACTAATGCAAAGGTAAAATGCGATGTATCAGTTAATTATTTGCTGAGTTTATTTATTTCAATGAAAGAATGATTAATGGTTTTAGATAAATCGTATAATACAATTTTTCTTGCAAGAAAAAATCACAGGTATCGTAATCAAATACGTCGTTTCCATTGGCAGAAGTCATTATACCAGACAATAATGGATCGGCTGAACAGGCTCAGAACCACTACTGAGAGACTCCAGAAATTGAGACGCTTTCCAACTTGCACATATGTCTCAGTTTTCGGCTTAATATTTCGATACATGCAGTTTGAAGTGTCATTGCTATAGTGTGTAGACCTTGGATAAGTTTGAATGGGAATTTTCAATGTCTATAAGTACAGCGAAAGACTGAGTTTGATCAATAGCCGGTGACATGCAAAGTTTAACAATTATAAACGTATCTTTTATGTTGATGACTCTCTTCATTAGAACCTGGAGAAATGGTAAACGGCTATTTTGAGCAGCAATAGATGTGTTCATTTTATTATTGAGGAGTAACTTTAAATACATTTTTCCGAGTCTTTTGAGTGCAGACTGTAGATTCTAAAGTTACATTTGTTTTTTTTTTATTAATATAGTTTTCTAAACATCTTTTCGGTTTTTGACGTTAATTTGTATACCATTCAATGTGGGTTTACGATTTTTTTTTCATTGTTAATATAAATGGGTAGCCTCGAGTGTCTTGTGGCTTTTAATGTGTTATTTTTAGTATCTTTACGTTTTCCAGAAGAAATTTAAGTATCCTCCAGAGAAGCTTACGGCTTTTCAGTGTTAATTTCAGTAGCCCATAGCATCCAATTTCCGGATGTTAATATATGAGTGGCCTTCATTATCGGTGCTGATTGTAACTTTGATCAGTCATCGGTGTTTGATTTAACAATCATTAGGCGATTAAATGTGGTGTTATTAAGTAACAAACAACGTAGGTGAATAGAATTCTGTTGAGTGTTGCAACCATCCACGTAGTTTAGACGATTTTTTTTCCTTCATGAAAACTGGTAACAAATCCGATTAAAAAGTATTTTTTTTAAAAAAAAAAGAAAAGTTTGTCAATTTCTTTGTAAAAGAGGCAAAAAAAATCAAAAGAATTAGCAAAACATAAAAGGATAAAATATGGGGATTATAAACGCGAGACATCAAAAGAAAACTGGAATAAATCTTCAAGCAGATAGCTGACAACTCCAGAAACATCAGGCCGTAAATGCGCGAAAAAATAAGGGGGGAAGAAAGAGCGACAAGGCGATCCACGAGGAAAGAGTACTTTAAACCCTCCAGAGTAAATGGTCATGTACCGAGCAGGGCCCAGGCAAAGCTAAAGGGCGGAACTCTCTCTCCCCGATCTCTGGCTGCTGATAGGTTAGGGGCGATACTACTAAATCCTTAGCCACTTAGTATAATGCGACCTTTCTTGATTTCCTTCTTCTGATCGAGATTATTATTTTTCAACGTTTAAATTTCCAAATAAATTGTGTTTATTTTTTTATAAACTCAAAACTTACATCCTCTAAAACACTTCTAGACATCTTGGCCTTAGAATGGAGACGTTTCACAAAGATAAACGTGCAGTTAATTTTTAGTTCATTTATTAGCTTTTTGTTGTTTTTTTTTTGCTTTTAGTAGCAGTAGCAGCATCATTAATAACATTAGTAATACTGGAAGCAGGACTATGAGCAGTATTAGTAATAGATGCAATAATAACAGCAGCATTAGCAAAGCGACAGCAATAATAACGGTATTATTAATACCAGGCGGCGTGGTAGTCCAGTAGTTAACGTACTGAATTGCTACGGTCGAGGGCTCGGTTTTAAATCCTAGCGGCGAACAGCTCGGTTTGGTGAATCTTCCTGTCATAGATTCTTCTCGAACTTCCTCCACAGCGGGCTACTTGAGTTTCCTCCAAGCACTTCAATGTTTCCCAATCTATAAATAAGAAGCTCTACTAGAAGCATCTGATAGGTTTCTTTGGTCTGCGGAAATCGGAACGCACTGGGCCCGCTTTTGTGCTAGCCATACTCTCCGGTGTCACGCCCCATTCCTTCCTCCCTTCTTGTCCACTTAGTGTTCCGGAGTTAGTCGTCAGGTGCAACAGGATATAAAGCAGCAATAGTAATACCATCCCTATTATTTGTACATTACTAATTTTAAAATTACATGCAGTGGAAAACATGTTGTACTTTCTGATTCATATAACGCAAGTAAACTCCATCTATACGTGACATTTACAGATAAGCATTAAAAATGCCGTTTCTTTCAAAGAAGCAAACTCGTTTAAACACTGACGCAACGTTAATCACCGAAAAGAGTCTGGTGTGTACTGAACCAAAGAGAAGTAAATTTCCCGTTTACTTAGTTTTATGGCACTTCCTGATAAATCTGGACTTTAAATGTAATTTAATGACACAAAGAGCGCAGATATTTTTCAGGAAGTTATCGTTTTTCAGTTGTGTAGAAAGGAAGGACAAGAAAAAATAAATTCTACATCGATGACCAGCCATCAGTGATGTCTAACTTTCCCAAAAATTGTTTTCATTCATCTTCCTTTGTCATTCTTCACAAATTTAGCCAGCCAAATCGCCAATGAGTTGATCATTTTGCATCGGTTTATCATAACGTACATTTCCGTTACATGCCCTTGTTTCTGTTCAAAATATTGAATGCCTACGTGTGTCACAAGAATCACTCAGAAGATCTCAGATATCGACTACTATTATTTAGAAATTTCAAATTTGTGTTTACTTACAGCAACATTTTCAAGAAGAACATATCCGTACTGAATTCAATAAATCGAGAGCATTTTAAATTAATTATAATTCCTTTTATAAACGCATTTGGTTTGCAGCTTATATTAAAGAAAAATTAGATCTTTTTCACATGTAACCTTATAAATCAACGCTCTTCAACTTACCTGCACTCTTTTGTTTGATTTGTGGTAATTAAATAAAAATTATATATATATTAATAAAATAAGTTCAGTCATTTATACTAACAAAATGCAGCAATGGTATTGAAGGGCACGTTATTTGCCAGAAACCTATCAGCTAATGTGAAGATTGTTCACTTGTTTGGAACATTCTAATTAGCAGAGTAGAGTGGAGACAGGAGGCTGAAACGTAACTATGTGAGGGAACCACAAACTCTGACCGCAGCTTCTTAACTGTTGCAGAAACTGGATCTATGTAAGCTGCCCACCAAATCCATTGAATTAATTCCTGGTTCGGTGGAATTTTGCTCTGAGTTGTGCTGAACGGGCTGAAACATACTCCAAGATATATATATATATATATTTTTTTTTTTTCGCTGATGTCTTCTTGCTTGCCTGCTTTGAATACAGTTGTAAAAAGAAAAATTTTCGAAAAGGGAATGGCCACAGGACATCGGGGTTTAGAGACATTATGACATTATTCATACACGCACCGACTGTCGTCCATTATATATGGTATTAGTTTTAATCGATTTTGTATATGAAAAAAGAAGGAAACTTAATTCTCAGAAAATTTTAAGTCAACTCATCTTCGTGAATGTCATGTAAAAATGAAATTACTCTGCCTCGAAATAGATTTTGTTTTATGATATGGTGAATCTTCTGAGAGTGAACGAAATAATGTGCCCATTAATGAAAAAAGATAAAAAAGATAAGAATAAAGGTACTTTGTTTAAATAAAACCGGATATTAATGAACAAGGATTTGCAGCCTGATTTCAGAACAAGAATCGATCAGTTTATTGTCATCATTCAGAATAAATTTGTGATTCAGGTTTAAAGCGACAGGACTGAGGTCCAAATTCTTTCTACCATTAATCACGTGAGTCGACCTAAAGAAGAAAAGGCGGAACCAAATAAAGTAGATGTTCAAGACCTAAATCAGATTGTGTTTGCACGGAGTTAATGCTGAGTCGGATGAAAAGTAAATAGAATTTCTAGCAGCGACTAATCAAGGAAACGTTGCCACAGTTAAATTCCTCGTACATCAATGTCGCTTGGTGGCGATGCTTTTACACCGCTGTGATGCGCGTAGAAAACTGATGAAAATATCGCTTTTATCTACTGTAACCTCCTCGACTAAGTGCGTGTGTGTGTCTGTGTGTGTGTGTGTGTGTGCATTGTGTGTATAAGTGTATGTATACGCGTGTGTGTTTCTCTGTGTGTATAAGTGCTTGTGTGTGTCTCTGTGTGTGTGTCTGTTATTTGACTGTGCGTGCGTGTAAGTGTCTCTCTGTGTATAAGAGTGTGTGTGCATGCATGTGTGTATAAGTGTGTTGCATTGTGTGTATAAGTGTGTGTATACGCGTGTGTGTTTCTGTGTGTATAAGTGCTTGTGTGTGTCTCTGTGTGTGTCTGTTATTTTTGACTGTGCGTGCGTGTAAGTGTCTCTCTCTGTGTATAAGAGTGCGTGTGTGTATGCATGTGTGTATAAGTGTGTGTGCATTGTGTGTATAAGTGTGTGTATACGCGTGTGTGTTTCTCTGTGTGTATAAGTGCTTGTGTGTGTCTGTGTGTGTGTGTGTGTGTGTGCATTGTGTGTATAAGTGTATGTATACGCGTGTGTGTTTCTCTGTGTGTATAAGTGCTTGTGTGTGTCTCTGTGTGTGTGTCTGTTATTTGACTGTGCGTGCGTGTAAGTGTCTCTCTCTGTGTATAAGAGTGTGTGTGCATGCATGTGTGTATAAGTGTGTTGCATTGTGTGTGTAAGTGTGTGTATACGCGTGTGTGTTTCTGTGTGTATAAGTGCTTGTGTGTGTCTCTGTGTGTGTCTGTTATTTTTGACTGTGCGTGCGTGTAAGTGTCTCTCTCTGTGTATAAGAGTGCGTGTGTGTATACGCGTGTGTGTTTCTCTGTGTGTATAAGTGCTTGTGTGTGTCTCTGTGTGTGTGTCTGTTATTTTTGACTGTGCGTGCGTGTAAGTGTCTCTCTCTGTGTATAAGAGTGTGTGTGTATGCATGTGTGTATAAGTGTGTGTATACGCGTGTGTGTTTCTCTGTGTGTATAAGTGCTTGTGTGTGTCTCTGTGTGTGTGTCTGTTATTTTTTACTGTGCGTGCGTGTAAGTGTCTCTCTCTGTGTATAAGAGTGTGTGTGTATACGCGTGTGTGTTTCTCTGTGTGTATAAGTGCTTGTGTGTGTCTGTGTTTGTGTCTGTCTCTGTGTTTTTGACTCTGTGCGTGTAAGTGTCTCTATGTGTATAAGTGCGTGTGTGTGCGTATGTGTGTCGCTGTGTGTGTGCGTGCACATATATATATATACACAGTGAAATGCATACAAATACACAGTTTATGGTAAATACAAATCCAGAAATTTATTAAAGATTTTAAAATTGTATTTATTTATTTAGTTATTTTAATATAAAGTGAAGCAACTACTTGGTTTGTAGGAGAAATATCAGAGTTGTTAAGATATTTTGTAGCCTTATTCCCAGTCTCCATTTCAAAGTTGATGTTTCTTTAACCCTGACATTTAGTCGGTGTTAGATTTGCTTCACAAACAATGTTAACACCAACATAAATTAAAACCACTGTAAACGTTAACGCATTGAATTTGCAAATTCAAAACTACATCAATTATCCAATTATTTACAATTATTCTTTAGAACCCACGAAATGCGGTAAAAATTGTTAAAGCTTTCCAGTGCATAGAATCCTTTAGGACAGGGGGGTTGTGAATGCAAGTAATTATTGACGGAAACCCTCAGGTACTGTCATTCCTAAAGGCAGATAAGATATATAAACAGTTTTGCTACTTTGAAACCAGCGAGAGAGAGAGAGAGAGAGAGGTCACAAATGAAATCGCCGTGGAATTTCATTTAGAAAGCTGAATTCCGCGCCAGTTCATTTGAATCCGGCACAAAGTAGATTTTTTCCCCTTCAGATTCTCCGACGTCGATCCACTTAGAGTCAGACACCTCGTGGTTACCACCGAAACAGATATGCATTTTGTTATCGATACTTTGCCATTAAACACCATCATTAATGCTGGTTATTGTTGATTTTTTGTGTCGTTATTTAAATCTTAATTAGGAGAAAGAAGTCTATTATTTTCTAGCTAAAACGCGTCCTATTCTTTCATTACGTATTATTTTATTTTTATAAATAAACGAAAAATTCCTATATGAATATTCTAAATGAAATAACATTCGTAACATTTTATAATTAATCAAAATGAAACATAAATTCATCCTTCACTATTACTGTATAAAGGTTACAAGAATATCTATATATTCTCTTTTATTTAAAAAAAGCTTTTTGTTTTTACACAAAGTTGTCAGTAATCAAAATTCCAATGTATCTATCATTGCCTATTACACGCAGAGGCAACAGTCGGCAGATGATGCTTGGAGTTGCCGATAACTAAATATACTGTTAACCAATTCCTCTTCAAGAGATTTTTCCTTTACATGACTAACATCCATGGCGCCACTAACTCTGCTTCTCGTTTTGTTCTAATATAAATAGGGTTCGTAATATAGAATAGTAATCGGCTTTATTCTCGGCGGAAAAGAATTCCATAGATATGTTGTTTGTTTGTTGTTTTTTTAATATGGCTTAGCGTATAGTTTTGCCCTTTGTAAAAGATGGTAACGTTATGTAAACCCACACGGTTTCGAACGTCTGTCGATGGTTTTCGTCAGTGATATATAAGCACTGCTACTTTTCTTGCTGAACACATTGCAGCCGACCACAAGGTCTTAATTTATTAGAAAAGTATCAGAAGCGAATAGTTTAATAATCAATTTAAAAGTTGTATATATATATATATATACACACAATAACTACGGTAAATGAAAGAAATTTTTTAAAAAATAAAGGGGAGGGGAATGTGAAATTAAATAAAACAATAAATTATAATTAAATGTTATTTTTCGCGAACCTTGCAAGTGTATTTTCCTCATTAACGCGATGGTTCTGTATTTTTTTGGGGGGTTTGCTGGCGAAGGCCTTGAGTGCGCTGCACGTACGTCGGAATCCATTCTTCAGGCACCGGGCGATAACCAAAAGAGGAGATGACGTTTCCCAGGTGGACGTCGAGATTCGCCGCACTCAGCTGGACTGACGCGATACCTGATAGTAATCCCCGGTCTCTGTCGCTAGGAACGACCCCGCGTCGCGCCCGCTTCGCATGTGATAATGCCGGGAAACAAACGTAAGTCAAGTTTAGACCGGAACCCATGGGAACAACCATGAAAGCGAAAAGGTAATATTTTTACCGTTCTCTTGACAGCCTAATAGAAGCATTTTTAAAAATAAAAAAAATATATATATATTTCATGGAAATGTGGTTCTGTGAATAATTCTTTACAATCGACGTAGAAAAAAAAAACAATTTCATCAGCAAACATCGATTTATTCTTTGGTTTTTGTTTTTTGGTAATTCCAAAGGAGTCACATGTTACCGATACAATAATGGGGCTGAAGAAACAGGGTTAATACTCCAAATCTACTTATTATGGGAAATCCCTTTAATAACGTAAAGCCTTTTAAGACGGACGGATAAATAAGTAAAAGACATTGTAATAATGTTGATTTTTTTTTCGTTTGACTTAAAGCAACCGTTATATCTCTGTCTGTTTTAAGCCCTTTTGGAAAAATGTAATTCTTATTTTGAATTGTTTTGTAATGCAATTTACAGGTTTAAAGGGAAATATAAGTAGGCGAACCTCGATTCAGATATCGTCAGGAGGCAAAGCGATGGTGGGTGATTTGGATTTGTTCTCGGGGCATTCTAAGAAATTAAATTTAACTGTTTTATTCACTGCGCCAACAGAGATTTCTTAAACTTTTAGAAGATCGTTTCCATCACTCAAAACCGCATCAGATTTTTCAGACAGAGGCGATGGTATATTTTTTTTTTACAAATGCCATGCCTTTGTTCGGGAGCCATCTATCAAGGTATTTCAGACGATGTCTCTGGTCATCCTCAGATTGCGTACAGGATTATCGCAGCACACTTTCTAAAGCTCAGAATCCCCGGACGAGGCGATGAGTTCGAAAAAAATATCTCTTTTTAAAAGAGTTTCGCATAGCGAAAGTAGCTGCCAATGGTTTAAGCAAGAAACTTAATATTATTATTATTATTATTATTATTATTATTATTATTATTATATTATTATTATTATTATTATTACAAGAAAATAAAAAAGTAATTAAACAATTCATAAATCCAATTAAAACTGGAAACAATTTTTTCTTACTGACACTTATTTTAATCATATTAATGAGACTATTAATATAATCTGTTGTGTTTATCTAACCCTAACCACTGTTTGGAGTCACCTTGCCATCACGATATGCTGTACATCTGTCGGCGTAGGCAACGGACCAGTCGCTTGCCCTTGAAGAGACATTTCTCGCATCTTTTAAAGGGTAAAAAAACCACAAAAAAAAACGCTAAAACACAGAATGATACTTAAGTATCCGGCTCCAACTAGGGTCAACCAGGGGAAAAAGAACTGGATAAACTGCACACCGACCGCTCTTGATTTATTGATGGTTTGTTCCAAGAAGATTTCTAGAATTACGCTCGATCCGAACCCATCCAAGAAAAGAAATCTCCACATCAGGTGTCCCCCGGGTGACGTCTGTGTAAAACGACTTGAAAATATAACGCATTTCGTGTGAGTTTTAAGCAGAAGGTCATAATTGCTTGTTCAGACATATCCTTGCTATCACATCGTGTATTAACCATTAAGCCAGCAAAACGCCAGTCCTACTATGACATTTACACCGCCAGCGCATTTCCCATTTATTTAGCATAAATTGTGATTCGTCATTTCCGTTTGTTTTCTAAATACTTGTCTGGATCTACTTTCTGGATCCGGGACTAAAATCAAAGACGATGACACGTCGAAGCCACAGCAGTCAGCTGCAGATCACCTTGTAGAAACATTCAAGACATATTTCTAGTGCTGATCATTCGACCAAGTTTCTGAAAGAACATCTGTTTTCCTTGCATAAGGCAAACAGTACACCTTGGAATTCCCCAGAAAGCATAAACAATTTAAAGAATGCATCGATAGTTCAATTGTATAGCTAGCAGTGTATATCGAATAAGTTTGCATAATTCTTATCAATTATTTTAATTAAGAAGACACATATATATATATCTGGATATTCTCCGTTCATGTATGTGTCATTATTTCGTTTGGTTACCTGTCGATTACTAATTAAATAACTTGTCAGCAAATGTTAACTTGTTCTCTTTCTTCTCATTTTTTTAAAATTACTAGCAATTAATGCGTTTTTTTATTTTATTAAGCTATTAGTTAATAGAGCAACCATTGCAGTTTTAACTTTTCACTGATTATATGTATTTTAAAACATTATACTTCATTTCTCAGTTATTTTTGGATATGCGCAAAATGCATCATACAAAAACGACTGATTCCGTATGACTACAGCTGATTTCTGTAACTATTCCTAAACATTAAATATGCTGAATACCAGTTCACTAAAAAAAAAAAGGGAGATTTTTGAATATCAAAACAGAAAAGATTGCACAAATCCTTAGATTGGATATTCATCGAGCAAACTCGATATGCTGGACCAGATCAGAAATTTCAAGTATAATTTTAAAATCTAATATTGAGGATTTACGTAATTCACTTTAGAAATGTTATTTAAATTTCCATTTTTTTTTGTTAGATAAATATTTGAGCAGAATGACCAAATAAAAGACAAACAAATTATTTAAATAATATAATTTATGGATAGTCGCTCGTTTTCTCTCTGCACAATACCTGGTAAAGTTGTGCGATGAAAGTGACATAAGCTGAGTAGGCAAAAGGCAATTTCTATACCTTTTTTTTGTTGTTGGCATTTTACTTTAATGTAAAAAAATTAACCAGGTGGAAGCTTAGTAAGGAATTGGTATAATACTAACTCGCGATTCTTAAAGCTTGAAAATTATACACAATGCTAAGTCTCTATTTTCTTAAAAGATCAAGAGAGAAGGCCCTTCTGTTGACTTCGAGGTCTTGAAGACATCTCATTGAGCTAGAAGAGACAGGTGTGGAGTATTAACTTTAGTGACCAAAAGGGTTACCTAGGTACGGTTTGGGACCCCTTGAAAAATAGTTAAGCGAGTCATGAGTTACCTACGAGCCTCAACCACAAATATCTGAAAAATCCCCACTAGAAATTTTATGTTCAACTGTAGGTGGAAACAGCAGTGCTCTTTGGGAATTTACCGCGGACGGAGTGGTACAGAAAAGAGAGAAGAAACCATGCCAGGGAGATCGCCAGACCGAGACGGATCTCCGACTTCATTTTTTTTTTTTTAAATAAATTCTTTAAATTCCTTTTCATTTTTATTAAAGATTTTTTGTTGTAATCAGGATGGCATCGCCGAAAATTTTCAGCGAGGACATCAGGGGGCGGGCTTCTCGAAATCTTGAGAAACCGGTGTCAGCTCGATTCAGGGACTAGAGAAAGCAACGCCTGATATGACTGAACTCTTCGATCCGATCAGGATTTTAGAAGAGGAGACTTTCTAAAACTCAAAAAAGAAATAAAATGTAGAATTATCCTTTTGTTCCTTTTAGTGGTGCCTCTTTCGTGTTAGATTTCCAAGAAATATTTGAAAAAAATAAATAAAGATTTTTGTTTTCTTTAAATTGCCTGCTATTTTGGTGTTGAACGCTGTTAAAATAATATATAATAATTACCTTTTAAAGATGGACTGCACATGCAAAATAAAATCACCTTCTTTTTGGTACGGTCCTCTGACCATGGCGAGAGTACATTAAAAAACCGTACAACACGAAACCAAGAAACAACAAAGGGAAGAATTTGTGCAGCCGCTAGAAAAACGGATGCAGATTTCCAATTAAAATGATGGGGGAATTCTAGAAAGCAAGTAGACAAGAGTAAGGAAATGGATGGACAACGTAGAATTTAAAGAGTTTAGATGAAGTTGTTCTGAAAAACAGCCACTTTACAATATGCCGCAAGTACTCAATCAACATCTGAATTTTTCCAAAGATGAAAAGATGAAAACAGCTGAAACCACGGAAGAATTATATGGTCCCTAAATATCAGAAAGTTTTCAGGAATATTTAGTTATTGCGTGTAACGTCATTTCAAGTGAACCTGAAAGTAATTTTTAAACTCAGAAGAAATTTTACTGTACAAATGACACATTCTATAGAGAGGAACCAACTCTGTACGGTAAATCTCCGGAATAAATTAGGTTTGGTAAAAGCTAAACTCATAACTACGGTCAAGTAAATTTTAAAAGTGCAAAATGAGAAAAATTCTTTTCGGATTCTAAGTGTTTGACTTCAAAAAAAAAAAAAAAATGAATAAAAGGAGAACCGAAACCTACCTGCGAAGAGTGTACTTTCATCTTTCTGCTTCATCTTAAATGACTTGCCGAATGCGGGGAGGGGAAGGAGAGGAGAAACCCAGACGGATGTCTTCAACGTACCACGGTGAACAGAACTTGACCGGCTCTCAGGCGAAGACCTGTCCGAGCAGTGGTAGAACGTGCATGGATACGGGGTGGTGAGTGAGGCAGCGGCCTACGATGACAATTATTAAGTCGCGCATGTGGTGATTGCTCGGTGAGTGGCGAACAGGAGAGATCTTCGAACATTCCAATCAATACCACGGAATACCAGGCAGCCAATCGGGGAATGATCCAAGCTGTTACATAACCGCCACAGTCGTAGTAGACTAATGGAAGATTTTCCCCAGCACCTAATATATACAGAAATTTGATATTACACTATCTGATTCTCTCTCTCTCTCTCTCTCTCTCTCTCTCTCCCTCTCTCTCTCTCTCTTCCTTTAGCGGAAAAATGTGAATTTTTGGTAGCACAACAAACAATTTTTTCTATATAAATTACACTAACTTTAATACTAATTTTCAGGTTTACGAAAAATATAATCATTATTTCAGAAACAGGTCAGTCTAATTGTTTTCTAAGTGCTGCTCAATCGTTTGTCTTAAAATTTAGTCTCTGACACTAAATGGCATGTTTAAAAATATTTATTAGAATAGGTAAACCCTTTAAGGTTTTCACCTTTTTCTCTCTTCATGTTTCCTGTCAATTAGCAACCTGCTTCAAGTCGATAAAAACTGAATGAATAAAGCTAGCTTATTTAATCAGCAAACGGAAATGTATCGTAATATTTGATATAATCGAGATTCGAGGTGAGCAGACAACCGAAAATTGAAAGTATAGACCATAACACAATTTGCAGAATTCTGGTTTTATTTAAAGAGAACCCGCACAATGTTTACTGACTTGTTTTAAAACAATCGAAGGCAATGCGCTGATGTCCACCCAAGTATACCGATTTAAAAATCCGATTAGAAACATCACCGATAATCTAATAATAATACTGTGATCGCAACAAAGGCATACATCAGCCATTTATTAATTTAGTCCACTAATTAGTTATTTATTTGTTCATTTTTTAACATTAAAAACAACAAAACAAATCGACAGAAACCACAAATAGTTTTAAAGTATATAAATCACGTAAACAGGGAATATCGCCAGATCTTCAAGAGTGAGAGGGGCTTTTGTCCGTTTGTTACTTTTCTCTCTAAGCATTTTTTTTAAAACTTTTACATCGAGTTATTTCCCATTTATTTACTGACGTATCTGCCATGCATTTTACAGCATTAATCATGAAATACTAATTAAAGGTAGATCTAAAAGTAATAAATGATAATGAAGAAAAACTAAAATAAAATGTAAAAAGTAGAAATAAGATCAGCATTGTGAGGTTGTGATTTTATTATTATTATTATTATTATTATTATTATTATTATTATTATTATTATTATTATTATTATTATTATTACAACTAAAACTAAAATGTCTGTATAAACCAATAAAATATATGTAAAACGTAAGAACTCAGAAACATATACTTCTCTCTTTTTTTTTTCTAAAAGAGAAAAGACAGAAAACAAATTAAATTTAACTAAAAGGATTTTTTTTAAAAAATAAAGAAGATAGTTTTTTTTTGGAAACAAAGTTGGTTCGTATTTAAATAAACAGTTTTTCCCATACATCGAGAAAGGCCTGGAATTTGCAGTGATTTGCTATTTAGACACAAAAACCAAAAACAGATAAACGAACATAATTAAGAGACGGGCGAAAGCCGATTAAGTTATAATTTCTCGTCCAAAGGTGTTCAGTAACTCTTCATTTTAAGTTAGAATAGGGCCTGGATAAAAACCCTGTTGTTATGCAGACCAAACGACGATCCTTACAGGATGCATGCAAATCATATAAAGACAGCAGTGGTGTGTTCTGGTATGGAAGAAGTCGGTAGGGTGTTTTTTTGGCTTTTTAAAAATTATTCCATTAGTTAAAAAATACTTTCTACCATGAACATTTCCCTATATTTTATGCCCCATATGACATTGGAAGACGGTGGCTTTAAAATATCATGGACGAAAAGTCATTTTCACTGGTTTCTTCTTCACCTGTAGACTATTAAACAACTAACTTAAATAAATGCATGTTTTCGCAACATTCCTTTGGTTAAAAAATACAATTTTAATAAAGTAAATTCACAAGTTATAAACCAGGAACCATAAAAAGACTCTTAAACACTTAAGCAAGAGTTATTATTGGCAATGCAGTAATTTTGTCTTTTCTGTAACTTTTAAAAGCTCAGGTTCTCTTCTGAATGCTTAAAGACTAAACTAAGTAGATCTATTATCTTCATTAAAATTACCTACAGATGTTTAAATCATAATAAAATAAAACAACTTCGGGAACTGGTACAAGACATTTGCTTAGTGTCTCAGGGTAATTTTGTAAATTTAAAAAAAAAAAAAAAAATCCTATTCAACATTACGCTGTGACTAAACAAAGTCCTATGCAAGACCGCCTACATTCCTTTGTTTTCTTATCAACTGCGCGCTTTACTACTACTGTCATTCTGTCAGCTTTGTTAGCAGCTGCGATACGTTGATCTACTTTTAGGAGATTAATTGGTGCTTCTAAGTTTCCCCTATATAACCACGTTTTCCACCGAGGATACAGTTTTTCTTCCTTCACCCTTCTCGTTACTAAGATAGTTTTACATGCTTAGTAATCGCAAAAAAAAAAAATCGGAAAGAACCGCGTGTATACTGCGACAAACGTCGAATACAAGCCATCTTTATATGGTTATGTAGAAGTACAGTTGTTGTTTTTTTTACTTTATCCTTAACGACTGACAAAGAAACGGAAAGACCACTTTTACGGAAGATTTAAATGAAATGCTCTCCGTGTCATATTTAATGTAATACAAACACCATCTAGAAATAGTCTTTAGCCTTTATGTCATACACTAAAGATGGATCGACGACGACTTCTCATACGATCCGACATGTAACGTTTTGAGGCTTGCATCTCAGGTTTAAGAGTTAAAAACTGCCATTAAAATCCGCATAAAAAAACGTTTAATTAATGTATGCATATCTACAGCGATTAAAGGTGAAAGTAAATGAGGGCGACACATCGATCAGCTCATTTCATAGATTTATACCCACTCACATCTGTCGCTTTTACTTTGGTTGGTGCCTCTACTGAGCGTCAAAACGATTCCTATGAGCAAAAAGAGTTTGTTGGTGGTAATATGATTTGTTTCTGCTTGTTCCCTGTAGAATTTTACCGGCTGAATTTTGTCAGATTATTAATATTCTTTACTAGGCGTTTAATTCACGCAAAAGTGCGAATAGTTCATGGTAAAGGCAGTTATTTTGAATTACTGGATCTGAAATAAAATGATCGGGGAAACGAGGAATCGGTAAAAGGGAAAAGTAAATAACTGGAAAAAAATAATAAAACGTGGAGTGTACATTCGTAAGACATTAGCTGGTGTTTCATGAGCAACTCTATAAAACTGACGGGCTCCTCCATAATAAACTTCAGAGTGAACCGCCTTATTTGTAGTTGCGTTAAAGGGGTCGATTCTATCTTTGCTTACCAAATGTCAGAACATTCAATAAAACAGTTCTTGCCAACTCTATAAAGCAGATGTCGTGATAGAGTCATAAGAAATAAGTACGAACCACCGTCTACCTCGTCAAAATATCAAGTATTTTCTTTTACGAGACTTTTAATGTTTCATTAGCATAACCGTATAGCGGCTTCGCATTTTGTCGATGTGTATTCTTCCTTTATTAGCTTCTTTCTCAGCGGGACAAAAGCACCCGCACACGATGCCAACAGAAGTATCATTTCAAGAACACGCAGAAGAACAAATGTATGCAGTCAGTAGAACACTGGTATCAATAGCTGGACATCAACTGCACACCACACGCCGTGCTAGCAGGGGAGAAATTAAAAATGAGTTGTCTCAGTTTAGACAGAAAGAGACAGGGTCACAAACAACGGCGGACCAAATGGTTAGTGGTTGCAATCTTGCTTCACGACCCTATTTGCAAACACGTACAATCAGTTTGGAAGAGACCATCACCTTCGAATTGGTCTTCTGAGCCACAGTCACACGCACAGGGCATCACTCCTCGGCAGCAGCATCTATGGTGTCACAAAGGAAGGAATGAATAAAAGATGGATACGGAAGCAGTTTCCACACATGTTGCTTCTGGTTATAATTTGGTTGCGATGTCAAAAGTTTAATATTTGTCTTTCCGGTTTCAACTAAAATGAAAAGAATAATAAAATAAGACGGCTACATGTTCAGTGGCGTCTGGTAGCAGATTTGCAGTATGGTAAAACCGTATTAATATCTGAGAAACCGCATCCCTTTTCTCCTTTTGTTAGTAGGCGCAAAAATAATCTGTCAAGCGCATAGCAGCAACGTGAAAATTTGTACTTCCTAGTGGGGAAGAAACCCAATTGCGTGTCTTAGTTATAAATCCTCCGACTCACTTTCTGTCCTTCTGATTTGCCACAAACACCAAAATAAAGCTGCTGTTTGAAATGTGTAAAGTGCAAAACAATAGCCTTCATCCAGCTATGAGGCGTTGTTCTGGTCGAGCGCAGCTGACTACTAGCTGGTATAACTGACATAAATCTTCTCGAATCCGAAACAAAGTAGCTCGCCTTAAACAGAATCTCATTCGTCGAATTCGCTACATTCAAACGTCAACAGAATGGAATTTCGCTCTCTTCAAGAAAAAAAAAAGGTACCATGCGTATCTAGTAACGTATATATATATATATATATGCTTATATTTGTTGTCTGTCAGGTTTCTCTCTAGGCTTTTAAATGCGTACTCAAACATTTTAATGGAATCCCTACCATGATCTACAAAAGATGGCAGGCATTATATATCATAATTCTCTTCTCATCTTTCGGCATCCTGTTTTTCATGATTTAAGTAAACGTTCTGCCAATCTTATATTTGTGCCATCTTCTCCAATACCATTACTGCCATCAACATATTGCATGATAAAAATCCTTCAGTTGAATTTTCATACTAAGTATAAATAACACATTTTATAGAAGAACGTAACTTTTATTTGAGAATTTGTTAAAAAACAAAATTGCTCTTTTGTTTCGGAAATACTAATTCTCAAGTTTAACGAGTACATTTAAATTTGACTATCTTTATTCCTATATGTCCTATTGACCTTTCCTGGATGCCTGGGTGGTAATGCAAAATTTAATTATTTAGCTGGAAACATTTGTTGATATCCGCTTTTCTCTTTCTGGACATATAGGAAAGACGGGTTCTAAAACATGGCGCCATCCCGAACTTATCGTGTTCTTAGTGACGGCGCCAGCCAGGGAAATATCATGCGGCTCTCGTCTTAAGATACCAGTTTGAGCAGATGCGGGTTACCTTAAGTATAAAACGACAATTCGTGAAAAAGGTTTCTTCTGGTGCTGACGAAAATTTAAAATAATACTCTAACAAACCGGTAATGTAAATCCTTATACGAACCGTGCAAATAAACAGGGCGAATCAAAACAATGAGACGCGAATTTTGGAAAACGTCACGGTGGTCGGTGCAAGGGTTGGAGGGGGTCGCTTGTATAGAAAGCAATGTTTAGGTGGAGAAAGTTGTAAAAGACTTTGCTCAGATTAAGATTAAAATAAACATGCGAAGAAGGTTGACAAAATGTTCTCGAAAACCACCAAAATCGGGATATCCGGAAGAGAGAGGGAAGGGTGTTATGACTCTACAGCTTCTGTAAATCAGGAAGGGGTTTCCATTCAAACGTTTTGAGTGCGCATTTCGAATCCTAAGGAATTAAAGTTGAGAGAATCCTAACAGATGACAAGTATAGACAGATACTCGATTATCGCGCGATGGGAGTCTGGCTGCTGACCCCACTGGTCCAGCGTATATTATTCAGCGTGGTACAGAACAAGCAGCTAACGCAGATACATCCTACCTCCAGCAATAAGTCAATGACCAATCCCTGATATTAATGACTAGGATTTCAGAGACTGCGATGAACGTCATAACTTCGGAAAACCTCAAATGTCATACAAAAGTTATAAATGGACTCTGGCGAGTTATTGATAGAGGGAAATGTCGGTTTTTTGGTAATTTTCATGACTTGTATGCAAGCTAGGTCGTGTGATTCTTTTACAAGGTTAAGTGTTCAAGCTATAAATACTGCGTAATTTCAGCAGTAGAAAGAAAAAAAAAACAATATAAAGTTAATTTACCTTTTGTAATAACTAATTAAAATTGAAAATACATAATAAGGAAACAGATTTAATGGAATTTTATTAGTTATTTATAACACGCATTTTTATATTACTCATTTTGTACAGGGATAATTACACTTATTCTCTTTGAGAAATCGTGAAATTTTTTTTTAAAATCTATTAAATAGAATTGGGGATATTTTTTACTCTAAGTTGATAAGATTCTAGAATATTTCCATCCGTTAAATACCTTGCATCCTCTGATCTTGGATATGATAGCGTGGAGTCCTTATTTGAGAAAGGATATTGATTCATTCGAGAGATTTCACGTATTTGCTACAGTATTCCCAAGTCTTAAGCATCTGTAAAACGCAGAAAGATTAAAAATATTAGATCTACCAAGTTTAAATGATTTACCTTTCAGAAAAGAATTAACCATGTTTTTAAAATAATTTGCAATTTTCAATGTCTCTACAGCAAAAATTTATTCAACTATCAACAGTAGTTACTAAAAAAAATATTTATAGATACAGATTTAGTAAGCGAAAGTGACATTAACTGTATACAAATTATGTATAATCACTCTTTTAAAGAAAATGATAATCAAGATCATTTTTCAAAATTTCTGCTATCTAGATAAAATGCCTAACTAATCAAAGCATTCCAGCCAGACACTATGCGGTTATCGAAACCTTGTTTTCCACTACCTAATTAAGTGTGTTTTATTTATCTTGCATTTACATACTTCTGATTAATAGAAACCCTCTATCTAACTTTACGTGTTTCCTACCATAATAAATTTTGAGGATCTCAATCATGTCACCTGTAAATCAACCGTAGATCAAATAGGTAACCGAAGCATTTTAAATCTTTCTTCATAACAGAGACCGCACATATTACTAATCTCTCTCATAAATACTCTAAAATTCCGATATCCACTTTATGATGAGAATTACATGCCTGTATCATTTACTCCAAAAGTGGTCTAACTAATATCTTATAAAGATTAGAACTTCCAAATAATTACTATTTATAGTACGTTTTAACGTGCCTTGGCTTTTTAAACACACTCTTGCATTGCTAACAGTCTAATATGACATCTAAATCCGTCTTATTGGCTATTTCTTTGAGAGTAGCACTATCTAATTTATATAAGTAGTTTATGACAACATTTCTAAAATCCTTTCACTCGGAAAAATTAAATTAAATATTTTTCCATTTATCATCTTAATCCACTAAACGATTTAAATTATTATGTAAACACTTAATACCATCGCATTTATTAGCCTTAACATATACTTTAGTATCATTAGCAAATTGTATAACATTATTAAATATTCCAATGGCACTAACATATATATCGCTATGCATACTGAAAAAAAAAAGTCCAAAGAAGAGAACCTTGAAACACACTATAATTTACAGTCAATTTATAACAAAAGGTTACCACGCAAAATCGAATCAAATGCTTTATGAACATCTACGGTATCACTTTTGTTCAACTTACTGGTGGCATCTTCAAAGAACTTTAACAAATTAAACAATATTTTTCAGAACAGAGTAAAATTAATTAACGGGCAGTGTAGTAAATAGAGAATGCATAAAACAGCGATATTTTGTCTTCTTTTTACTACTAAACCAAACTAGAATGGGGGAATTCCATTTAATATTTAAATCATTGCATAAAAAATCAAATATAAAGAATTTGCACAACAACAAAATTCTGAATAAGCTGCCAAACGTCATTGATCTCCTTTTAGATATTGCTAAATTTTTGAGGTTTAAGTTTTCAATAAAGTCGTATTCTTGTAGTATTTCTATAAATTATCTCAGGCGTGAGTAAATATGATTTTTCCATATAACAAAAGGTTTAAAAGTTATTATTATTATTAGGTTTAAAAGTGTTCGTAATAATCACTAAACCTGCAAAAGTGCAGGTATATGAAGGAAAAGATCAGCATTCCGTATTAATCAACTGTTTAAACATTTGTTTGACAAGTTTTCAAACCGCAACAGATAAATAATACGTAAATACTGTACCCTGTAAATGTGGAAAATATTTCCAACACTATTGTTTTTGGTGTATTTATTATATCTAAATGATCCATAGATACGTAAGCACATTGCGGCATCTACCATTGTCAAATGTCTAATCACTCTGAGATGGATGCGGCTTTGTTGATTCAATGAAATGATAAAATAAAAACAGGCCAACTAGTTCATCACCACTGTTAGACATAAAGTTTCCGTAATATCTAAGTATTTCAAAGACCTGTGTACTAGCTAGCAAACATTTTTAAATATCTTTAAGAAGATGACGATGCAGAAAGGACTTGTATACTATTCACAAACGTACGACTGTTTACATATATCAGTGGATATTAGACACTCAAAATACTTACCATATTAGTGCTTAATTATTTTAAGTGACGTAGCGATGAATTGACACGGTACTCTTTTCAGTTCTATTTGTCAGGGTTATGAACACATTTTATAGCTCTTGAGTGTCATGTAATTACTAACTTTTTCTATTTCTTCCTTATAGGCGCAGCCTAATTTTCAAAATTTCAGAAAACTTGTACAGATAATGTTCCACTTTTAAGAGACGCAACAAAGAGATTTATATGGCATCCATAAAAATATTCTTCAATAGCTATCATCGTCTTCTGTCTGGTTCCTGGTCAACCAGAGTTTCTGTTAATAACTGAACTTGTTTCTTTAATCGTGCTCGCTCCATTCTCCAATGGAGTTGTCAGATGGCGTATTCTTGTAATCTTTCCTAAACTTTTGTTTCACAGCAGTAACCGACTTTAATTCTGCTATCCACGTTATGCAGCTAACTTGTGCTCCACAACCGGCACCATTTTGGCTTCAGAACAGTCTCAACAATAAAACACTTAGCTGATTTCTAATCACATGACCTTGTGACGCAATTTTTGTCTGTTGGATCTAGTTCAGCACATTACATGTTGAAGTAGCTCGGTGTATTAAAATGTCTAAATTCTTCAAACATTTCTGCTGTTATTAAATCGGATCAAACTAACAACATTATAGGATCTTCCGATAATTGTAATAGCAAATATTTTATAAACTTCATCTTTATTGTAACTGTCTATACAAATATCATCTTTACTTTTCTTTAGTAGATAAATATTAGACTTTTATTGGGGTTCTTTAGTTAAGTCAAGATATGATGGCAGTATCATTATTAACGTGAAAGTAGATTAAAGGAATATACTGCCATTATGAAAGTGGCAGAACGATCGTGGTACAAATGTTCAACAATCAGAAAAAAAAAGAACAAATTTTAAGACATTCCTGAGATTTTAATTCACTGGCTGAAAGACGCGAGGACGACAGGAAAACGAAGCTACTTTATAGCCAAAATTCAGCTAATTTAAAAAAAAAAAAGGTTTCACTAAATGTTCTCGGTTCCTCTACACAAAAAACAAAAACCAGTCCAAAACAAATTAAACCAATATAATCAAAGCTAAATCATTAAACTGTTTGTTTGGTTTGGTTTACTTGAAAAACATCCCACGTACCATTTTATTACTTAACTTATAAAATTTTACTGAATTCAAAATTGATATTTGCTTAAACTTTATTCGATTTTATTTATTCCTTTTTTGAATGAATCTCTTTTTTTTTCCACTTCATGCCTCCAGTCTTCTAATGCATTAATCCATTATTGAAAACCGTTTTAACTACTTTCTATTTTCCACACAAAAAAAAAAAATCTCAAAAGCAACAAAATTTTTTATCACTTCCAGTTCATAAAATTAGTTTACAAAAGAAACGCAATATTTTTTTTTTAAAAGTTTAAAATATGTACTTCAAACAAACTGCTAATTAGCTTAAGGCTCTAAAGTAGATTTTTGCTTTTATTTCCCAAGAGTTATGAGATCTAACAAAAAAAAAAAATTGCTATATAATGCTATGCACTAACGTAATTTGTGCTCTATGGTAGTGTAGCACAGTATACCCAGTCCTACACTTATTGGTAGGATTCTAAGTGAATAAATATCTTGGCAGTGCTTCTCTTGCCAAATTCTCGATGAAAATCCACTCTATTAACCGAAGATACATAGAACCGACTCAGCAAGCGGCTCGAGCTTCACGAACAATGGGGGGGGAAGAGAGCTGGAGTGTTCACCTTATTTTCAAAGGTAATCTATTTTCCAAGGATCAAGGAATCTTTTCTTCACCCCTTTTACCACTTGGCGAGTACAGAACCAAAAGCTTCGTGTACATTAAAAAAAAATGTTTATGTTTTTCTACCTGTTAACTTAGATTTGCAGTGAAGCTTTCACCAAGGGTTGATAAAACATATCAACCAGTAAACAGGATACATAGTATTCAACGTTACCATACAGATCCTTTCATAATAGTGTGAACATCAAACATTGACATTACTCATCATCTGCGTATCCTAACCATCGTCACTGCCGTAGAACGGCGGACCGTCAACTATTTGCCCTTAAACACTGGGCCAGTCGAAGTTGTTGGTCTTTCCTGCGTAGGTTTATCAGTGATCCTTCGCCGTCAGTGCTCGCTCTAATCAGATGGCTTCATAATTATGTTATTGATGGTGTAAAGTTTGTTGTCCGATTAGGGAATTGACCTGTTGTGACTTCTGTCGATCGGAATGTTAATTAACCTTGTAAAGCGACCCCCCCCCCCACTGGAAAGCAACAAAGATAAAATTAACCTTCTTGGCAGTATGGCAATACGTTTGTTGATGCCTTACCTCAACATTATTCTCACAGATTTCGGCACCCGTTTTTCTTAAGGCGGGGTTATCCATGTGGTGAAAGCTCGGTTAATCGAAGCCTACCCAGACATGCTTTACGAGGATTAATTTTGGGCCGAGTAGTTCGGTTACACCGCCCAAAGGAGTGTTTTCTCAAGGGTCCGTCTCTATGTCTTCCATTTGACGTTTTCATCCAGCAGCAACACCTGCATCCATTCTGCCGCTGTAGAATGTTCCGTCCAACACAGAACCTCTTCCACCCGCCACAGTCCCCCCCACCCCGGGCTGTCTTCGTAGATCTTATTCGATCATCCAGACACTAAAGCAGTGACTGGATTCGTCTGTAAAGGTGACATGACGCTACTGTTGGGAGCGAATGTTCTGATAGCTTTCTGAGGTGCAGAAACTTGTATTCTTGGTTCCATTACAGTGTGTATCCACTCGCCACAAGCCCGCTGTTGATTGCTTGCCCGCTGAGTCTGACGTCGGTGAACCGTCTCCAACTGTTTCTCGACTCCGTGAGGGCACGAACGGCGATTCAAGTGAAGCAGTACATAGTCTCAGCGCATTGTCGCCTTAGTGCCCCGACCTATGGATCTCATGAAAATAAAATTCACCCTGAGTTTTATGCGGTACGATCACTCGTATTATCCCCCACTTATCGTACAATTAGCCGCTTTTGCTCGACCTATGTCAATAATTCGGTGTCTCATACTGATGAAAAGGTGTCTAGACATGAGTGTCGGACGGTGGAATACCGTTTTGCGTTGAACTGTATTTACTGTAGAACGCCAGGAATGTTTCCTGCTTGACTAATCCAGATATTTCATTAACCCTCTTCCTGCAAAACATACTTGTACTATCTTGCACGTACAGACCATGCATCTGGGTACCCGAACGGTTAGTTTGTTGACTGGTAAACTACCTTACCAGAGGTTGCTTTTACAGTAGAACATCACTGCTAGCCCGACCTTTAGTGTTTTACAACTGAAATGTTTGGTGGTGAAAATATCAGATGGTTGACGACCATTGTTAGCATAAATAAATATATATATATATACACTGACGGTCAAAAGTGTTGGACACACCCATAGAAAGAATTATTCATTTTAGCATTAAAGATGGAATTCCAGTGCAGAATGTCTTATGGCAAAGTTCGAAAATGACATTTTACTCGTCTAGATTTTTACCAGGCATGTGCGTAAATGCCTGTCGATGTGTACAGTAATAAACTGACTTATTATAAAATATGCATTACTTAATTCATGAGTCCACAGTTACAGTTACTAATGTAAAACACTTTATATTCAGCAGGTCCAAATTAATATCATAACTTTACGTACTTTTAAAAAACATTCAGCAGAGTCTGAACATTTAATTGTTTTCGACTGGAATATTGAGAGAACCCTATTATGTTTTAAAGAGCGTTTTTTTTTTTTTTTTGCTTGTGTTGGGTAACGAAGCCATATCCGAGTCCGTAATTTTTCACTGTTTCACTAAAGAAAAAAAAAACAAACAGATTTTATCTTTTTAAAAGTTTTTATTCTGTACAAACTAAATTACGCTTTGATAATGTTATTACGATTTTAACGAAACCTTCGGTTTTTAAAACTAAGCTAGGAAACTTTGATGCAGATAAATCGCATGATACATACATATACTAACTCCCTTTAAACTACGTGGTGTACATTTGCATCCTGCCGGTCTTTAAATCTGCCTAACTCAAGGTAAGCCAGGCCATAGTAGCTGTGACATACACTACCTCACTCATTAATATAACCCTTTGTCATGATAAATCTATATGTTACTTTACCTCCGCTATGAGAATGTTGATTAAATATACATCCAATTCAACACAAATCCTAACTCACACTTCTAAGCTAGGGTGGTTTAAATAAAGTGAAAACTGACGTGATATAGAGAGTTAGAAGATGTTTCTGTTTTTTTTTTGTTTTTTTCGCCTTTTGCGAGAAAGCTTTACGATAACTTAGGAAGCAAATACACTACACAATATTCCAAAGATTGTAGAGTATTTCAAAAACCTGCAGATCAATGTTTGACGATTTATTGGAATTATCGCCTTGTCACAAAGCAGTGACAAAAGTAATATTATTAATGATTAAATTATTTAATGTAATATGTCAATAATAGCAGGAAAAACATTTAAAACATATGAGCTCTATGTTTGAGACAAAGAGGATGAAGCATACACAAGTATAAATGACGGAATATCAAATGATGTGAAAATCACAAACATACAAAAATAGGAAAATTAAGCAAATAATGCAATTTGGAACTAGAGTTAAAATAAAAGAGCGAAACGAAAGTAGTGATTATTAATTATTATCGTGGCAAAGGTTTCCATGGAGGGAATAAATGAAATATAGCTACAAGCTTTACCAGAAGATACAAATTACGCAATTTGGACCGGTTAATATAATAAAACGAATGAACTACATATTATTAATTTCTCTTCTTTTTTACCATTAACTGGCAGATCAGCTTTAATCATTTTATTTTCAAATGCATTCATCCGGGTCATGGTAATCATAAGAATCTATACCGTTTGGGAGATAGTCTTATTAACAATAACGATAATAAACAAGATCTCAAAATAATTATCTATTATAACCTAAAATGTGATAATCAGTGTAGCCAAGCGGATGTGGCACGATAGGTAGAGCAAATTAATTCATACATTTATTAAATATAAATATTCAAATTCCAACAGATTTTTTTAAAATATTTCTTACAAAAGTCAGAGTGTTTGGAGCTTTCCAATCATTAAGCATTAGTCTGCTGTATCACTACTGATAAAGAGATGGAAAACGCTCATATAACTGCCGTCAGTAACACACCACAAATATATTCCCATTCTTATTTGTGTGTTTATGTTTAAATCCTTGGCCAGACCTTGTTCCGAGGAGACAGGGCGGGTTTGTGTGCTCGAGATAGGAGCGAGAGGAAAGGTGTTTCACCAGAATGGCCTTGGAAACGGATCTCAATTACTCTGTAAGATGAGAAACAGAATTTAAATATTTAAATTTTAAAAGCTGATGCTTATTTTTTTTAAAAAAAGTAATTTAAAGTTTCAAATTATAAATTACGAGAAGACATGGTTTCGGGATTTATATAGGATCTGTTAATGGGAACTCGTATGCGGTTTATAGAAGTAAACAAGGGGATTATTGGCGGAGTCTGCAGACAGCGGTTTTTAAAGGTCAGACTCTTAGTGCGCTTAAAACTGCTTTAGACAGATGGTTTTAAGGTAGGGTGACTTTATATAGGATGACAGACTTTCTCTCCATCTTTAACTAACTGTAAACAAATAGAAAAGCATTGAAAAATAAAATATGAAAATCGAAGAAAAAGATTAATTTATCGATGCAGTTTTCTTGAAAGCAGAAAACCTAGAATCTTGAAAGGAATCGTACATAACATTTTTTTTAAAAATCATTATTTATAATAAAGAAAGGGACCTGCAGGACTTCTTCAGATTATTAAGCAAAAGAAATGCCAGCGTCTCGGCAGGAACTCTGCAAATTATCCACAAATATAAAATTTAGAAAAAATTATTCTTAAAATGTATTATATTTTGTATAATTTAAATAAATTCTTTAACAAACCTGCATGGGAGTTGGAATATAATCTTAAGGGGAAAAGTAACTGGCCTGCAAATTCGTTCTCTCTATTTCATTTTTATTTTAAATTTTTTGTACTGTTTTTTTTTTTTTTAATTAATTTGATCAAATACCTTTGGTGGCCAATAAACTATTGAAGTTTGAGTTGTATCCGTTTAGAATTTTAGTTAAAGGCCTCTGATCTTTTCTCTTTATTAAAAACCCGAAGGTGAATTATGTGAAATAAGAATCAAGAAATGTTTTTCAGCTAAAATATTTATTCTAACTTTAAAAAAAAAAAACACACCGTTTAAAATTAAGTGGATAAAAGGTAGGTAGTTAAAGGAACAACAATCGCATAGTGTCTTCGATTTCCTGCAAGGAATTTTCTTTTCCTTTCTCCCCGACCACGATTAGGCAGGCTTCTGGAAAGAAGAACTTTGTTTCGAGTTGTTGAAAGGGTTATAAATATTCACAGAGAGGTCCTTGTTGAGCCCCATCGCAGTGCCGCGTGGTCGTGGACCGGAACATCAAGAAATACTAAAATCACACAAAACCGTGACCAATTCCACGCCACGAGGGCGGTATAACGACCCCCTCCTCCTGTCCCTACTGCGGCAGATATTTCAGAGCTGATCGATAGGTTACCCTTACACCTGTCGAAGGCGCGTGGTAATGCGAGCGGCCGCTATCGCGACTTCTTGGACGCCTGGTAATGGCGCCGTCACCGCCAAACCAGGCGCATTGTTTTACCTCCGGGCGAGAAACCTCACACAGAACTCGACCGGTCCCCCCCCCTCCCGGAGAAATAAGACAAAGCTGAAACGTCGAAAATTCCCAAAACACTCAATGGCGATACCTTTTGCAAAGATGTTTTCACGGCGTTGCTGCATCAGGGTGATCCCCATGTAGACCACAGACGGTGCTCGTGGATAAAGCCTCACACAGGTTGAACAGATGTGTCGCTGTTTTGTTTTGTTTTTTTTTGTTTATCGTCGATCGACACCAGGTGCTACCATATCGAATCTATCCTTCTTCGTGTTGCTAGAGTTCTGAGCATCGTGAACGATGGTTGCTCGATCACCTTCCTTCCTTATAGCTTTGTACGGGAGTGATGTTTTTTCTGAAGCATTTTCGTCTTTTAGAATTTCGCGTGTTCGAGTGAAATTGATACTTTTCCGATTTACATGCGAATTCATGGCGCATGTAAACCACGGATAACAACCGCGTGCGACCAGTTGGCTTTGATAGCTGATAATTTGTATTGTGCGTGAAAGATAACGCACGCACTTTTGAAAGTCTTGCGGTGCCCTGATTCTCTTATATACGAACTTAACATACATCGCGTGAATTGGGAGCGCACTGACAACGAAGCTTGAAATCTATTGTCTTAAATCGAAGAGCCCAATTTTTACTCGTTTACAATTCTTTTTTAATCAGAAGATATGTCTATACTTTTCTGTATTTTTCATGTATGTTTCGAAAAACGATTGTTTAAACTTCTGTAAGTACTTAGGGTCGTTCGAATTAAGGGCCGATTGGTGAGCAGGTGTGAAAACTTAAATATCCATCAGTATTCACCAGTCGTGGCATGCACAGTTTCCGGCTGATGTATCTATCAGGCGAAAACTTTACTTCCCATCCATTACAGCTTTGAGAAATGGATCGGTTTCTTTTCGTCTTATGGCTTCTTTTACTGTCCGGCCACTAGCTTATTTAGTAGCATTTTTAAATTGCTAATTACTTATTTGTCACATCTATTTGTTCCACTGCGCAGACATTAAAGAGAGAAATCGTCAACCATGGATTTGTTACACTGACGTAAGTTGGCGATTCCGTGTATGAGCCAACGTTAGGGGTTTTGTTTTGGTCAATGCCGTGTTTGCCTAAAAGAGTGAAGAGTAAGTAACATTTTAATTACTATTCCTAATTTCACTCTTGGGGCAATCAGGGATACTAGACGTGCTCGTGGGTAAGGCGTTCGTATTCTATACACTTTTTTTTCAAAGTTAGAAGTCATAAAAACTACAGTACACAAAAATGTGTAAGCAAATTATTATAAAATAATGATGAGAATCAGTGGAGATTAATTTTTAGCGTGAATTTTTGCCCCAGTTGTGTATACAGTGAAGTTTAAAGTTACAGGCGCACCATAGAAAAACAGTTGCTTTCCATTATTTCGTCACTTTGTTATTATTACTGAAAATGTACTCATTCAGTGTGTTCAGGGTGCAAAATAGAAAAGAGAAAACCCAGATAAACGATCAAGCAGAACAGGCGAACCGTGACGTTTTACGGTTTTACTTCAAGGTTTCTTCATCACTTTTTATGCCAAGCATATTTTTCGAAATATTGTCTTCTGAATATTCCCCCGATCCCTCTTTCAGACAGTTCCAAAGCTTTTGAAATTCGTTTCACCTTTCTTCTTGGCTTCAAACTAATTCGTCGGACGCATGCTTTTCGAAGGGCCCAGTTTTAGCGATTCGGCGAGCCAAGATACAGCTTTAAGGAGTTCATCCGATTTTACACCACGAAATGTCGTGCTTTGACCTTTAGAGGGCGCGTCAGGTCATCTGCTTGTAATATAGACCGATCACTAATCAAACAATGCTATCGTAATTTTATGGCATCTCGTACTATGGCGATATCTTTCTTTTATGAAAACCCTTTAAATCTTTTTAAAGTCACTAACAGAATAACCGGTAAACCAACACCATATTTCCACATTCTCGCCGCCCCACCCCCAACATTCGCATGTAGGATAAGCGCAACATCCTCTATACATCTCAGGTACCCTTTTCCCAGCATGCTGTCGTCACTTAGAACCAAACACCCAAACCTGCTTTAGTCTGGTCACAACACAATGTACCAGTACTCCAAGGTGTAGTTATAATGGTGGTTAGTTCAGTCATGTGGCTTTTTCTCATTTATACATCTGAGTAAGGAATTTTCAGCTGCTACTCGCCAAATTAATTTAACATCTCTTAACCCTCTCCTTTGTGTTAAAGGTTGAGATGCTGACTGCTGCAGAGAAATTGTAATCAGCAGTTTATTGGCTACCTGTAAAAAAGTATCTGCTCTAGACAGCTAAACCAGCAACTTTTCATTCCGTGATTATTCTCTCCTTTCTTCCACCCTTTAACTTAAAGCTGAGCTGGTAGATTTCATTCTATAAATGATTGTTTGCACGCAACCGAATCTAATTTTAACTTTCTGCAAATGTTCTATTGGTGGTAAGTAATCAGTATTATAAAAGCAATGATAAAAGTTGGCCTTGTTTCATATCAAACTTCATTCTTAGTTACCATTTTTACTCGCTTAGAAAAGCAATAGTCTTCATCAATCACGAGACTCATTAACATTTAAGCAAAAGCATTGTGTAGGTATACAATTATTTAAATGAGTACCATAGCGTCAAGCTTTCGGTATGAACTATTTTCACATTCATAGAAATAACTTGTTAGGTCTCGAATCATGCAATGAGCTTGAACTGATAACAACATTAGAAATACTCATTTACATGTTCTGATATGTGGTTCATACATTTTTAAAAATTTTTAAAAATTTTTTGTTGTTTTTACAGGAATACTTCAATTTCCATTTTTAAAAAAAAGCATTAGAAAGACTAATAAGTGAATTCACACGGAAGGCTCATAGTTTTGAACGTTAGTGTATATTATTCCGTATTAAGAAATACGATGTTAATATTAGTAATATTAAGCGTTATATAGTAACACATCTCTTATTAGCGTGGCACAGTATGCATTATTACTAGGTAAAATTCCGTTTTACTAATTCAGCAAAAAATGTTTAAATTCCATCTTTTTTGATGAAAAGACGGGACTTGCGTGATCTTATTTACAAGTAGGTGGTGATATTTGCAGCACATTAAGACGATTATGCTTAACATTTACATCACCAAATTAGGCAGCTGACTGAAATGATAAGTTCCAGTTGATTTACATTTCTAATTTTAGTAACAGAAAGGTTTTCTTGTTTGACTGATTTACTGATATAATTATTTGATGTCTTTCTGTACGTACATATGATTTAATCACCTAACTATGATACTTTTAATTATGCAATTAAAACCCTATTTATTTCTGGAATGTGGTATGGTGCATTATGAAGGTGCACCGTTATTGGCTAATAATGATTCACTAACCAAAACACAGATTCGCTTTATTAATAAAACGAACTTGTTCTGGCCTGGGATTTTAATTCCAGGCTCGGTAAATCTTCCAACTGCTGCGCTGGTATCAGAGGAATTCGACAGTCATCTTCACTTCAAAAGCTCAACGGCAAATTGCAATTATTAGCCGACAATTTCACATCTCTATTTTTGCTTATTTTGGTATCTGTTACTCTTGCGGAGATTACGGCTCAAATTAGCAGAAGTGTCGCGTGGAATATTAAAAGAAAAGTTTTAAAATAGTAAGTGCTTATTTTAAATAGGAAAGTCACCGACGCAAATAAGAATTAATTAAAGCGAACAAGGTATCTAGGGGACAGAGAAAAGTTTGCGGACAAGTTCGTGTCAACTGGCGGTCAGGTCGTTGAAGAAAGTCTTGTTCTTGTCTGTTTAACGGCTGCAGTTAAACGAAGGGAAACTTGTCGCTAATCCACACTTGTAGATGCAAGTTATTTTAGAATTCGACCAAAAAAAACAACAACAGGTTTTTAATGGGATAAAGTTGAACGGCTCGGTAGACTAGTGGTTCCGCTATTGGGCTTCTAACGTCGACAGCCAGAGTTTGAATCGCGATGTGTGACGGGTCGGCTCGGTGAGCCATAATGGTTTTCTTCCGGCAGGTATGAGAAAGATGTAGTAGAGATGCTTCCCCACTTGAGCAGACAATTCGAACTATGGTCACCGTGGAGGAGGAGGACTTGACCTGTATCCCTTTCTAATTTCACTTTAGAAAGGAAGTTCATCTTCTACTGGTGGGGTTGGGCTGGGGAGAAACCTGCTCGTTAGGACCTGTAACGTCGTGGAGGGAAACTTCACAAAAATAACGAATATTGACGATTGTTTTTTCAAAGTGGAAAACAATTCCTTAGCAGTTCACGAGATGAGTATCTACCTCCCATACGGCTCCTGAAGACTTTGGTAAATGGGAATCGTCGCACCGACCCTGCTAACTTACAATGCGCTTAAATTTTTTTTTTTTTTCTCGTGGCCATACTACATAGAAGATCTGGTAAAAAGAGAGATTTAGTTGAGATTCCACGCCTGGCTGATACAAACAACTGTTAGACCTGGAATTGCGAATGCCGAATTTGCAGCGGGCGGCAGGAAATGTACTGAAACGCCATTGCGAATTTAAAAAGAAAACAGGTTTACTTCCGTTTCGTATTTGGCGATGAGTGCGAACGACATCTTTGGATTTAAAAAAAAAAAAAAAAAGCAGATAGGAAAAAATAATAATCCTAATCTTTTTAAAGCCGAAAAGGTTGTGACGATGCCAGAGCCTGAAGCATGACTCGGAGATAATTTACCGGGTTACGATTCACTTAGCAACACAGGTGAACGAGTCTGCCCTTCGACGTAAAACCTACATCGGAATCTCACTGGCTAACGACGTCTACCGGAGATGGCGTATTGGTTGTGGAAGCGGGGCCCAGGCTCCACGCTGTGCTTTGGGAATCAGTCGCTGAATACTAAACGTCTGCAAATAAGTCGCAAGCTGACAAAATAAACGAAAAAGAATCGCTGTCAGTGGGTTCTGGACTGTTATCGGCTTGGAATGACTGACTGCTGTGCACCCAGATCTTAATTAACGACAGACCTTTTTCTCTCCTGCTTTACCGTTTTGTTCAGATTACGTCCTTTTTATCGGCGAATTTCAATTTAAAATATTGACGAGAAGTCATCGGTTGTGACAATAAACCATCGTTTAATCGCATTACTTTAAATTTCTTTATAGAGTAACAAGATTACTTTTTAACGCTTAAATTTAAAGATATACGCATATACACTAACGCCCAGGTTAATTTTTAGTCTGCTCAAACTTTGGTTTAAACTAACCAAACCGATACAATTTAATGGTTTGCTGCTACCAGGTACAAAAATCTAAAATTGTATCAATTTAATTAAAACTATAAAACGCTATTTCAAATTTTAAGTATAAGAAAACTAATTCCTTTTTTGTTTGTTTTTAATTTTCCTCTCGTTTTCTTTTAAAATCTTGTGTGCCGTTTGAGAATTTTTTAATTTAATATTTATTGAGTAAAGATTACGAAATTCCATCTGGAGATATTTAGACATTCACCGAAAAGTTGAACTTCAAAAGATAGAGTTATATTTTATTACACTTAGTGATATTACTTAATTAAATATTTTTGCGCACCATTTTCTCTAAACATTTCCACCACCTGACATTTACTGGCATTTACTGATAAACAATGAGTTTGCATAACATTTATTGACATCTACTAATAAGATGGACTATAAACGGGATTTACTGGCATTTGCTAAAGCTTTGGGCTTATAGTATTTATTGAGATAAAAACTTTACATGACTTCGTTGACATTTGCTGACAGAGGATGTTTTATGTGCCATTTACTACTGATAGGAATTCTCTTTACGTATTTTGAAGCGTATTACATCTATTTATTTTAAATTTATTAATTATCCTATTTCTCTAACAGCTTTTCATTATTATTATTATTATTATTAAATAGTGCACAAGATTTAATGTACCAATGAGATCCAAGCAAGAAATTCTCTTTAAATGAGGCGCGGGGACAACGTTATGGGAACTCCATAGATCTTCTCCAATCTACAAAAACCACAAAAGATCGTTGGGCGCCAGTTAACTCGTCACTACGATAGATCGAACTCGAGGCTTACGATCTCTTAAACCTCAACTGCCGAGCGACGAGGCCGGTCATGTATCGGATCTTTGCACATCTGGTTAAACTAATCATCTTAAGAAGAAAAAAAAAACATTAGGGCGGCTGGCGGCTCAGTGGTTAGTATACTATACTGCCTAGATTAAGCGGCCCGCGTCCGATTTCCAGTCGAAGTTATTGTTCGGCTTACCTCTCTAATATGGGTAGCTTCTTTGCCGGCTGAGCCGTATGAAGTTGTATCCAGACACCCAGCTTTTCTCGCTCATCCATAACTGAAGAGTTCCAGTGAGGATTTCCCTTCCGGATGAACTCATATCACAGGTTGTCTCACTTTTACAAACTATTAATGATAAAAAAAAAATACAAATGAATTAATTAATTTAATTTAATTATACGACACCCGAATCAACAGGTAAGTACGTCCCTTTGCTTGGTCTAAAATGAAAAAAAAGGTACAATAAGTATGTCCTGATGGCAGAAGTGAAAAGCGCTGAACCTGAAAACTCAACTGTAGTATTAAAGGTTTAATTATACTTTAAAAATACATTATCCAATAATAAGAACATAAGAACTGCCTGTGTCACCTTCTCCTCGATCTAAGATCAACTACTTATAATCTGAACGTTTATTACTCACATTCAATAGTCAGCAAGAATGAACTCCATTCATTTTAATAGCAGACTAAAAGATTTTACCTTCTTTACTAATTAGAATTTGTATTTACTAGTTTAATAGCATCTTGGTTTGATATAAAATATATAAAATTATCTGAGATGATACTGATTTAATAATATATAATATACTATACTGACAATCAACGTAACTAGGAGGGTAAATCGGTGAATAGAAGATATATTTAGACTCTACTTAGAGTTTTAATAATAATAATTGTGCAGAGTACATAAATATTGTACAGAATATATGTATATATACATACAAACGCCGTACTGAAAGTTGATTCTCAATTAATTCAGACACAACCTGGAGATTTATTCACACAACATACGTTTTCATTAAGATAATCAGGGTCTTTGTTGCTTCGTAGATGGCAGCACAGTAGCCATAAAAATGGAGTCTTTCATGATCACTAATGTTGTGATAGAGTTCTTCTCACTCACACACACACACACACACACACACACACAAGGGGGCCAATCAGCTCTACAAACATTTTACGGTGCGACCGCGAGACGTCCGGTGAGCCTCTAGCCTCAGTGATGTGAGTGCAGAACGATGTCTTGTACGTATTAACCCTGCAAGGAGCGGCATCGACGATGACAAGCCACATCCGGGCGGCAGAGCAACTTGGTGCTTGTGACACCTGAAGACAAAGCCGCTGGGGTCGGTTTTCACCAGTTCGTTCCGATATTTTTTCATGACATCTGAAATCCTGCGACAACAAAGTCCATGGATTTGTTCTAATCATTGTCTTTCTGTGATAAATTGCTGCTCACTACTTACTTGCTGTACATCTCTTCAGGCTCTCGCGTGTGCGTATACCAGGTTTCGTGTCTTCAGCATAATACAATGTGTGTGTGTTGTTATTGTTGTTTTCTCCATTAAAACCGATGGTATTCGGGCCTGCTTCGCTACTCACATTCTTCCCAACCAAAAAAAAAAAAAAAGTCTCCCCCCCATTAGACTTCTGTTTCGGTTTTATATTTACAAAAGAAACAACATTTCTTTTTCAATGTAATTCTTTAACAGTCGTAACGACCTACTCTGACGGAGTAAAGGGTTTGCTGATTTAAAACCAAATAACTTCAAAAGGATACAGTCTTGACGGGTATTAAACATCACCATATTTGTGTTTGCTTTGTTATGATTGATTCTTTGCACAACCAACCCAGCCCCCCCCCAAAAAATCGCGTTGTGTGTCGTCTTTTAACGCAAAGTTTTGGCGTCGCTAGAGTTGGGCCGATACCTCCGCTGGATTTCAGATGCGATGACGCGTCTCTGCTGTATGATGGGGTGATAAACAGCATCACGAATTTCAATTGTAGACTGCCGTTGAGCTCGAGTTCCTGTTAGTATTTATGTTTAGCGAAACTTTGGCTGTCCGCTGAGTTTTGGACACCGTCAAACTAAAGCTAAGAGAGGGGAGAAGTCGCCACAGCTTCTCAGTCTGGACAACCGGGCGCGAGGAATAATTCGCTGAAACCAAAACGCAACAGAAGTGAAAATGGAAAGTATATTTGTGAAGTATCTGACGTCTGACTGTTTGATTTATTGGCCTGACAACATCCATGATGGTTACTGAGTAAGCAGGATCTCAGGTTACAACTTAGTATTTATTTCATTTGGTTTACAGTAGCCTCTTCTTAGTCATGTTTCCCCGGTGACAGTTCCGCAAATGCATTCGGTTTTAAAAGTACATGTTTTTCGATCATTAATTTCGCGACTTTATTTACTTTCATCAGAGCCCCGAAAAACACACGTTAAATTAACATTTACAGCGTGTATTCATTCGTTCTAGAAAGCGAAATAGATACAGTCGAACTTTTCTTTGTCATATTATTACAGAATGCCAAAAAAAAAAGTAATTTTACATCTACAATTTACCTTTTTAATAATTATTTCCATTAAATTTCTTCTTTAATAAGATTGTATATCCTGATCCGCCTTAATTCGGACAGGTGATGTGTTCTTAATGCCAAGACGTGACAGGCGAGATCTAAGCTGGAACGTTATTAAAGCAGTCATTTACCTCTATCATTTGACAGTTCACCTGTCTTTCAAGAGATAAATGAACATCAATTAAATTAATTAATTAATCATGCGTAATACGTGTTCAATGTGTTTATTTAAGCGCTATGCGATTTAGTCTGAAATCAAAATTGCAAAGTGAAAATAAAACATTTATGTAGTAACATAAAATTTTTAAAAAAAACAACAAAAACATCACAATAATTAATTTTTTTTAAAAAAATTAAATAACGCGTACTTTTAATATGTACGAATATTTAATGAAGTTAATACGGCCTTTAAAAGTTGTTATAACTTTTTAAACACGAAAATAGAGGAGACTGATACATTTTTTTCAATTTTTTATTATTAACTCCATTTATTTTGTATTTTCGATAACAAAAAAAAACGAAATGCTATTTAGCATTACAATAAACAAACATTGCTATTAGCATTATGTTAATTAAACTTGCTGAAGTATTTTCATGTTATTTTTTTTTTCATTAAAGATATTCCAAACAAAAAGAATGTTTCATTTGATATATATATATATTTTTTTTTTTTTTAAATAATATTTTAATTTATTTTTTCTGAAAAAAAAATAAAATATATAATTTAAATTTTTTCCTTCCTTCGCCATCGCTTGACAGTGTGTGTGAAATATAGATGCCCATGTAAAAAGAAAAATGGCCCGTCGGCTCTCGTTGAACGCTGGGAAAAAAGTGAAGCAAGGATTTACTTTTCTCTCTACTGTTAGAAATAAAAGGAAATCTGAGCATCCGGAGAAAGTTCGAGCGGAAAAGATCTGTACAGACCACCTCATATACATCTCGGACGCAATGGGAAATACCACGACGCGTGGTCACCGTAATGGCGAGTATCGTATGTACCGAATATCTTTACAGAGCTCCTGTGCACATTCTTGTTGCCATTATTGTGTGTGTGTGTGTGTGTGTGTGTGTGTTGTGTGTGTGTGTGTGTGTGTGTGTGTGTGTGTGTGTGTGTGTTTATAGGAAAGTACAAAAGCGTCAGAAATGTTAGCATACGAGTAAAAAGCTTCCGGATGAATTTTTTCTCGCATTTCTTCACTAATAAAATCTCTGGCTTTTAGATAACACTACGCTCTTTGTGTATCAATATAGATATTGGTTTCCTACCCAACAAAAAAGTGTTTTTGTAAAATTTATAAGCACTTAGTGAATAATTTGAGATGAATCTCAAATGAACATCTTTTTACAGACTTAATACGAATAGTCATCATTTTCCAACAATTTTTGTTTGCTAATTAATAATAAATCTTTAAAGTTTTCTTTTATTTACTTAATTTTGGACTGTATCAAAGATTAAGTTTACTGTTTATTGTGATTTTATGCAAAGTTGGACAAAGATTCATCATATTTAATTCAGTGAAGTTTTGATTTGGAAACCAGCCAACGTTTGAAGTTGCCAAAGGGATCTTTTGTCTCACTAGAGATCAGCCTCCAGAGATTATGACTCAAGCTGCAAGCTATAATTTCTATATAAGTCATGGTGCAGTTTTGTGAAACATTGCGAAATGTTTGGTTTGAAATATTTGCAAAGCAAACAGTTTCATCTATTTAATATTCAGTTGAAATATGTCATTAGTTTTTGCAATCTGCAACTATAATTATTTCCAGATATCTTATTCAAACTTTATTAAAGACAACTACAGTACATTAGTGTGAAATTATATTTCCCTGTTAAAATTCTACAGAGTGCACCATACAAGGAAAAGGTTAGTTGTTTCTTTTCTTTCTTGCAATATGGTCAAAACGACGACGTCGCAAATCCTTACCGTATAAATCGATGCTAAACATGATGAGATCAATTAATTTTCAGGGCATCCCTAATTGAGATGTGTTGTGATGGTAAGTTATTTCTGATAATTTGTTGTCAAATAAAATACCTATTTACAATTTTTTTTTTTAATTAAGTCAAGACAGAATTGGAAAGAATACAATTTCACTACAGATTTAACCAAACCTTGCAATATAGAAGTTACATGTGTACATGCAAAAATACTGAGGAAAGATGAATTATATATAAATGGTCGATAAATAAACATTTTAAAAATTAATCTTCATTATTAAGTTTAATATCAGCTAAAATGTCATTTTACGTATTATTAAACATTAAATATTTTCTGTGATGCCAAAATTTTAGCCTTTATAACTAGTCAACTACACTGTTTAACTTATTTTTATTACTGTAAATGTTTTTGTTAAAGTCCTGTTTGATATCTTACAAATTACATAAATGATTTTTACAGAATTCACTATTTAAGATAGTAGTTAAAGACACCATAGTTTGGTAACTTACAATCTTCGTCATTTTTTGCCATATGTCGACTAATCTTTATAGAAGAAATTTCAATAAACGTATTTTAGCAGAATGGAAAACAAAATGAAAGAGTACAGAAAAATATAGAATTTTAAACCATTTATCAAAAGTGAATAATTCATACTCTGACATTTGTCTTCGAGTCAGCAGAGAATTTTTTCCAGAGAATGACAGCCTCTGAAAAACCTTAAGTTTATTCATATTTTTTTTACAATTTGAGTGTTGTACAAAATTATGAACAGCTATCAGAAAATCTTTCTAATACAACCAGCCAGGTACTTATTTATTTCAAATACTATAACATAATATGGGAAATGCTAAATTGTAAAACTTTGTTTTACAATCTGAAATCTGAAGGACGATGTATTTCAGTCTAAAAAAGCTACTAAAATGTTTACAATAATTAAACTAAATATCCAACAGAGAAATAAAGGAATTCTAGTTTCATTATGTAACGCTTAAGTCCTTCCACATTTCGAAGGAAAGTTTTAAAATATTAAAAATATTAGAGTTCAGCAAAGATTCACAAGAACCTTTTCAGGTTTAGACACTGGACAACATTTTCGAAAACGGTTCAATGTTGTAAAACATATCTTTTGCCAAAATATTGTAATTCATTTCTAAAATCATGTTTATATGTTTCTCTTTATTTTGGGACATACACAAACAATGCTAACCACGAAACTTATTGTTTTCACAGCTGTAATGCTGACTTACCATTATTTATTTGACACATTAACGAAGGAAAAATTTACTGAAAACGGTAATGACCGCCTATGAATCAAAAGAAACTTTTGTTTCTTTGTGAAAAAAATGCATTTCTTAGTTACAGTTTGGCAACTGAAATTATAAAAATGCTTCCTACTTAAATTAACTTTTTTTTACAAAGGAAAGCTTCGTATATGGAATCTACTTGAAACTAAATAAGTTCAAATTTTTAAAATTCTGCCTGTGATTTTTCTAATTATTGTATGGACCAATGCTAATATTACAGCGTACGATAGTGGTCTAAATGTTAAGAATTTTCATCGCTGCCTCATACCTTGGGTGCGCCCTACTGCGAATACAAACAAAAGAGAATTGAAACAATCACTAGAGAGAGAGAGAGAGAGAGAGAGAGATGCCGGCGACCGGCGACGACTGCAAACAGAGTAAGCCTTTGTTTAAATTTTATTTAATGTAAAACCGAAAGTTTTTTCGTTTGTTTTGAATTGAATTCCTTCAATGGCAAATACGTACGTGTCCTGCATCCTAGTGTACTGACTGGAGACGTTACGTCTGATGACTGTTTGGATCTGTTTCCTTTGTTTCTTTTATTGTTTTATGCTTAAAACTTGTTTAATTAATTTCATTATGACCAAACTCAAATCTAATTCCTGTCTCAAGTGTACTATTAAGTTAAACAAAAGTTTAAAAAAAAACAATTTGCATGTAATTCAGTTTTATTTTAATTTCCTTGCATGCTTAAAGAAAAATTAAACGTACATTTAAATTAAAAGTTTCGGTTAAAACATTATTTAAATATATGATTGATGTGTTCCTGTCTGCATTTCCAGTAGTTTTTTTTTTTTTTTGTTATTTTAATAAAATTTGAATATCTTGTCACAGAGGAATTCCGAGAACATATAGAAAAAACTGTAAAGGAGTTTGAGATCCTGCAAAAAATGCAATATTGATTTGTAATCTATAAACCAGGTGTGGGCTAAGAGCAACCTCTAGCACACAACGGGAAGAAACATACACACTTATGCCAACTACGTTCCAGTTATTCACCTGATTTTAAGGTGTAAAATAATAAATGTATGACGAATACTGTGTTTGTTTAAGTCCTGGCTTGTTGTTGGTACACACGATGAAACACTGTACTGAGAGATTTATGTTGAAATGATGTGATTCTTGCGTGATTACTTTGTGCGTTCATTACTAGCGTTTAAATGAATGTAGATTTATCTCTGTATCTGTTACCCGAGGTAACCAAAGTACTCAATGACTGGCTTGCAGCAATCGTGATATTCAATAGTAGGAGACTATAACATTCAGATCGGATCGGCTGAAGGACATTAGGAGAACTCTGAATAAGTTTGATTGATGAAGTCAAATTTATTTGAAGAGTTGATGGAGACTTTATCCAGTCGCCCTTACTCATAGCTTAGCAGAATTTTTTTTCTTTTAAATGTCCATTGGACACTAGTCAACTATTTGCAAAAGTATTTGTTCAGTTCGCACACTTTTACTTTGATCTGTGTTATTGTAAACGATTACATAATCTTAGATAAAATGCAATAAAGTCTAAGATCAATTTTTAACTACTATTATTCTTATTTCTTTCTTTAGCGTCGAACTTACCAAATCAAAACCAATTTATTAAATGTTATTTTAAATTTTGTATAGGATGCAGGTGCAGTACAAAATGCACTAAATTAAATAAAGTCAGTCATCCCTACTGGCTTACCTAAAAAAAGCAAAAGGCATGTGTGTAGTCATAATTACTTGACACTAAATATGAAGTCAACAAATCCCGTGTAACCGCAAAGTAAAGATGGACTTCACTTTATACCATAACTAGAGAGAGAAGTTTTAAATAATGCAAAACAATTTATTAGGAAATAATGTAAATTATAATCACTATCGTATGGCATATAATGTAGTTCCAGATAATGATCTCGAAGTTGTAATTTTAAGAGTTAAAAATATAAAGAAAACCATATTCAAGTTGCTACTAAAGTTAATAGAATCATGAAAATAATTCAGAAAGCCATTAAAATTAGCTATAGAATATATTTTTTTTTACTGTTCAATCTTTATTGTATAGCCGACGAATTTTCTTGCAGGCATGGAGTCCATGTTTAGCAATAGATATTAAATATTAGTTTGGCATTGATTCTCTAAAATGATTCCACGCTTGAAGCATTTTCAATATTCTGAATGATTAAAAATAATAAATTAGTGCAGTTTGGGTATTCGGTGCTTGAAAGGAGACACGACAAATTGTAGAAATAATTATTAGTTTTAAGGATGCGAGAAGAGTAACATTCTTCGGTCTTTATACGAACAAAAACACTAAGGTCCACAGCTTTAGAATGTCTTAAGTGTTGATATGATTTGTTGTTAGGGAGGGGAAATAGTTATTTATTAGTTAGTTTAAACTAATTTCAATATATAACTGATAGGCATTTATTCCTTGAGAGGGGGACTTATAAGCCCTCTCCTTGTTCTCAGACTTTTCGCATTAACATCAACAGAAATTCGCTGATAATGACTTACAATTCTTGTCGATTTTATTGTATTACATAAACTAACTAATTAACTACCTGTTCCGAAACATTTGTGTTGGTAATTTATCCAGTAACAGCCCTCCCACCCACCGGAAAGAACTCATGCTGGAACGCAGATGTAATCCTTCACTCGCGACCTAGCCATTTGAATAATTGCTATTCGATGAATCCACTTCGGCCCGGCTCGTTGCGCGATACCGCAGGAGTGACTGGCCGAATGTGCAGCGCGGCGCCACCATGCAATTAACTCCAATGCATTCATCATCAGCAAACGTCAGCTATTTTGACACCACTCAAGCATCGACGAACTGCCAAAGCCAAACGCGAAAAACCAATATACTTATATCTCATTTACGGCAGGCGTAATTGAGTTTGCAAGTCCGCTGATTAGTATATTTGATTTGTTATCCAGCAGGCGAAGAAATGGACGTGAAGAATGGGCACCGTATTGACCTGTGCACCGCTTGTTATCGGAGATTTGCAAGAAAGATTCAACTGAAATTTGTCATGATGTTCGACAGAGACTACGATAAAGCCTTTGTTCAGTCGGGGAGGACGAAACCGTTTTACGACAACAAATAATAAACTTTATTTTAAAATTTGAACATTTTCCCGAAAAGTCAAAGTATCTGTTTAGGGGTAAATGTTTCAAAAGCAGATAAATCCCATCGTTATTATTTTAAGTAAAATAAACGTTCGTATATATTTTCTTTCTTTTTGTTTCTCCCAACATAGCTGCATATCCTTTTGTTTTTTACAGAGATTAGAGGGTCAGTTCTAGCATTTCCCATCGGCTTACCCGTACTAACTGAATTAGCTAATAAACACATGTTTCGGTTATCTCTCTATGGAATCATCATCAGGGTTTAGTCCTGAGGAAGACTGCATTAGAATACAATAACGTTTATTTGTGGTAGATGTTCTGAAGTGGGCGTTTTGTTTATATATATATGAAGATTTACGATATCCAGAGTTTAAGCTAAACTCACGATCTGTCGGTTCCTTAGATCTTGTTATAGGTCTTTACCAAACAACTTTAGTTTTTTGCTACAGGGACAACTAAACCATTACCAAAACGTAAGTTTATTAGTCGATCCATTTACTACTTATAATGGAAATGTCCAAGCTAAACTACTACATTTTGTAAGTAACACATAGGTGTGATATGTTTAAGAATACAGGTATTTATGATCCTTCATAAATTTTGACAAATTATTATATTTACAAAATCCTAGTTTATTGCGGAAAACGGAAAACAAAGCCAACCATTAGAGTGAAGTTGACTAAGTTGCTGTTTGGCTTAGCTCTCATTGGTATTAGAAATGGTGTAGTCAGACATCTTTTATAATCGTTGCGTAGATAGAGTTTCTTTCATGCTGCAGACCCTATCCTCTGCAGTCATTCGGTGCTGATAACATTGGACGGTACTCTGCTACATTTCTGCTGCAAGATACCAGCCAGGCAATCAATCTTAAAGGTTAGCATGATGGTCAATTGTTTCTTGTCTTGATCGCTGTTCCAGAACGGAGACTTTAGGTTCCAAACAAAATACTTCACAATACAAATATTTGTCTTCATTATCTTTCTTAAAAGTTATTTTAAAATTTTAATAAAAATAATTTCATTTGTGTGTTTTTATTAGTTTTATGAAACTGAAAGAGAAGGAACTTTTATATTTTAAAGGACCAGACTAGTAGGCAAAGTCTGATAAACAACTGTGAAATGATTAATATCACCGAACACATTCCATAATAAGCATTCCTGGCCAATCTTTATTTAGAAAAATGTATAATAATTAATTAGCCATCCCCAAAAGAGATCATCCTTAATCCATCTTTAACGGCCTACATAAGAAAACCAAAAGATCATGCTTTCGTGGAATTCTCATTTTCATTATTTATCTTTTATATCAACGATGATGCAAAAATTGTATAAAGACAGTCTTTGATTATTTATTAACCACCAATATAGCAATTATTTTCTACAATACATTTTTTTCTAATGTTAACACAAAACAATCCCTTTATTTTTTACTAAAATATTTTTCTAGTTATTAAGATATCTGTTCATTCTTCATCCGTTTCCACAGAAGTCTACTTTTCAAAGGTCAAATCCTGTAATAACCATTTAAAACATTTGAGGATGGAGAACTAATGAAGGGGGCGAGATGTTGTCTGCTGTTGGCTCACTTTTTAAAGACTTCAGCGAAAAGTCGGCCATCGTATCGCCGATAAAAGATCTGCAATTTTTTTAGCTAACACCGAAAAAAAATGGAGAATAGAATCCATTTAAACAATTTTTAAAAATTCAGTTGATAAGTGAACCTTCAGACCTGTGACTACTTTTCGCTGCAATTTGAGATGTCCAGAGATACCGCGCAGCTGGTAGTAATAGCTAAGACGGTTTTCCTATCAGTAACTCAACGAAAGAACTTCTCGCAATTCTTCCTATAAAAGTCAAAACTAGAGGCGAAGATATTTACCAGACCTCCAGAGAAGGTTTCAGGAAACACACTCCGTATCTAAAAACTTGTCTGCGAACACCGATAGAGCTCCTGCGATGGTAGGTACCATGAATGGTTTTATAGATCTGATCAGTCATTCTCTGCTATCGTCACGTACCACTGTATTATCCTCCAAGAAACACTGTACAAATGTGATTGGTTTTCAGTATGTGATGAATGTAGTAGCTAAAATAATAGATTCCGTCTGTTTCGCAAGTTTAAATCAGAGACTTTTAAATGCTCTTCCAGAAGAAATAGAATCTGAGTATTCAGAAGTTTGGTGGCTGAATAGAGGAAATGTTTTGCAATACTTTTAAAGCTCGTTTTAGATACTTGGGAGTTTTTTTAAAGTCAAAAAGTCAGAAATGCGAACAAATAAATCACCACTCTTGATTGGTTATGATTCGGAATGTTTTACGGATTCAATTCAGAAACTCAAATTTATTAAATCTGGAACTTCTGGAGAAGACAAAACATATTGCTGAAATGGTCAGTTCATTTATTGCTTCCAAAAGTAAACTGACATTGTGGATATCTGACATAACGAAAGAAGTCTCGTTTACAATTCACATGCATGAAAAAAGTAATCTCTGAAACTGTCAATGGAAATGCTTTCAATCCTAAGCCCTTTTGTGAAGCATCTTTGAAAAGCCACAGCAAAAATTTAGTGGGCGATTTCAAGGTTTTAATTCATTATTGAACGGATTGTAAGATACATTACAAACCCATTCAGTATGTCCGATGTCTCGGAAAATACAGCATTATTTGGAAATTAATTTAAAGCTGATATTGCAGAACTTGTGGTTGAAATCATAAACATTCCAAATGACGTCATTTTACAATCGCATGCAAAAGCTGCTGACTTCTGAAATCTTGTTGACAAAAATAGGTACGCTCGCTGAGAAGTGAGACATCAAGAGTAAACTGTTTGTTTGGATATAAAAGTACCTCTGTCAATCACTATTTCCAGTATGAAGTACGTAAGGGCAAAATAAAGATCCAGACTTACAGATTCAAATCTAGATGACTGTCTGCGACCTGGGAGCTCATCTTACAATCCAGGTTTCAACTTGATTTTGGAATAAATGCAGTGTCAAGTGCCATATTAATGGTAAATAAAAGTAAATTTCTTTTTAATTTTAAAGGTTAAGCATAGTCAGGGAATTTCCTGTTTGAAAAGAGTGACAAACCAGAGCATTGTAAAATTTATTGATTTGAGGAGAATGCAGAATGCTGAGAGTTCTGCAACCACTTTTTAAACTGTGCATAGCATATAATATCCCTGTGCACAAGAGATCTAATTTTTATTTTATTAATAATTTCTATATCTTCTTTTCTAGTGCCCCATGTGAATCATACGTAGTGTCTGCTGTCTATTCAACATTTCCAAGAAAGGTTGGCGGCCGCTGGTCTAAGCTTTGATCTTGCCAGACAAATGTTACATCTACTATGCAGATATTCTTGGAAAACGCGTATCATTGACTGAGTTAAGTTTTGAACTAACTAAAGCGGTGACTAAATATATAACATTTTCCAGGTCCTAGGAGGCTGAATCGAATGCGACGGAACATATATAGTTACTTATATTTTTCTGTTGAGCTATTTCGCGAATAATTACGACCATTCTTCTCTAAGCGCACTTATTGTTTGAAAGCTGTCATGCGATCATCCAAAACTTTTCGCTCATCCAGATCTGTTATTGTGATAGATGATCAATTTGAACCCTAACTCGGCAGCATTTATTGTGATAAATAACAGAGAAGGTCTCCTTTCTGATCTAAGCGTCATAAAGCTTCATTCGTTCTCTGCTGAATAATACTGCAAGGAGACAGAGTTCACCCATTCTGCTTACTTTCCCTTTGTAAAAAACCGAGTAAGTAACCATTCTAATCGTTTGTGATTACTGTAAATTCTGCATTGCTGTTTGCTTTCACATTTATCAAGAATATCATGAAACTTAAATGAAAACAAAAAAGAACGCTTTCATTTGTCCTGACATTCTTTTAAAAAGTGAAATAGTCCTCTGCGAATTCTCTAAAATTTCGAAATTTTTTTTTTTTTTTGGCTTTAATTGAATTTTAGAAAAAAATTAAAAATGAAAATAACCTATCGTGGTCATTTCTTTGCTTAGTTCCATTTCTAATTCTTATTTCATTTCGGTAAAATAATCAACACAAGTTAAATGTGTTCATGTTTTTCCATAAAATCATTAAACAATCGAGCATCTAAATATGAAATTTTAGAATTATATTTGAAAATTTCAGTTTTCATAAAAGTAAGTACAAGCAACTAGAAATTAGGATATGTAAATGAACTCGGTTCGGTGGAGGTATATTTCGTTGGTGGGCTACAAGATTATTGAAAGACATAAAGGCAATTAAATGTCATCTTTATGTGACACAGTTGGCGTTTTCTTCAAAACTGAAATGCTAAAAATTCTGCGAGTTTCTTAAACTACATAACTCTCACTCATCCATTATAAGTGAAACACAACCACGGGCTGAAAGTGCAAGTTTAACATTTGAAAACCTTTAAAAATAACCAAGTGCGTAAAAAAAATCTCTTGTTTTTTGTTATTGTTTTTTTTAATTTGTTTACTCAATTTTTTCACTAGCTAACTCAACATGAAGAGTTTGTGACAAAGAGATTTCAAGTAGAACTCACCAAGATTTTCATATCCTTTTCTTAGTTGTTCATTTATTTATTGTAAAACAAACTGATATTCCTAACGCATATTTGTACACTGCCGCTTGCTTTTGTTGTCATCCGATTGGAAAGCATTTTGGAGTTTGAAATTATGGCCTGCATCCGATTTTAAATATAATATGGTTTATACATTTAAAAAATGCTTCTTACGAGAAGAAATTTATGTAAAAAAAAAAACAATACTTTTTGTTCTAGTCAACGATTTCGCGCATCTGAAGAAGCAATTTTCAATTGTATTAAAGGTGCTATGTGTTCATCAAATTTTCTCGGACGTACAAATGTAACTTTGCTGCTAAATTCTACGTGACACACCCAAATAAAAGCGTTTACTAAACACACAGTAACTCTTAGTGCGAATATGTAAAGAATATGAACATTGCACATGTGGTTGAAATAAAAAAAAATTACGAAATTATTTACATGTAGAAGCAGAGAATTAGACTACATTTAATCAAGTTTTCATAATCTCAGTTCAAATCTAGCGGTCCGAATTTTAAAGTTACGAAAATGAAATACATTCTTCAGCGGTGAGGCGCTCTCTCTCTCTCTCTCTCTCTCTCTCTCTCTCTCCTCTCTCTCTCTCTCTCTCTCTCTCTCTCTCTCTCTCGCTCTCTCTCTCTCTCGCTCTCTCTCTCTCTCTTCTCTCTCTCTCTCTCTTCTCTCTCTCTCTCTCTCTCTCTCTCCTCTCTCTCTCTCTCTCTCTCCCTTTTTTTTTAAAAGGCAAACCCCGTCCTAACCTTCTGAGTCGTGGTGAGATACCCTAGGTAAGGTTTGGGGAAGGAATGCTGGTGAGCCGCGATAAAACGCCAGCGAAGAGTTACCAGCGGAAGTTCTACATCTACCGGAAAATACTAGTATAACTCTTTATGTGTAGGTGTTGAAAAAACACACACTCACACACATACACACACACACACACACACACACACACACACACACACACACACACACACACACAACCACAAAAACCGGAGTGTGATCAGAGGAATCCCGAATGATCTATTGGTAAAGAAGAACAAGAAAAAAAAGAAAGAAACACAGGCCGGTTCCAACCGAGATAATATCAGGGCGCCACCTTGGTTACGGAGACACCGGATGCGATGATTAATATGGAATACACTACTCTGAGTAATACACCTGCATTGTCAAATTTAAATAAGATGGGGAAAAAAGGATAGAAATTAAATTTCTAAAAGTTGAAAGTACTTTGTGTTGAGCCGTGGCGTCCAAAAGTTTTGCATCAGAATAGAACTTGCTGATTCTGCTTTATGAAGTCAACAAATCTGATGGATTTCCATGATAACGTCACGCTTGACTGCCTGCCGGTTGGTATTTTTTTTTTTAAAAAAATGTTCAATGGTTAGAATCACGAAAAATTAAACAAGTAGCAAATTGAACTCCAACATATATATGACTTCCGAAAAGAGGTCATAAATTATGACCACAATTCGGAGCAGACAATTAGAAGTGGTCACGGGTGCAGTGTCCAGCTGCGAGCATCATTTGAAGATTGGTTTTGGTATTATGTCTAGGTTAATTGGAAACATAACGAATTCTTGTTGCTAATCAACTAAGCGTCAGATCACTTCTTCAGCTTGGCTAACCAGGAAATTACGATTTATCTCTTGACTCCAGCATCCACCATTAGTACCTTTCCGGTGGTGAAACACGAAATCCTTACATGATGTGGACGCAACAAACTCCTTTACAAGCAAAAGGCTTTTGTTCTTTTGAGAGAGAGAGAGAGAGAGAGAGAGAGGAGAGAGAGAGAGAGAGAGAGAAGAGAGAGAGAGAGAGAGAGAGAGAGAGTAACATAAATCAGATTTACTTTTAACGCGAGGAAGTTACTTGATTTCTTTTTTTTAAAAAATGCAAACATCATTTGATATTCCAGGGAGAAAGAGGAAAAATCGAGTTTTTATAACGACAACAGCGAACCCCTGTTTTTCCTGTTACTTTCCCGAGTTACCGCCCTTCGCGTAAATTGACCCCCTTTTTTTAAATTTTTTTTTTTTATTTTTGGACTTTGAAGGATTAGTTAGCTACAATATCGGCAGGTGTGTGTGTGTTTTTTGTTTTTTTTTCCTTTTTTTTTTAGGTCCCCCACCAAAAAAAAAAACTTGTCAGTTGCGGCCATAAAGAAGAAATTTCAAAGTGAGCCGGTCCGAAATATCTTCCTCAGTTTTTCCGGAGACCCTTATTGAAAAATATCTGCTGAAGAAAACGATGAAATGCTAAATCTAATAATGTGATTCCTCCCCCATCTATCTATCTATATAAAAATGGCCAGATCCAAGGTTCCTGATAAACCGATCTGCTAAACCAAATCAGACAATCCGACTATGCGAGGATTTCACAGAAAGACCAACAGAGAAAAAGAACGCTGTTTTCCAAGGTCGTGATTCTGATGCGCACCTGAGATCCATAAATCCAGATATCAACCGTAAATATTCTTTTTTTTAAATCCCTCCGCAAATCAGCAGTCATCGGCTTTGAAGATGCTTTTACTATTACCATAGAATAAGATTAGTGTTTTACCCATCAATTTCCAAGCTGCAGATGACGTAGATCCCCTTGTATTTTTTTTTTTTTTTTGCTGTTGAATTATCCTACGATGTTGTCCTGGCAGGGCTTCAGTCTTTGAGATGGAGGAGAGTTTTCCTTAAAGAAAAGGCTCGCCGTTTATCTCTGAGTGGGTCATCAAAGATGCGTTACCTTGGCTTTTAAAAGTTTTGCTTTGTGGTTTTCTCCTTTTTTCGGCTGGTATATCGGTAGCCGACCATTTTACAAATTCTAACTTTCTTCCCTATTTAAAATGCGAAACCGGCCTTCGGCCATTCGATGTAACCTCGCGATGTGAGCCGCACACTGCCGAGCAGATCCCACACGGGGCCGGTAACTAACTATTTTGCTGGTTGTCATTAAAACGTTTAGTCAGATGATAAAGGTGTTCTTCTTTTAAGGGACTAAACCCTGATAACGGAGATAAGGGAAAGCCTCGAAAGGTACGTTCAATCCTTGGTTCTGTTTCAGCTTATACAGTGATGAGAAAGACCCCCAACTATACCTCTACTTCCAATGACTCCCCACCCCCCATAGTATTCACTAAGCGTTTTATTTGTCAGACAGAACAAAGAGTGATTTCTAAATTCTCGCGGTCAACACCTCTATAAAGCATTTAATTCGCATTAAATAGACAAGCACTAGCGTGCAGAATTATAGGCCCGCGGTACAAAACAATGCCATTTGCTTTCTTCAAAACTTTATTGCTAACGAAAATGCGTTGAAAAAGCCAGATGATTCGTGTGTCAGAAAGAAGTTTGATCATGTCAAGCTTCATGTTAGAGTGGGCCACCTTTCGTGAGATTAGCATCGGCACACATTTGGAGTTTTCTATTTAGTAAGCTTTCGAAATATGTTCTCGAAAGCAGTTCTATAGCTGGCTGACATTGACTTCTATCTTTCTCTGTGACTCTTTGATGTAGTTCATTCCACAGAAATTCACTGGGAGGGTCATATCTTGAAACTCGTCGAGGAAAGCCAAACTATGATTATAAGAAGTTCTTTTCCAGCAAGATGTTGTGCATTCTTTTCACCGCGCTTCGGGTGATTTTCTTTTAATATAAAACCTGACACTAATCAGGGAACTTCACGGGGTTTCACAATGCAGTGATATCTCTCTTTTGCGAGAATCCAATTTATCAAATCACCAGCAAAATAGCCCCGTACTTTCAATTACTGCCATCATTCTTAACTGTAAGGCAAACGAATCTCCTCATACTTTTTTTTTTCTTTCCCCAACGTGCTATCGTCGACGCTTAGAACAAGATATTCAAACCTTCTCACACCCAACCACAATGCAATGAACCAGAGCTCCAAGGTGTATTTCTGATGTTGTTTAGTTCATTCTCGCCGCTACTCGGGCCAATCAATCTGACATCTCTTAACTGTCTTCTTGTGTTAAAGGTTGAGATGCTGACTGCTGCAGAGAAACTGTGATCAGCAGTTTATTTTATTGGCTACCTGTCAAGAAATATCTGCTCCAGATTTTCGAACCAGCAGCTTTCCGTTCCGTGGTTCGTTCTCTCTCTCTCTCTCTCTCTTCTCTCTCTCTCTCTCTCTCTCTCTCTCTCGTACTGACGTCATCCCTCTTTCTCTCTGTACTGACGTCATCCCTCTTTCTCTCCTCTCTCTCTCTCTCTCTCTCTCCTCTCTCTCTCTCTCTCTCTCTCTCTCTCTCTCTCTCTCTCTCTCTCCTCTCTCTTCCCTTTGCCCTTTAGCCTCATGGCTGTGCCAGGTTACTTGATTCTATAAAAAAAAAAAAAAAAAAAAATAGATGTCCGCGTACCAGCCTGTGCATCTCTATCATCCTCCAAATGTTCAGCTGGGAGAATTAAATCCATGAAAGACAATAAGGAGAACTTTGTTTCTTTGCACCTCTTTCATCTGAAAAATAAAACGAGAGCCAGTCATCAGTCATGAGGCCCACTGGCGTCTATACAAAAGCATAGCATGCGCTAAAAATTATTTAAGTTAGTAGTAAGTCATATCGGGTTACACGATAACGCCGTGGGTATGTACAAACTACCTTTAACATTCACATAAATAACCTATTGAGTCCAGAATTATGCTAAAAGCTTAAAGTGAATACCACCGTCACAATTAACGGTTTAGATGTTCTGGTACATGAGAGATCAGCTTTTTTCTTCATGTCTTTTATTAAATAATATATTTTCATTTACAATAAAAGACTTAAAGAGCCGACGACAGAGATTTTGTGGCGTATCATAATTTTTAACGCCGTCTTCGGATAGCATCATGAAATAAATCAAAAAAGGTGGAATTAATAGAAATTAAATTGTATAAGTTTATTGAGGTTTTGCACAAAATCTTTTGGGGGGGTGGTGTAGTGTAATTGTTATGGCCTGTTTGTTAAGTTTGCAAGTGTATGTGGTGTAGCTGGGTCGGTTCCACGACCGGCCGCCTCAGCTGTTTTATAAGTGAGGTCTTATTTCGACCTGTATTATTTTTTCTTAATGTTAGTGTACCTCATCCTAGCGAGAGCAGCGGGCTACCCAACTCCTTCGTAATCTAATACGCTCAGGAGAGGTAGGTTTATCCGGGCTGAACCCTCTAGAACAGAGTTTTCTCTCTGTGTGTCCTTAAGATTAGACAGAAGCTCTGGTAAATGTTTTAAAGTGTGTAATGTTTTATCTGGTTACAGTCTCTTTGCCGTTATCTGACAACGTCCCGTGTTCGCTGCATTAAACAGAAATCTCTTTTTAATGTATATCATGTGAAATATCAGAAAAGGGCATATAACCTCGGGCGACGAAGATATCAAAGACTTACCAGTATCACCTCTAGCTTTTGTCTTTCATTACTAGATGTCTGGCAAACTGTCTTTTCTCTGTTTTGTTTTTTTTTTTCAATATGTATAAACCTTTCCAGACGTCACGCACTCTCCAGCTTCATCAGTATATCATAGAAAACAGGTACATTAGAGTAAAAACGAACTTTGCTTGCCTTTGCTAGGTAAACACAAGACTCTGTCTATATAATACGCTCTTCTCGCGATAGCTTCAACTGGAAGTAAGATTTGTGTTGCTGCTGCTGCTGCTGCTGCTGTTGTTGTTGTTGTTGTTGTTTGTTCGGAGCTGGGGGAATGTATTACCTTGTTAGAAAGTCGTCGGCCTAATCCTCCAAACTCAAACTTGATGAATACGCGGACCTTTATCGGCGTCGTTACACGAAGGAGATGGCGCCAGCGAACTATCGCGTTGTCATCGGAAACAATTTAATAGCGCTACTAACTATTAGCGGCAGGTGGTGAGTCGAGTAAAACTGTTTATGGAATTTCCAGCTCGGCAGTTGGTTTATTAACCCAGCAGAGCTGATAAACACGAGGCTGGAGCGCTTGTACGGCTACTCCATTCTTCATCTCTTTGTTCGCTTTTTAACCTAAAAAGTAAAAAAAGAAAGTTCGCCGCCTGATTTTGAGTGAACATTAATTAGCAGAGTCAGTTTTGCACCGGGCCATAAATACACGCGGTAATTACCTTTGTATCACGGCCTGAAGAGAAGCCCCTTAATAAACGCACTTAGTCGAAGACAAAGCTAAAACCTTATTATTCTTTTTTTTTTTTTCCTTATCCGCAATATCCTAAAATATCATTCAGTACACTTAAATTGTTTATATTTCCAAAAGTGTGCGCGGAGGCGCCACATCTTTTCCTCATGGAAAATCACAGCAACACTCGGTGCGCGACAGATTGGTACAGGCGTCCAATGTATAGCGTTTTTGGTTTGTGCGTCATAGTTGTGCAAGACCGGCGGCTAGTAGCAGTGGAACAACATCGTGGCATCTGTTATGTGATGCACACGCCAAGCCGTAAACTTCAGCACACCCGCAGAAAGTGTCTAGTCGCGTAATAGATTTACAGTTTCTTAGAAAGCAGAAAATGTTTTATCCGACAGAAAATAAATAAGGAAAATGGCAGCAGGCGTCCCGCTACGCTGGAATTCGCAACCGGTGATAAATCACCCTGGCGCCTAAGACATCAAGGCAGTCGACTGATGCATTAGGTCACAAGATCTACTCAGCTATTCCGTCGGTTAATCTGATTATTATTTTCCTAATAAAGGTAGACATCTAAAACTATATTGAAACTAAGTTACCACTGTAGAGCCCCGTTGGTCAATTATTTTCATTTTATTCATTAATTTTTTATAAACTTTCCAAATTCGTGGATAAAAAATGTGTGTGTGTGTGTGTGTGTGTGTGTGTGTGTGTGTGTGTGTGTGTGTGTGTGTGTGTGCGTGTGTGTGTGTGCGTGTGTGGAAAATTGCTCATCTACGAATAGTTTTGGTACAGCTTTAGGAAAAATGATTTTGCCTTCATCGGCGACCCATTTTATATCGATAACGCCAGCAGATAGGTAAATGAGAGACCTACTCACCTGTGGTTAAATTGCGAGAAAAAAAAAAGAACTGTGGAGACCATACCATGATAACTTCCTACACTCTTGTAACAACTAAACTAGAATTTGAAAATACTCAATAACTGAAAATATGTTCAGAACTTGCATTTTGGTATCAGTTGGTTTTTGCCTGCACATAAGAGACTCAGAGTTAAATGGCGCTGAGCCAGCCAGCACGTAATGCAACAAAAACAACAACAGAAAATCCGCTAAATTTAATATCGATTTAAAATATCGTCATTAGCGACAATGCGCCTGCTTCAAAGAAGAACCAAAAAATGCGTGACAGCTGGTTTGCCTAAACAAATCGTACGATCCCAACGAACTGACTCGGGGCGTTAACTAAGATCGTCATTCTTGAGCATTTCAAGTTCTACACGGAAATCTCTACACAAAGACTTATCTGACAGAAGTTTATTAGGCTGTTACAGAGTCCAGATATAGAAAAATTACTGAGCGTGTTTGACGAGTTTGATTTAAAATAAGTTCGCCTTTAATGTATCATATACCATGTGTTTTTTTGTAATTAGAATTTGCAATTTAACTTTCTGTCATGCAAATAAATTGTCTTCAGTGAGCTTTCTAATTCAGTCCATGGTTACAGCATGTACTATATATATATGCAGATGCGCGCGCACGCACACACACACATACGGACACAGAGTAAGTAGTCGTTTCGCTTCTTCAGATCACGGACCAAATCTGACAAGAGATTCGAGCCGAACTTCTTTCTCAACTACACAAAAGAGAATAGGCGTGGCCATCGATCGGTGGGAAGTGGGGGTCTCACTATGGTTGGTGGTTCGAAGCAACAAAATTACGACCAGTGTTTGGCCGAGTTTATTATCATTTTTTTGAAATTGTGTGATACCTTTCTATGGTACAGCGGATCCAATCCGACTGAAATGTGTTTATTAATAGATCCCACTGAACATTTACGTGGTGTTAATTTTGTACGAAGGTAAGTCAGAAATTATCCGCACTTTCGCCATAACATATCTTTAGGTTTGTCACACCGCCTTCTGCTCGTGCGTGCTTATAGTTGGTACTATTGTGGTCACGTGATCGAAGTTTGAGCTTGATCGCGCCAGTTTTTTTTTTTTTTTTGCTGCTGTTACAGCGCAAACATGGCCGCTCCGCTAGCATTGTGCACCGAGGAAGAACAAAGAGCAGTGATCCGATTTCTCTGGTCGGAAGATGTGTCAGGGGCTGAAATTCATCGGAGGCTTTTAACACAATACGGCGACAGTGCACCACCGCGTAGAAGTGTGTATGAGTGGATCGAGAAGTTTAAAAGTGGCCGGACAAGCGTGACGCCCGTCGACCTCCACCACTGACGAGAAGATTCAGCAAGCTCGAGAGATGGTAATGGCGAACCGGCGAGTTATCATCGATGAGGTAGCGTGTTCTCCGCAGATTAGTCATGGTTCTGCCGATCAAATCATCCACGACGAGCTCGGCTTCCATAAAGTCTGTGCGAGATGGGTGCCAAGAGAACTTACCGCAGAGCACAAGCACAAACGTGTTGAGGTCTGCCAACGTTTACGCGACCGCTACAACAATGAAGGCGAAGAATTTTTGAGCAGAATAGTCACAGGAGATGAAACGTGGGTCCATCACTATGAGCCAGAATCCAAAAGACAGAATATGGAGTGGAAAAATCCCTGGCTCGCCAGCGACGAAGAAATTCAAGACTCAATCTTCGGCGGGAAAGGTGATGCTAACCGTTTTTTGGGACTCGAAAGGGCCCATACTGGAAGATTACCTGGAAAAGGGGTGTACGGTCAACAGTGCAAGATACAGTGCTTTGCTGGCCAACAATCTGAAGCCAGCAACTCGCACCAAACGCCGAAGCCTATTGTCGAAGAAAGTCTTGTTGTTGCATGACAATGCACGCCCAAATACGGTCGGCCAGACCGTTGAAACCATTAACCAATTGGGTTTTGAGGTGCTGGAACACCCTGCCTACAGCCCAGATCTCGCGTCTTCCGACTATCATCTCTCTGGACCGCTCAAAGATGCTTTACGAGGTCGTCGATTTCCTACAGATAAAAAAGTGCAGGAAGCGGTGCATAAATGGTTGCGCGACCAACCAAAAACATTCTTCTTGGAGGGAATACGGAAGCTTGTGGACCGCTGGACCAAGTGCATCGAAAAGGAAGGAGACTGTGTAGAAAAATGACCTACTTGTTTAACCCCTGCTTTTGTGTAAATAAATTGAAAAAAAAACAAGAGTACAGATAATTTTTGACTTTCCCTTGTACATGCTTTCAACAAGGGAGACTGGCCATTTTGTCTTGTCTGGAAATCGGAAGTCAAATTGCTGGTGTTTGCTAAACATCAGAAAGGGGCTTGTTCAATTTATTAGAGTTGTTTTATTCGAATTTAAACCTCCAATAAAACTGTTCTGCGTCTGTTCTGTCAGTCTAAAGAAAACCAATCAATCAAGGGATTTTTTGAGTTGGCTCTTTACTGGCGACGGTTTAAATTCGTAGAAAATTTTAGTCAGTAAATTGCAGTTAACGACCGAACGCAGGCTGCAATGATGACAAATTGATGAGGACAAAAGCAAAATTGGCAAATTCCCGCAACTTATCAAAATGTCTGTGTGTTCAGTTAAATGGCCAACCGTTGGAAAGTGAGTGGTAATAATATGAATGAAGACCTGGCTACAGAAAGAAGGGGAAAAAATACAGAAAAGAAAACTATTGAAAATCGGATTTTAGAATTGTGAGATGCTGAATTAACAAAGGATAGGAGGATAGTGTTGGCCTGGATAAATACTTTTGTTCATGCGTCATATGGTGATGTATACAAGGGAGGCAACTCCAGTCGGAAAGCGCACTGCTACGGTTGTCGGCTAGAAAGCGTTGCCGATCCTGCGCTATGAGGAGGGCCTGCCACTTTAGACTTCGGCAAAGGAAGCCCTATTAGAACTCTTCTCGTTTAAATGCGAAAGGAAACTTTCGAGGTAACCTGATGGCTGGGGTGGAGGTACGCCAAATCGAGCCGATCCTGACCAAAATCCGAACTCTGGCCAGCTTCCCGATTTAACTACCATCCGACCATCATCCTGCCTGCTTCAAGAAACTAAATTCAGGGTCCTCGGGAAAATAAAGATGAGTATAAAGGTAATGACTATTTAAATAAAAAATATAAATATGAAGATACGATGGTTAAAATACAAAATCTGACTAAAGTGTAGATCGACTATTACGGTCTTAGAGGGGCCCTGCTCTGTTGCCATTTTCATGCTACTGTTATATGTACTCACCTGATGCTTGCGTGTGTCTGACGGAGGAAGGCTAAAACCAACGTTAAATCAAAATATGAAATAAAAATAGTATCCAGCTGCCTCAAACTATTGTTGTTTTACACGGTCGTCCGAGAAAATCTACTAAGAGTAGTAGACGGAAAGATATGGAGAATGGTACAAGAGAGACAAGAAACACTGTTACGTATGTTGCCAAAGAGGTGCAGAGTAGAGAAGCCATTATTAGTTAATTCATTTAATTTAGAAGATTTGTATTAAAATATTATATTAACATTTTTAAAGCTGAAACTTAAACAAATTCAAATGTTTCTTTTTTTTTATTAAGTTGCTTACACGTGTTAAATTAAAGATGTGCTTTATTATTTCCATTCCTATTGAAATTGAGCTAAAATAATTACAATTTTATTTCAGACCAACTTTTTAAATTATGGGAGGTTAATTTGAGTTTTTTTTTCCAATCGCCTGTAAGAATTCCTTTTAGTATAACCATAAGTGTTTTCAACGTGCAAAATAATAAAATACAATAAAACAAAACAAAATTCAAATTATTCAAAATAAACCATGGTTTACTGAAGTAGAAGTCTTTGGGCTTCTTTGTTTTCTGTTTTGAAATATTTTTTGTCCATTTGGATTTTGATGCATTGAAAACGGCAAATTTGGGAATAGAACATCTTGCTTGTGTTTTTAAGATCAGGTTTGGAAAATTTATTCAGGTTTAAGTAAAATAAAGCAAAGTGTTATTATCATCATTATAGCATTTTTTTTCTTTTTTCCTTTCCATGCCCAAAGGATATGATTCATTGCAAAGTCAAAAAAACGCAAAACTGTAGTTTTATGGATTTAAAACGGAGACTGAAAGTATTCACCGCATGACGGGAATATTTTTTTTTAATAATCAATAAATCTAAAGGCAAACGTAGCGAGCAGGGAAATTTTTGCACCTTGCAGACAAGAAACTAATATCGAAATATCAAGATTATTGCTTTCTGATGAACCACATATTTGTGGGTCAGGGTCCGCATGATAAACTATTTCCAAATCGATACAAAAAAAAGAAATGATATTAAAAGTTGTTTTTTTTTTAATTTACTTATTTATATTTTAACATTGTTTCTTTTTTTAAAAGAAAAATTAACATTGAGAAACACTAAATTATCATAATGAATTTTTTAACTAAAGAATGGTGAATTACGTCAGCTTTAACTGCATGTGTGTCTGTGTGCATGACGTATCGTGTCTTGGTTTTAACCGGGATTGGGTTCCTACTGACTCCAGACCTCGTTTGGTGTTCATCGGGCACTCTGGCTCTTCTGATCTGGTCGGTCTGTTCTGTATAGTGTTTTCCTTTCATTTGAAATAAAAATTCCAGCAGTTTTCTAAAGTTTGCCATAAACTCGGGAGACACCACAACCAGGTTTGGACAAACCTTTGGAATACTCCTGATATGTTCTTGGAGAACTTCTCTCTCTCTCTGTAATGACATCATCATCATGTCTCCCTATACTGACGTCATATCTCTCTGTACTGACATTCATCTCTCTCTCCTCACAACTGTCTGATTACATAGGAAATAAATTGACCTAACGTTTGCAGTGGTAAATCAAGTTAATTATCACAGCCATTGAAACATTGAAATATAAGATATTGATACATTGTTTCCCAAATCTTGATCTATTTGATTTGCTTCACCTCAAAAATAGCAGTTAGATGGATATGGAAGCATAGGAATCGCCGATAATTTCCGAAGGCTTTGAGTCTTAATTGGTTCCAGATTCGATAATTAATTACTTTTATATTGTACATAGGATGATTAATTCGTCTGATCGCGATATGATTCCCAGTAAAACCTTTCTCGAAGATTATAGATTATTACGCAGATCCTTTCAAAACTATTGCCTACACCGCTTTAAGGATAAGCTTCCCCCCTCTCTCTCTCTCTCTCCAAAATATTAAAGAAATCGCGTGTTTTTGTCGTCAACCATTTCGTATACTTCTATTGTAGCATAGCCGGTTCTTTATATTTTCTTCTCCTCGTCTATTTTCTGCGAACATATTCTCGGAGGGGCTCAACTTGAATGAGGATAATATTTTCTTACTGGAATACAGGAAGTAATTTTTTGGCAGTCAGAAACGTTATTTATAGAGAGCTTTAGATAATTTTGTTTCTGTGGCTTTTGTTCAAAAGCATTCCAAAAGAGGTGGAGAGCGCAGTGGTCATCCGGCAACATGCATACGCCAAATTAGAATCGCAGAATCTTTGTCAACCTACCATGGAGGAAACTTCTACATGAAACAAGTAGAATTCTACTAGGAGATTGTTCCTTTTCATTGTTTTTCTAGCAATCCGCTAAAAATAGACCACTCAGATTACGAGTTATGTATAATCTTACCTTTTGTTACACTGGGTAAGTTTCTATGTTTGTTTCTTTTGCTTTTCCTTTGTTAACTATAGTTTGTTTCTTTATATATATGAGCAAAAACGGTTAACAAAGGAATAATAAACGAAACTACGTGAACTATAAGTATACACGAGACATTAAAATTTAGGAAAGTACTAAATCCCTCTTGAGAAGAAACAAAAAGCAATGGGAACTTATGTAAAATATATTTCTAAGCCAAATTAACCCATCGATCTCTTTTTCATAAGAATGGAGCAATAATGTCAGGGTCTTATAATGCACTCTAAGGACGAAGAAAGTCAGATAATTATTGGCACCGTTATGATTAAATGTGGCCACCTCAGAACGGTATGCAGCCGGAAGATCTCTCTGCGCGCGCTTAAAATGAGATGAGTGATCACATCACTTGGTACTGCTTTCTACTTCTGGGTGAAGGTCACGCCGAGACCGCGCAGGCTCTATGTAACATATCCGAGCTTTGAGCGTCTACCAAGAATGCCCCAGAGATGCTCAATGTGTGAAACATCTAAGAACATGGCTTGCCGATCTATTGATGCTGAATGCAGTTACGCCATAATGCGTACTTAGACGCCCTCATACAAACCCGGAGCCACTTTTTGATAAACTGTCTTGCAATCTCATCAAATTAGCTGTATAGTCAGCAGTCCCTGAACAATAGTAATCGTTCTGTGGACTGGCGTTTATCAGAAAACATTATCACCAACTGTCAGTGGATCTTTTTTAGGGGAGAGACCCTGATAGGCACCTTTCTCGAGATAACGAAGCTGATCGATGAAAATTGCTCAAAGGAATACCAACAAATGTGTTCTAGAGCATAATTCTCATGAAAAAGTGAACTTCCGATGGTTTTTTCCGACTTACTCTTGATTACCATAGCTCGTGTGGTTTTTAAAAGCTGTTTCTACCCTGCTTAACAGAGCCAACAATTCTTTTCATTATTTGTTCGGCATCAACGTCTGTACATCAAAAAATACTTCTGCCAGGCCGTTCTTTGACGACACAAGTGTAGATGTAAAGTATAGACAGTTGGCTGACGACTAAAGTTATTTAAATCTACCACAAGATCGATACCTGCTGATGCCATCTTGCAGCTGATCTCCTGCAAGGAGTCTTTCTGGCCACATGACTCGCGTCTGCTAACGACCATTGCAGATCTTACTACTCAGCTAATGTCACCAACATTGTACCACCAGTTTTATATCCAGAAGCGTATATGAATTTCTAAATTTACGGATTTCGACATTAGCATGCGCTGTCAATGCATGCTTTCACATGGTTCCTAAGACGGGTCAGTCGACAATATGCAATGGCAGTTTACGTTTTATTCGCTTGTAATAATTCTTATAAAATGCAACTTAATTCTAGGCAAACCACATTTAAAAATATGGAATGTAATTTTATAATAATATTTGTTTCGTCACCACATCATTTCTCTTGGTTTATTTAGCTTATCGCTAATTCCACAAAACGTACAAAGAGCAGCACAATTATAAAACTAAACAAAAAGTGAAGTCTCCTTGTTAAAATAAATGTACATTAAACAAGCACCCGTGTACCAGCAAATATCGCGTTAAGTCCATCTTCATCAACAATCATCGATAGGCTCAACATAATAAACAAGACATTAACCGACTCAGTTAAAGCCAGAGCTTCTTTGATTGTTGACTTTTTTATGTTTTAATTAACGTTATGCGAAGTTTATTTACGCTTTTTTTTTTGGTAATATAGAGACTAAGCCTTATACGGGCTCGAGAGTACAAGCAAAATTAACTTTCCTTTCTTCTCTCTAACCCTTTTATTTGTTATTTTTTTACAATTTAATTTAAGATAAATTAGTTTTAATTTGATACGATATATGAAAATACAAATATCGAACTTAGTGTTAATCATCGTACAATATAATTCAAAATACAATCCATTTTCACTTTTATGCTTTTACTCCAGTAAAAAAACCTTTAAAAAAATTAAAAAATACAAAAATCTTGCGTTGCAGACTTTTAAATCCAAGAATTTGGATTAAGGCAAATTTTACATTTCCCGTCAGCTCTCGGCGGCGAGTCGGCTCGAGGTTTCCTGACGTTGGTTTGAACGCGGTCGGGAAGCGAAGGCGAGAAGCTGCCGGTGTGGCGCGTTCTTCATAATGACATAATTAAATGTCAGTGATTGTCCGACGTAACCTGGGCGTTATAGAAACCGGAGACCGGCGAGGACGACAGCGCCATGGAAGGGATAGCTCCTCCCTCTACCATAGCAACGGACAGAATTTAAGAATCCGGCTTTGGCTGAAGATATAAAGACGTCTGATAAAATTAATATGAGCTCGTGTTTGTCTTCGGGGTTTGAAATATTTGCTGCTGTTTATTTTGATAGATAAACCATTTAGGTTTGAACAAATTGTGGCAGTGCTCTGATGTGCATTGTTCTTTACGCGCAACGGCAAAGAAAATAATGCAGAGGGGTACTACAATAAATAACACGTGACGCGTAGGCAGAAATTCGACATTTTGAAAACAAAAAGTATCTAAATTATCTCCCTTGAAATTTCGTCGAATACAATTTACAGGGCATGCTTTAAATTCGCAATCATTTTGATGTCTCTCGTCGACATCATATCTTTAATTATTTTTTTTTCTGTTGGTGCATATATATATATATATATATTTCCACCCAAAAACACAAGCAAAATATAGCACATTTACATCGGCTCTCGACTGGCATTGGCCAATAACCGTTTGTCGTGTCTTTGTTCTTTTCTTTACCCTTCCGAAACTTGTGCAGCGTGGTGAAAATACGTCAGCGTGAAGACTGTCCGCTTACATTAGTGGATAATCAGGAAGTTTGCACAATACCGCCCAATGTGAAGGTGGATCGGGACGTCATGTCCGGTAAAAGACTCCAACATATTGGAATATAGACTTCTCGGAAAGTGCCTGCAATGCTAACCAGAAAGACCTTGTAAGGTGATCAGTGGTTTAGGCTTCCTTTAAATGGACTATGTCGCTTGTTGAATAAAATTCATCGACTTCTTATAATTTTAATTTATTTTTACGGATGTTTAATAGCGATTTTGGGAAATATAATCTAACATAGAAGGTAAATATTTATATTAATCATGAACAACAATGTTATCACAGTTTCATCTGATTACAATTACGTGATACACAGAGAAGAGGTAAAATGAAAGAATTGAATCTGAAGATACAAAAGCATACAATCAAAAACCACTAGAAGCCCGGTCATATGGGCACTGTCCTCCTTAAAACGTAACACCAACTGATAGTTGGTTGGTTATCGGTAGATATAAGCAAAAATGGATTAAGAAAGACAATCGTACTCGATCAGAAATAGTTATGGAAACACACTGGTTATGCACGAATAATAATGGGTGATTGCAACTGAGAAATGTATGCAAAAGATACACAATGAATTATTACCGAGAATATACAAAACAAAACGAATACATTGTGGAGTAAATTATTATTTGGATTGTGAGCCTTCTGCTATATATATATATATATATAAGATGTGACACGTTGTTTTCATGCTTCAATACCGATTATCAGTGTGCGACCTCGAAATTTTGATCCAAATGTCATGACACTTTCCACAATAATTTAGTCCAATTAGATGTCTTCGTGAGAGAATGAAAACCTGCATGCACCTGTCCGCAGTCAGGGTACTTTCGAATTTATACAAATCTTTGATACCCCTGGCTGATATGCGGCCTCACACTTGTAGTGATTCATTCCAATGTTTTATTACAGCTGTTGTACACTGATTATTATACGGCTCTTCGGTCTGCTCTTTAAAAAACTGCCTTTGGCTATTGCCAAACACTTCAATTTGGACTCACCTGTAAAGAGAACTTTATACCTTCTTTCGGGTTTGATCATCGCACTGTTTCATTTTTACTGCCAATTTTATCCTTTCCATTTTGGCTGATTCTCTGCAGCAGAGGTTTTCGGATGGCTACGCATCCACTGAGATCACTTCTTGACAATGTGTACCTTACTGTTCTTGAATAAATGTTAACACCTGTACTTGAAGCTACGTTATCCCCAAGATCCTCACCGGTTCGTCGTCCATCACATTCAGAACATTCCCTGCGATACTTAACAACAATTTTTGAAAGTTTGTTTCTTTCTTTATTGAACGTGTCTATTGACAACAGAACCAGTCTTGCATATCCTCCTCAGAATCTATTTTGTAGCTTTCTTTAGTTAAAAGTATGACTTTTTTTATCACCTCGTCTTGTGATATTTTTTCCAGAAAACATAGAATTCACTACACTACAGTAATGTGCCTATAAATGTTTTTTTCCTGATTGCTTGCATGACAACCAATGACAGTGTACTACATAATCATACGACTTTTCCGTGAAGCATTCATTTTTTACCCATGTGATTATACCACCTTTTATCCCCACTTTTTTCCTGTTTCTATAGATATTTCCAACACTGTATAGAAAACACTTGATTCAACCTTGACCTTTTATTCTTCAATTTTGCATGTAAATTCATTAGAGTTTTTTTTTAAAAAAAAAAGATCGGATTTTTAAAAATTATCAGATTTCAGCATATTTTTTTTCAAATCTGACTTCTGAACTCAGACATTTTTTAAAAAAAAAATTAAATGTGGCATTAAATAGGTTTTAAACTCTCACCGAGAGTGAAAGGAGGGAAAGACAGATGAGCAGCCCAGACGATAATTTAAACGTAAGCAAAACCACCTCTGACAAGTGATTTCAGGTCCAGATTGAGACACTTATGGAAGCTGAAAAGTTTTGCGTGGGGAAGCAAGGAATGTATGAAATTCTGTACACCGATATAGACTACAATCAGTGAACTGGTGCGAACAGAATCTGTTATTTATTCACTATTTTGTACCGCTTTCCATGAATCAATTCAGCAGATGCCATTTAAATACAGTAGCTTAGAAAAATACCATCTACTTCTGCACGCGTCATTACATTCTATTACACTGGTCTAGCGCTTAGGATTCCAACCATTTCCCCCCAAAACGCATCTGTTTCAAACCTGATCCATTAATCCAACGTCTTTGTGTTATCTGTTAACAATGGCCTACACCAGAAGAAATCTATCTCTACTTCATCATGGCATCTGACTTTCCATCCAAAAGCAGACTGTATACATTGACATTGGTTTGTAATCCTCGATCTCTCGTTCCTGGGTTCCTTCAAAACCACTCTCCGGTTCTTTTCTAATCTACACTGACTAAACAGCCTGGCAGTGCAATTCCAAAAATTAAATACAGCAAATGTAATATGGTCTCTTCTATCCACAGCTCCATCTCTTAGCTTTTCGATGCCAATTTCACGATCAAGATGCGACCTTTCTTGCTGAAATACCCCCCATACACACATACACACCAGGAAGATTTGCTTTCTATAGAATTTCGCAAATTTCAAACTTTCGAATGGCTCAGATTTCATTTCAACTGCACAACTTTCTGTTTTAGAAAATCTACCAGCCGGAAAGGTTTTCGCATGAACGATCTATTGCCCACAAATGGAAATTTAAAAAAAAAAAAACGATGACTTATAGTGTGCTGGCTATCGATTTTGGATTTAGTTTTAACACAGTTGGCCCAGTTTGACGTATTAAGTCAAGAACCCGAAAACGTCGAAGTTATTGGATATACGCATCTGATGGGCAGAATCCACTTTTATTATTTGGAGTTTTTACAACAACAACAACAACAAAAGCGGTCAGGAATTTTGTGAATGCTTCTCTTTGTGGCGCCGAAAATATGCTTCACAATTTTGTTTACTTCGTGTATAATTTTTTATTTTTTTTTGAAAACTCATCCCAACAACTCTTTAGGCTGTTATTGTCTTAAATTATCACATTCGGTCTGTTAGCAGAGCGACTGACGTTTTCAAGGTGCGCTGGAATGGATTTGCCCGCCGTAATCTGGGCCGCAATTGAAGGCTCCCACCACTACCGTGATGCCTCACGCTCTGTCAAGAATCTAGTCTGGACACTAACTCGCCCCACCCTCTCTGAATCCGGTGTTATTCGGTTATGCGCTTAGCTAAACCTTTTTTTTGATGAGGTGTAATCAACCGTAATTTTTCTCTTTATTTACTTTTCAGTATTCACGAGTCTTCGAAAATCCGCATACCATTAAGGGACTACAGAAAAGAATGATATAGAATAAATAATAAAAATATAATTATTATCCACAAGGTTATTAATTACTGTAACTAGGGGCATTTTTTGAATAGACTATTTCAAAAGTTCTATATAATTTTAAAAAAGTTATCTCCCTTTCCTTTTCGTTTTTTTTTAAGCTACCTCATAAAACTGATTGATATTTATTGCATAAACCTTTCAACTAAACAGGCAAAGAATTATAAAATATGTACGTTATGCTTAACACGCTAATAATCTATTAGTATATACATAAACCTCATCACTTTAAAATTAAATGTTTTTTTTTTTTTAAACTTTTTGCCTCACAAGAAATTTTATCAAAATATTCTCCTTTGAACTATTAATTGGCGTATCCACCATTATATCCGCTAGATCTCATCGCTTTTTCTTCAAACAGCTTTAGGTTTTATTGGATACAAAGCTTGGTTTCATAATCCTGACGCATGTAATTAACACGCTGGTAATACCCTGCTTTCTGACAGATTACGCATTTTCGAAAATTGCTTTGCTTGTTTGTTTTTTTAAACATTTCCGTTTAATTAGAGTTTATTACCTCGAATAATATTGAATTTGTTGTAGTTGTGTTGGGGGATGAAAGAATCCTAGAGGTAACAAATCTTTGATTTCAAAATTCAGGAAATTAGGAGAGAGAGAGCTTAGAATTTGTTTGGTTCTACACAGATATTGTTTTCTTTGAGGTAGAAGTTCAGCAAAACCAAGAAACAGGTTAGAAGGTGGATTAATTACTTTACACCATTCGCTAAAGCAAAAGCATTTCCTCGTCCAGCAAGCAAAATAAAATGAAGAGAGTTAAAAGGTATCTGTAGCTGTTTGCTTCAGTTCGAATAAAATATCTTTCAAAGATTCATTTTAAATTATTAGAACGTTCAATACTCGGGAATAATTAGTATAGGTATCGCGTATATTAATTTTATTATGCTATATAATTTATGAAAAGGAACTTTACTATGCATTTCATTGGCACTGGACAAAAAAGTCGATTATTAAAATAAAAAAGACCTGAAGTTTATCTTTATGTGATATTTCCATGGCATTTACTATACCGTATTTAATGTCATAGCTCTCACGCTCTCAAGGAATTTTCCTCTTTATTCATTATCAATCCTTAAAGATGAAGTAGCTAGGACCTTTTATTCGACTTTAAATTTCTTAATGGATATTCTCTTCATAGCAAATATTGTAATTTACCGTTTATATCACATACCTGATTTTTGTAAAACTTTAAAGGTAAATGTGCTAAAGCATTCTGCGCCTGTGACCTTTAGATTGCCGATGTCGCCTTTGTGAGGAGGGTTTCAACTTAAGATAGAGCTGAAGTCGGAATTACAAAGCAGACTACGCTGAGTGAAAATAAGGATTTTGAGATTTTATCAAGGAATTCCAGACGTACAAGCCTTGTTTGACAGCATCCTCTTCCAAGAGGCACTCAAGTTATCTTTCAGATAGATCGAAATGACCTGTTAGTATCTGTTCAGTACAGTACAATGCACTGGTGACTATGAAATTTCATCACATGTAATCAATTTATTAATGCTTATAGTTAGTTACTTGTAAATCTGCATGTGACTGATAAAAATATATACATGACGAATAGTTCTGCAATAATTCTACGTTTGAACATTTATCTCATTACATTTTTCATCAATTTATTCTCGATTTTGCTACGTTAAAGCTATTGATCTCTCTATGTATTGAGAAAGAAAAGAATTCCATTCCTCACAAGTCATTCAACAACCGCAGAGCATTAGGTGATCCAAATCTTAATAATTTATCTACGAACGCGATAGGATTGAGAGCTGAAGACTGGTAGCAGCTAATTTATCATTTGCAGGATTCTGTGATGGACATTGTTTACTGACTTTAGAGTTCCTATCTTTTTTATTTTGCGCAATAAAGCCAGGGCCTATCAACCGATGCTAATACTGATAGTATGTCATATCTCGCATTCTTCTTGGATATGTAAGTAACAATATGGAGGAGACGGTGGTGGAAAAGTGGGAGTAGATCCAAGCCGCATTGAGCCAGTCCTCCGTGTACACCAAGCTCGTCTTGTTATCGCACCAAATTGTAGCCGATATTAGACTGACGGAGATTCTCTTTGTGTGAGTTGTAAAAAAAAAAAAAAAAGGAAAGTAGAAGCAAGCATCATTCAACAGATTTTTGCTATTCGTTATTATTTTTGTTTTGTTAGATATTAACTTTAAAAAAAATGTGTTTTATTCATGTAGCTGAATCAACACTACATCAACCCTGCCATGGACGAAAAGATAAATGACTTATTTCCCTTTTCTTGACAATTTTTCATAATCATAAATCAAGCAACACAGATATTAACGTGCACGGAAAACTGACATTTACTGGACTCTTCATGAAAAACTGCTTCTTTTTTTTTTATATTTGAAAAATATTGCGTTTGTTCTGATTTGAGTAATTAAAATTGCCTCTGCCGGAAGCGTATATGATTTTGAATGTAATTATGAAAAAGAAAAAAAAAATCAGAACTGAATGCAATTTCGCGGTTTAAATTACTTGGGTACTAGAATCTCAAGATGTCAAACATCAAAAGCGTTTGGTTCTTTAAGTTTTCTCCGAGACGTTGCTTTGATGTCAATTTATTCTCAGAGATTACATCTCGTGCTTACACTAAACTCTACGTCCAAGGGTTTTAAGATCATCACTCCAGATGGAACTTTGGATACAGCAGCAGTTAGAAATAGCTCGGAAAAAGCTAAAAGAAAAGAAGGAAGAAAAAAAAAAGGATTTACGGCACTAACTTGACTCAACGGCTTCCTAATTTAATTACAAACTCTGCCTGGCCCATAAAATAACATAAAACTCACAAAAATTCCACTGGTTCTCTCACTCGGCTGCAATGTCCACTGCAAACATGGAGAAAAAGTCAGATACTAATATAAATCAGTCAATCGTTAACAGCTTCCTTTCACTCTTACTGACATTTCTAGTCTCTCGCCAGCGATGTCCAAAAGTGAATCACTTTCCGACTCATTTAGAAGGAAAGAAAAAAAAAACAACAAAAATTGTAGCTTATTTTATTCAGAAGCAGATTTTATCAGTTCACTATATTTCATGGTCTCATATTTGTATTTATCTTTACTTTCGAGTGAAATCGTTACCATAATCCTGAAGTATATTAACTGTACCGCTTTGTTCCGATAACTGTTTCGGATAATTAATTGTCAGATGTGTTATCCAAAGTGGCAATTTGCAAAAATTGCACACATCACACATTCACAAGAAAATGAAGATCTGAAGACTGTGATAGAAAAGGTCCTCATGAAGGCCTTCAGCTTTTGAAATAAGTAAAACTCAGTTAAGTGCAATTGCAGTCATTTATAGTGGTTAAATACGATTTTAAATATTTCTGATCCAATGACTATCACATAACTTTTTATTTTTAGTTTCTTAGTCAGAATGTAAAACAATTTTTATTTTTTCGTTCAGATATGTTGGAATATATTCATGTAAAAAAAATTAAAATTTTTTTGTAACTTGTTATTTTCTGAAATTAAATAAATCCCACAAGAATGAAACACCGGATAGTTTCTTTTTTTTTAATTTTTAATTATAATTATGTATTGTTTTTACTTAGGTAAATTTATGCATAAAATCAGCAGATGTCAGTCTCAGATTATCTTTTTCAATTTAGAAAATTTACTTTCGCTGGAGTTTCTTTCCGATTCATGTTCTTTTGACTATTTTGAAAGAACGACAACTCCTGTTCGCGAAGCAGAGAGTACTTCACTCTAGGCCAACCAGGAATGCTAACCGGCCTTTTCTCTTCATCTCTTGCCACATTCGCAACTGGTGGAAGATTCCACGTCAAGGCATCTCCGAAGGTGACCAACTCTTCATAAATTGAGTTAACTGTGGTATTTTGTGGCACGGCCTCTCCAGAAACTTTGCTGCATGTTTCCAGGTTAAGTAGTTCGCACCTGCTTATTATAAAGTCAAACAATCTCTTGCTATGCATGAGTCTCACGCTTGCTTGGCTGAAAACAAACAAGACCGCGTTAATTTTTTAAATTTTTTAAACCGTAAACAAATAGTATGACACCGGGATTTATGCCGATGCGGTATTTGCGGAATCGGATCGGTGGTAGTGTCGTCAGCGTAATGTTTGGAGCTTTAATTACCACAGCAACAACAAAAAAAAAACGGATTTAAAATATTTTAACCTGACGGTAAAATCCCCGAGAAAGTTGTAAAATCTGTTGGATTCACATCAGACGAAATTTCATTTTAACTTCTATTTTTTTATGATTCAGAAAAGGAATCGAAACATCGTCGTTAAACGTGTGTGGCGTTGAATATCCTATCGTTATATATAAGGAACAGGATCTCTTTTCACCCAGTGTGATATCATGTGGCTTCTACAGTATGAGACTTTTTTTCTCTTTTCCGAAATTAGCCAGTCTGTTTTGTAAGTCATCTTAACTGAATGTGCAAGTAAAATAAAGGTATTAATTATTAAATGACTAATTTCAATAAATTAATAATAAACAGCATTTTAGATTACAGAAATGTAGTTTATAATTAGATTATGCATCTTCAACAATTGTTTAGCATATATTTACTCTTGCAGATGTTACAAGATTTCTCCTACTGCTGGAAAAGGTCTGCAATCATCTCTAATGATGAAAATATTTGCAACTTAACTATGATCCTCAAAACTGGTATTAATAATGTACTTCATATTAATTTTAAGAAACCATTCGTAATTGTTTTAAATATTTGAACTGAGGCATCATGCAACATGACAGTGAGATGCAGTAAAGCGCATGAAAACAAACTTTACAGTACGATTTAATATGATTTTAAAATGACAAACGCTAAAAAATAATGATATGATACCATTCGACAAAAAACAATCAAGCAAACACCTTAAATTTTATCTCCCCCCCCAACAAAAATGGAAGATGGAGGGTTAGTGAATGAGTTAAAGTGTGACACTAATTATTAGCATACCAGAAAACTGCCGAAGAAGAAGAGAAATAAGTGAAAATAAGTTTTAAAAAAAAAAATTTTTTTTTTTTGTATTAACTGGCTGTAAAGATGTAACATTTAAACAGGAATCAACTGGAAAGTTGCTGAGACTGCTCGACGGACTACAGATAGGGAAAATAAATCATTACTTCATCCTTAATAACTGATGTAAAGAGCTAAAATATTACATTTAAATGTATTTCCATGACATGTGGTATCTTATAGTTACTGCCATTTAATTACACGAAAAGGAAATGATTTTAAGTGGATTTTAGTTGCTGAATTCCTTCCAATGTAGATGGAAGCTGACTGACGATATTCTTTGTTCCGTAAAACTCGTGGAGACTGGAAATTTACTAAATTATTTAGACTACGAGCGGGAAAACTAAAGCAGATTTTTATACGTGCACTAGCCAGAGATATCTCAATGCTCTGAATCATCCCCCCCCTCGTTATCAAACAACAGGCTGGAATCCTGAAAAGTCTACGGTTTATTTTAAAGTCTAAAGTGTCCATGGCCTGTTTCTGATCTTATTAGTTTTATCTGAATACTACGTATAAATGGCTGCTTGATACTGCATAACAGAAATTAAAGAGCAAGCTATAAATTATTAATTTAGTTTACTTTATTCCAAATTCTTTAAGATCAACTCTTTTTTTCTTTGCATATGATTTTATGCATTGGAGAAACAAAGTGTGGTTGTTTTTAAAAAAAATTTTAAAGGCACCAAAAAAATCTATTTTTTTTATCGAGATACTCATTTACCACGTGTAGCCACATCATATGACGTAACGAAAGAGTTTCTGTAAACCATATCAGGATTGTGAACATGGAATCATGGGAAAATGTGGTGAGATCGATGATGAATGGCGTCAAGCTGAGAGAGAAGTTCAGAAGATTAAATTGAAAATTTTGTATCATTCAATATAAGCGGCTATAATTATATCAGCGAAAACTCAAGGAATAGCGTTTCAGAATGATGCGGGAGGAATACAATTAAAAGAGTCCATTACAGATTTTTGCTTAAGAGAGATTCGCTCTTAGTTTGTTAATGCAGCCGTGTAAACAACGGTGATTGGAAAACATGATTTCTTTAATTTAGTTTAGTTTGGCAATTACAAAGAGGAAGGAAGCCATCCGAGCTTAGGTAAAGACCACCAGGGAAAATAAGTCACCAATACGTTTCTTAACTTTATTCATACCATCAGTATTAGCTGCACTTTCCGGCGATTTATTTCACTCATTAACAATTCTATTACTAAGATAATATATCTTGATATCCAGCCAGTCTTGCTGGCACTTTAGCTAATTTGTAATTATGACTCTTATTAACTGTAGATGTCAGGAAAACATTCCTGTCCAAACAGTCGAAAGCCCTAATTGTTTTAAAATCTTTATTACGACTACACTGAAACGTTTAAAATGCTAACTTGGTAGATCTAATATCATTAATCGTCAGGCCTACACCAAATGTTTATGAGCAGGAGACATCTTAGTAAATCTATGCTGAACTCTCTCTTATAAATCAATATCTTTCGTTAAATAAAGACTCTGCGGCTGCACAGTATATTCGGGATATGGATCAGCCTAGAATTTATGCAACGGAACTAAAACTTCTTTACTTTTGTGTTTCATACTCCGATTAAAAACTCTTAGTGTTCTGTTTGCTTTGTTTGTAGCTGTAATGCAATGCCCTTTACATTTGTGATTTCTGTTAACAGATGTTCCAGGATTATTTTCTGAAAGTACATTTTCCGATTTCACCAATGTAATAACGATCATCATTGTGCGTTATATGGTGCGCTCTCTAGTGGCTGGAAATTACTGGTAGAAGTGACGTGTCACTATTTTATTAGCTACAAAAAGGTGTATTGTGGCAACATGTATTAAAGGATTGTTTCTGACTTTCCAGTCTGTTATATTCTGTATGTGAGTGCGTGTAGTGTCAGCTTGTTTTTTGTGCTAGTACAATACATCAAAATATCAATGTATAATTTAACAATAAAATAATAATAATAATAATAATAATAATAATAATAATAATAATAATAATAATAATAATAATAATAATAATAATAATATAATAATAATAATAATAATAATAATAATAATAATAATAATAATAATAATAATAATAATAATAATAATAGCAGCATTTAGCATTTAGCAAAGATTATCTGCATTTTGTTTTAATAAGCCAGTCAATCAATTATAGTTTCTGAATTTAACACCCAAACTAAATACATATTAAATCTTTTGCACAATTACAAAATGGCATTTAAAACTTCTTTCTATTGATATAATATTATAATTTTACAATATGAATTCGTTAGTTAAGAACGTCAATATGCTTCGTCAGTAGTATTCATTTTATTGAGAAAATATATAATATTCCTTTAAATAAAGTAAAACTTTTAGGTCAACGTTTTATTAAACCTTTGAATTATGTCTAAAATCCAAAAAAAATTTATGAAGGTTTTTAATAAATATTCATCAAAGTTTAATTTAATGTTATTTAACTGAAAGCATTTCTTCTCAATTCTAAACTTTCGATTTTAAAAAAAATCAACAAACTACGTATTTACCGAATATTTGTCAAAGTATTTTTATTTTCAATTTCCTACATGTAATCATTTTTATGATTTCTTCTAACGTGAATCCGCAAATATCAGTTGAATAGATTATCCTTCTTTTCTGTGTATAAAACTACTGAATGAACATATTTTACAATTATTATCCTTCATATTTAATGTGTGCCTTCCTTGCTTTCCCGTTTAATGATATATCTATTATATTATTTACCTAGTTACATTTTCCCTCGAAGCTATGGTATTTATTCATTCATTAAGAGAATAAACCGGAATACTCTGGACGCTATTGTGTGTTTTATTTTTCTTACTGTTACTAAATTAAATATAAACTCTTTTAATTTTTATTTTAAATCATTTTTCATTCGTGCGCTTAGCTAGAACACATCAACTGCTTTTTAAAGAACCGGCAATCCACACCCTGCCAACAATTTAAGAGAGTAGATGAATGTAAATGCAATGTGAAGATAGTAATTAATTTTTTTTTCATATTTATATTTATGTAAATTTAAAATTATATAAGTTCTATTAATCTTGTAACAACAAAAAAAAAAATATCACACAACAACAGTACACTTTCAGTGTTGTTTACAAGAAAAACTTAACGTCGGACAACAGTTTCTGCATGTTAATGACGTCACCAGCCACGTGATTTATTGCAATATGTAGCTTTGTGTGTGTCAGGAGGTGGTCAGCTGACATGATGCGCATAGCGGGTACCAGGCCTCAAATAATTTCTACTTCTTCTGTCTGTTAGCTTAATGAACCTCAGCATTGATAACTGCTACATCTCTATTTTTGAGGAGAGAGAGAGAGACTCCTTTCGCAGTGGGTGCCTTACCGAATCCGCGAGCAGTTTCGAGGGTGGAGGATAAGCCCCGGATAGTCGCCCGATAGCGGTCACATGATCCCCGACTCGAGAGGCTGAGGGCCGTACCGGTGACCACCAAGTTGGGAGCCTGGAAAGCAAGCCGTCAGGCAGTCGGGCTTTCGGATGCAATGTTGATCTCCTAATTCCTAGAGCAAGAAAGCGAGATATGTGTTTTCGCATGGATTGCTCATAATTTTGAAGGATAGTGTATGTATATATTGCTGATAGAAATCGTTAAGAAATTAGAAAGCTCTCAAACAAAAATATGGCATATTAAATAGCAGAACACAGAGGTATTAAAGGGGTTTCAAAATAAAAGATTTTGTGCAATTTTTTAGCCGTTATAGGGAGATACACTTATATGTTTTTATTTGTTTCATTATTCCCAGCAATAATAATAATAATAATAATAATAATAATAATAATAATAATAATAATAATAATAATAATAATAATAATAATAATAATAATAATAATAATAATAATAATAATAATAATAATAATAATAATAATAATGCGAACCTGATTAATCAAGAGTCTGAGTTCGAAACAGTGCAGATAATTAACTGTAACCTCCATTCTCGAGCAGGTTTCGGATTTTACTCTGCTATGGCTTCAAGCCAAAAATTACCCTGCAAGAGAATAATATCTGTTATAAAAAATAAAGGCTCTACATATGCCTACGTTTACAGAGAATTCCATGTTTCCAAGGATATGATTTCAAAGCTCATGAAGGGATATTGGCCAAAAAGTGTGAATAATAACAAGAAATCCAGTGGAGGAAAGAGACGCACAACCTAGGATGCGGTAAAAATATATGGTTGATAAATATGCGGGATTTGTGGAAAGGTATCCCCACATATTCGGATGAATTGCGTGAGAGCAGGAATTAAGACATCTGCGCATCGCTAGATAAGCAAGTCCATAAAAAAAAATCTCTCTGGACGGTAAGCAGTGAGGAATCAGCTTAGAAGACGAAGCAAGACAAGGTGATGGCCATGGACAAAGTCATAAATACTGGGGTGTTCAAGACTAAAAATATGCATTTCTTGTAGATGACCTAAAGTATGAATTGTCTGGTTCAAGAAGAGGCGTTTTGTTCGTAGACGAGTTGGCGGAAGTTATTCAAATGGGTGTGTAACCAAAACGTAGAGGAACTGAGAGCTGCGGGTGAGTGCCATCGAGTAGAATCGAAGGTTTCAACGCTAAAACTAAAAGAGGAATTTCTTTCCATCATGCGATATGTAGCTGGGTGTAATTTAATTTATCGCGGTTTCATATTCCAGTAGAACTACGACTGGAAACGTTACAAGCAGACTAATCCCTGAGCAAACCTTAATCATTTTGCCTCGGCATCTTTAATAATAACACCACCAAGCACGCATCGGCCTATGAGAATTCAGAAAACGTCAGTCTCTGAAACCCTCGACGAACTTTGGCAATACTTCGGTTCTTCGACTTTTCACCAAAATCTCCCTCGAAAATCAGCCACGCAAAGCAAAAGAAATGCAAATGAAGTATTAATTGTTCTCCGTTAACCCTTTCCACGTTGTTGAGTTTTGGCATTTAAAGTAACACGTTGATCGTTTAAGAATTTTTTAAAATTATTTTACACACTAAAGTAAATCACAAAAAAATAAAACTAGTAATTGACTTTTACTAAAACGAAATAATAACAACAATAAATATACATTGTATAAACTCCTCTTTTAATACGGATTTGCTTTCAAATGTTGTTACACAAAATATTGAGAAATTTTAAAAATGTTATTGTTATTTTTATGTTAAAAGTCATCGTGACCAGTAAATCCAAGATATTTTTGAGCGAAAACCCATCTTCTATAGTTTTCAAGCCAAAAAAAACATAAGATAATGAATATTGCATTTAAATGCGAATCTAAAAATGTGTTACTATGTCAACCCGTCTCATAAAGTGGCAAAAAGCTTTCAGATACTCGAAACTGTGCGGTACCGTACTAAGTAAAATGAAGAGACGGAATGGATTTATGAAAATGACAGCGTGGATGGAAGACAAAAATAGCGATTCCTCTCTCTCTCTCTCTCTCTCTCTCTCTCTCTCTCTCTCTCTCTCTCTCTGTACTGACGTCTCTCTCTCTCTCTCTCTCTGTACTGACGTCATCTCTCTCTCTCTCTCTCTCTCTGTACTGACGTCATCTCTCTATCTCTTTCTCTATCGCTCTTTCTCTCTGTACTGACGTCATCTCTCTCTCTATCTCTCTCTCTCTCTCTCTGTACTGACGTCATCTCTTTCTCTATCTCTCTCTCTATCGCTCTCTCTCTGTACTGACGTCATCTCTCTCTCTCTCTCTCTATCTCTCTCTCTCTCTCTGTACTGACGTCATCTCTCTCTCTCTATCTCTCTCTCTCTCTCTGTACTGACGTCATCTCTCTCTCTCTCTATCTCTCTCTCTCTCTCTCTCTCTCTGTACTGACGTCATCTCTCTCTCTCTCTCTCTGTACTGACGTCATCTCTCTCTCTCTCTCTATCTCTCTCATACATTTTCCAGCTTTCCACCTAATTTTGGAATGGCCAGAGTTCACGCAGATTTCCCCTTATAGCGTTTTTTTCTGAGCTAAGCATTTCGACGGTCAGCTTTCTCGGCGCTCTCTTCACACACGGAAGGTTAGACCTACCGCAACAATGAAAGCAATAAGTTCGTCTAATCTGGAAGCCAACGGTATCTTTGGAACCTTGACAAACCAGAGTTTACGCCAAGTAATTTTGTCGGCTGTAGATTAGGAAAGCGTTAAGAGCAGAGTATTATTCTCTACGTGAGATCTTCTGCACAGCAAATAAAGACGAACGAGTGCCTAAGATGACAAGAATATAGACAGTTTAAGTACGCATTTCAGTAAAGATATTGCTTCATCTACTTGTTTAATTTTACATTTTATCTGTTTTTATTTATGTTAAATTTTATTCGTATTCCTTTTAATTTGTGTCGACGTATTATTATTATTATATTATTATTATTATTATATTATTATTATTATTATTATTATTATTATTATATCCATCTGTCTCCGATGTTTCTTTTCTAATTACAGAATTTAATGTAGGTGTTGGTGGTGAATTGGTAGAGCAAGCACTACCCAGTCTACGCGTATCATACATATAACGTACTTTGGAAACGATATAAAAATTGGACGAATTTTCTTTGATGTCCTAACAAATGGATTTTGAAGTAGAAAAATAACGTATAATTTACAGTTGGCGGTGGGGCCCTTTAGGAGAGCCGAGATACGGTTCCATTCTCCGGTGCCTTTAGGACCGATGGGCTGAACGCGATGAAAAGGAGAAACAAAACTGTGGAGTGCAGCGACTTCGATGTAAAAAAAAACAAAAAGAAAGAAAAAGAACAGATCAATACGGGAATGAAATCCAAAATATGTCAACAATTTAAGCTGTTCACACCAGTCTTATTGATGTACTTCATCGTTTTCTCAATAAAAATGTTCACAGGATTTTCTAATGTCGTCTGTTTGCCATATTAACCCGGCCGGAGAACGGTGATGGTAAATGGAGGAGTGCTCGGTGACTTCCGCTTTGGCGGACTAGGGGGCCAGGAAATAACATAGGTTCTGGGTCTGTAGAGGTTCTGAAGGGATGTCTAAGTTAACGTGCAGAACGGTTTGATTTCTTCTGCTCTTGTTTATAAACATAATTACAATCAGTAAAATTAAACCTATTCACGCCATTTTAGACGAAAAGGGTTAATACTGCAACGAAGTGGGTGGGGGCGTTATTGGAAAATGTGAGGATAAGACCCCTGCCTTCTATTTCACTTTGTATAAGCAGATAAAAACTGCATTCATAATGAAGGTGGTAAGTGCGGACTCAGCGAATAAATAATCAATCAAGCATTATAAAAGGTATCTTAATGAAAATAAACTCTTTTTCATTTTGTACAGGTGTGAATTCTCTAATAGTTACGCTCTAATCTGCATGTTACCATACAGTAATAAATTTATTATGCATAAAATATAGGATATTTTACTGGGAATTTCACAAGGTGTCTCTACCCTCCCCCCGTAGGAGTTGACAAGAGGGTTAACCTGTTGTCATTTAGTGATAGTGTAATTTTTGGGGCTGTTAGTTCTTAATATGAATTACCTGTTATCTTGATGTAGTGTGCGTCTATCCTTGATGTCGCCCCTTTTTGTCGTGTTATTTTTTGGTTGCGATTCCAGCGAGTGACCTTCTTTATAATGGACACCAGGTCGTTCAGTCAGTAGACGCAGTGCTGCATATGTATAGCAGCTTGTTTGAATTACCAGATGTTGGTGAGCCAACTCAGGTGTTCGGCATGTTCCCGTCTTCTGGATTAAATCACCAAAGAAAGAACTGACGGCAGTTAAGACAGCAATTTACTTACTTAATTCGGGTAAACGTTCCACAGGAGAAGCATAAATCGGGGTTGAGGTATACAGAACGAGCAACAGGACTTGGACAATTAATGAAATCAGCCGGAGCGGTTCATGTTCGATAGTCAGAGAATTGAGTCCACTGGAAAATATAAAAGAATAAAAAGAGTCTTACTTATGCACCCCCCCCCCACAACCTAAAGCAGCCTCTGTCGAGATTAGAAAAATGTTGCTAGCCTGAGTTCGGACGAAAAATATTACACAAAATGTTTAGTGAGTGAGATGAAATATTCGGGGGTCCACTAGATAGAACGTTCGGTCAGGGGCTGAAGTCTGGTTGACGTTAATCGTGCATTTAGATCATCTTCTTCATAACCACCAGACAGCTTCCGTAACAAAGCTACCATAAGAAAGGTAAAAAGAGATGCTATCCTAAAAGATGATTTTTCTTTTTTTTTAAAAAAGAGAAAAGGTGAAGGTAAAAGCTCGTAAAGTACATATCTAATATCGAGACAAAAAGTTTTACTAAACTATATATGTTTTTTGCATTTATTACAGACTTAATGAATCACCTCAGCGAGCACGAGGGATGTGGGGGAAAATTGTGTATAGAATCTTTAGCCAGGCTCAAGAATTCTTTTATGACTAAAGGCTGATTAGATATCATCGGTACCTCGGTACTACGAGAAGCAGCAAGTCGAGCATGTGGCTATATGTGCTACACAACTCTTCCATCATTACCACACCAGCGCGTACAAAAAGAAAAGCTTTGTATCACCCTGCTCTTTTAATCTGAAACCTCACTCAGTGTTGAGAATCGGCCATTTCACAATAATATGCCTTTGAGGGAAGGATGGCCGCAAGGACAGGGAGCCGGTGTTTGCACCGATTCGGAAATGAAAGGAGGCTTGTTGCAAGCTGTTGTGAAAGGCTGAACGGATAAATAACTGGCCAGGAATAGTTCCTGCAGTAGTTGGTAAGGTGAAATCATGGAAGGAGGGCGAGGCTGTTGACGCTATCCGGCCCGCAAGTACTGCGGTTCATCTATTAGGTTGTTACAAACGTTTTGTCGATTCTTTTACCGCAACAACGAGAGCTCCTATCGATGTTGCACGTGAGGTTAATTAATCAAAGTAAGTTCCATTACAATCAATAGACTTCTGCCAACGAGTTGCTAAAGTGCATTTACACTATATTGAAGAAAATCTGTATTTCTGGAGTCGATATACTGTTGGAAGGCAGTTTCAATTGCTGTTTGGTTGGAGAAGGATTTCATACAGAGGGAGCTATCGAGTTGTTTGAAAAGGTTGGAGTCTGTTGGAGGAAGGTCTGGTGAATAGGCTGGGAGAGGGAGAACTTCGTGCACAAACCTGTTCAGTTTCTGAAGAGTCGCATTGCAACATAAGGACGAACATTATCGTGGAGCAGGATTGGGCTTCTTCGATTCACCAGTGCCTGCTGTCGTTGGGAGAGTTTCCGACGAACAACGTTTAATTCTCGACAGTACCTTCCATCTGTGATAGTCTCGGCAGGTTGCAAAACGTTAGAGTGGATGACACCAGTTGCAGTCCGCCAGACAGTGACCATGAGCTTCTTTGGGTGGAGGCTGGGCTATGGCGCCTTGTCTGTGGATAGCCACTGTGCTGGTCGTTTGCAATTGTCGTAAAGAATCAATTTTTCATCACACGTAATGATTCATTCAAGAAATTGGTCGTTTTTCTTTCTTATGACAAACGAAGAGCAGATCTCCAATCGACGAGTTTGTTGTTGTTCATTCAACTCGTGAGGCATCCACTTGTCAAGGCTTTGCACCTGACCGGTTGCGTCTAGATGCCGGAAAACAGTTTCAATGATTACGTCAAGCTCTCCAGCAATCTCTCGCACCGTTTTTCTTGGATCGCCTCCAAATGAGACTTTCAGACGGTCGCCATCACAGCTGGAAGGACGTCCGCTATGTTCCTTATCTTTGAGGCTCATATCTCCTGCTTCATTCAGAACCCTGAAACAGATATCCACTTTATGATAAAGGTAGGTCTTGCATAATGTATGCCAAAGCACACGCTACAAAACGATATATAACGTATCTACATACCCCTTCACAAGCATGCGAAAAATGAACCACAAATTGACAATATAAAAACCGACAAAACTTTTGTAACGACCTAATATTGCCAGCACCTAGTTAATTCCTGTGTGGATTTAGTCAAGTTATTACCAGAGGGAAACCGATGCTTATACGAAGAGGACCCTTGGAGAAGAAGGTTAGGGTTATTAATCCGATTTTTTTATCTCAGTTCTGCTCTAGTTTTCCAAACGAAATGTCCTGGCTGTGCAGGTACGCGGAAGCTAAGACTGGATAGAACTGATTTGTAAAATGCAGACACGCGAATGGCGTTATTTAATCCTTTTACCACGTGCGTCATAAAGAAAGAACAAAACCATAAGTTCCCTTTAACAATTTCTCTTAAATAAACTGTAAGATTCAGTTGTTGTTTTTTGTTACGCGATTCCACGCTGATAACACAGGCCTGCACAATTTGGGTCATTGAAAATTGTCTGCAATGTTATAGCTGATTTTTATGTTGTTTGGTGCGCTTATTTCATATATGACCACTATTTTGCTCTATCACGTAAGGATTTTTCACAAAGTGAATCCGGAAATGTGGGAAAAGAGATTATTAATACGTATTCTGGTTGAAACATTTATTTGCAAAAAAAAATTTTTAATAGTTTCATTTACAAAATTATTGATAGAAAACCGTCCTCAACACTTACTCACCTTTACAAGTCCTCATACTGCCTTTTCCGTTTTCCCTCAAACCTCCTTTTGGTACTTTTTATCTTGTACGCCTCTTGCGGCTCTTCTCTGTGCAGCATCTAACAGTAGTCCACAATCATGTTGACGTTCCACCTACCATGGTATCTTCGTTCCATCTCCTTGATATCTTGATGAAATCTCCCCCCTGCTCTTCACTAACAGCACCAAGATTTTCGGGGAAGTAGTTTTAAATGAGAATTCAGGAATTGCACCTTCAAGCTCATCGAACAACCCATGTCTTTGAATTTCATCAGCCTGTTTTCCACAATACACTTAAAGTTGGGGTCCTTACAGTTCCCAAGAAATTTCTGTACAACTTCTTTGAAAGCTTTCCAGGCCTGTTTTTCAACTGTTTCCATTTTTGTTTCAAAGACATCATGATCATCTTTCAGAAGTTTCCGAATATCTGGACCGACGAAAACACCTTTCACTTTTGCTTCTGACAGTCCCGGAAACTTGTTGCGCAGGTATTTAAAACACTTTCCTTCTTTTGACAGAGCCTTTACAAATTGTTTCATCAGTCCAAGCTTGATATGAAGTGGAGGCAGGACTTTCCTTGGATCAACCAAACTTTTCCGTACCACATTTTTGCTTCCAGATTCTAATTCTACCCTACACGGCCACTCCTTTTTTATCCAGAGTTGGCCCCTATCACGGCTGTCCCATTCACACAAGAAGCAGGGGTACTTGGTGTATCCTCTCTGCTGTCAAAGAAGCATGAAAATTACTTTTAGATCACCACATATCGTCCATCCATGATCTTTTTATTTCAATTCGGTGAGAATTAAGGCTAAATTATCGTAGCATTCTTTCAGATACACAGAATACCCTACTGGTACTGAAGCGTACTTGCTGCCATTGTGGAGAAGCACTGCTTTGAGGCTTCTTTTTGACGAGTAAATAAAGAGCCTCCACTCGTTCATGTCAAACTGCATGTTAAACCTCTCCATCAGTCCAGGGACATCGCTATAGTAAACCAGGTGACCTTCTTTAGAAAAATATGGAATTTAATATTTTTCTCTATTTCTAAACCATGAGAAAGAGGTACCAGGGGGGCAACAAGTTCTTTTCCTTTAATCTAGAGCCTAACAGTTCTGCTGCATCATTAGGAAGACCCAAGTCTCTGACTAAGTCATTCAATTCAAGCTGTGAAAAATGTTGGGACTCGCTGCTGCCCGAAACATCGTGAAAATCCTCATCAGAATCCTGGCCTTCTTTTCCAGAGTCTTCAGGCGTGTCTTCTAGTTTTCTGGAGGTAAAGGTACTGGTATACCTGGGCCATGAGGTACAGGACGTATTGCCGACGAAAGGTTCGGATAGAGAATTTCTTTCTTATTTTTTAGATTGAACCCCTGTACGGTACACGAACAAAAGTAACAGCCATCACTGTGATTTCGGGGTTCCCTCCACATCATAGGGATCCCAAAACGGAAAGACTTTTTCTTACCTTGAGACCACTGTCGGAGTTCTTCCACACAAATATAACACACTTTATGTGGGGCCCAGGACTTATCCTGGTCACCAAGTTTCTCACCAGAATATGCATAATACACTTTCTTAACAAAGTCTGTAATGTTTATTTTATGTTTCTTCCCTACAAAGTTGCCACAAATGTAACAAAAGTTATCAGGTGCATTAAGACAACCCCCCTTGAAGCCATTTAGTACACTTATAAACAGAAGAAACCCACTAAGGAAAAAGGAGAAAAAAAGGTAAACTTCTGCAGAAATGACAGGTCTGGAAAAGTACAGTGGTTATGACAGAACCTTCTCACACAAAGATCTAATTGCAACTGAGTCCAAGTAGGGAGTGTGGAGAGGGGGAAGCAAAAAGGAGTGAGTCATCAGCTTATCTCACTGTCTGGCACTGTCTGGAGAGGGGGAAACAGAAAAGAGTGAGTAAAAAGAGTAAAAAAAAGTAAAATTAACTATAATTAATTTTTTTGTTTAGAAGCTTAACACAGTGACTCTGGAGATATTGAAATCGAAAAATTGAGTTTGTGGAAAAATGGTACGTGATGGAGTTTTTCAACTATTTTTACTGAAAACAGCACCCAAAAATCTATAAGAATCACCTGTTAGTTTTCGGACAATTTTCTTTCCATTGCAGGCCTGTGTTGTCTGTTTGCGTGTCTTCTTTTTTCATATCGTTAACTGTTTAATTGTATTTATTTGAAGATGATAGCCACTTCCACATCGAAACGGCCGGCCTATTAAAAAGAGCATGGACTGAGAGATGGAGAGAAACAGAGAAAAATGGGTGGGGATACGGCGAGGGGTCGGAGGTCACTTCATGAACCTGTCTCACGAGTCGCGTCCAACCGTCGTCATCAGATCATGCGTGGAGCGTCTCGGACGGTTACAGCGCCAAAATGGTTAACTGGCTTAAGCCAAGGCCATAGTCCAACTTTCCACATTTCTCTTTTACCGTGTACACATCCACTCACAGATTAACCGAAAACACCGCGCGTTATCTGTCCAGATGGAAACCATTACCACGAAGAGCTGCCAGATTTTAGAACGTCTAGATGAGTGACGTCATCCCACCAGTGGCGCTTTGCGCTCGTTTAAGATGGAAGCAAAAAGTTCCATTTCTTATATCCTTCCTTCTTGAAGTCCCAAGACGGTAATTAAAAATTGTTACAAAATTCGTAGGTTCGCTTTTGGAAATGACTGGGGAGTGAGTGCTTGTAAATATGAAGCACCTTTCCTGATAGAACTTTCGTCGAATTATATTTTTGAACTTCCAACTGTTTGTTTAAAAGGCAAATTCATCTTTAGCACAGGAAACTCTAACATAACGTTTTCGGCTTTTATTTGCTTCCTGTTTTCGTTAGCGGTCTCCCTTCCCCTGCACGACGATGGAATTCCATTTTTTGTATACGTAAGATGGTGCACAACAGAACTTACGATCATCATCCATCATCCGAAGAAGATAGGAAACAATGCGTGGCTAAGAGGCTCACGACAAACATGAGCCAGACATCGGTGAATGGAACAGATAGTGAAGAGTTCGTGTGGAATGAGAAGTTTTCGAAGGCGACCCGATAACCGAAGTCACGCCATCTATGGAACCTGTTCCAATATTTCATTATTTACCAATAAAATATTTTGGCCAAAGTCTTTCTTAAAACTAACATCACGTTTAGCAGAAATTAAATACACGTAATTAGCTACTACTGCAGTAAGTGAGAATGAACAAATAGATTTATAGAATTTATAATTATATTCAGCTGAAACTAAACAAATTCGATGAAATAGTAGAGTGATTGATGTGTATATATATATATACTGTTCCTAGTTGGTAGCACACGTCCGTTAGCAACTGGAGGTGCCTGGTCTAAATCCCAGTGTCAGCATTAGCTGTCTACAGTGTCAAGGGATACTGAAAACACATATACATTGTTTGATTTATCATGAAAAACGAAACCTACCGGTGATGAACAATAGCAGAAGATTTATTTCAATATTGTCAGCTTATTATTATGAAACAGCTATCCTTATTGATATAAATTTATATTATTATTAGTAGTAGTAGTAGTATTGAATGCTCTGCAGTGCCGATAACAAATGCCAAACAAAACCCTTTGGCTAAATCTCATTGATTCTGTCAGATATCGGAATCCGCCAGAGCTGCACACACCTGATGCTAAATCTGACTGATGCTATCTGGAAAATGTTAGGTTGAATGTCCGCATCAGTGTTCCAGGACTGTTGTTTCAGGTCGTTGCTGACTAAACCAGTCGCGCTAATATAATCACTGGAATTACCTCCGTTCTCGTGGATTTCCAGGGAGTTCTCGAGTTTCCGATCTTTTCTGCTGACTGTTATTAGCCTCAGTGGTATTTAAAAGCAAAGACTGCATTTTGCATTCCCTGACTTCACGGTTTTACAATAATTAACGAAAGCAGTACTGAGAAATTATCCAATAATTCTTAGCCACTCACAGCTTTGCTGATTTGAAACAGCTAACTCCCATTCTCCTCTTTCATCCGCCGATACCTGAACAAATGAAATGGTGCATTTTTTAACACTGTGGCTGAAAAGGTAAAAGGTTACACTTAACAAATATTCCCAAAGTGGCATTATCCTTGTTACCGAGAAAAACATGTCATCTAGCGGGGTTTCTTCAGGTCATTCATCTTTCAAAGCTTGCCCTTTTCTTTCCTTATTTAATTTACTTTTCAAAAATATCTGTTTCTGTCAGCATGGAGATGAAGTTTGAACTCACAATGAGGTCATCCATCAATGTGAAACAAAAGGGATTTCCCATGAAGACGCCCATTTGTCTACAGTGCGCTACGTGGTCCACCACCGACAACCGAATGAATGTCCGAGTTGGTAATTTTCTTGAGAAGTTTGTCCTCTGCGCAATGGTATATTAACATTGTTTTTCTTTTTAATCTGAGTCTTTCGTTCGTGAAGGAAAATTCGCAAATTTCCAGAGTTTTGGGTGGGCAAGAAAAACAGTTTGCGAGAAGTTGAGACGGTAGCCTCTCGCTGTAGGCCATCATCAACAATGTGCAATCTCTCTCTCTCTCTCTCTCTCTCTCTTCTCTCTCTCTCTCTCTCTCTCTCTCTCTCTCTCTCTCTCTCTTTAACATAAATACCTAGATTGTACATATATCTATTTCAAACTGCGATAAATTACTTTCCTCTTATTTAAACATATATCCTGCCCTTTTTATACTGTTTCTGTAGTAGGATGTGAAAACGATCTGCTGGAAAACGTTTCCTGCCTTGAGAAAGAAAGATTCAGAGGCAAACCATTTAGAAAACTGCTTCTTCCGTCTTTTAGTGGTTCTTGATTTCGAAAGAAAATTTCTGTCTAAAATTCTAGCTTTCATACTTACAAACTCCCCTATGAATCTGAAGTTAAAACCTCCAAAAATATAAAATAAAGAATGGGTCATTTTTCCTTTGTCGTCCGTAATTACGAAGTGTAATGTTTATAATTCTTAAGGCCTATTTTGTAGCCGTTTTAATGATTTACGAGATAATCAATAGAATTAGTTTTTCTTCTTTTTTTCAACACCCTACAGACTGTTTTTTCTTTAGAATTCAGACTAGAATGAGACATTTTTCACCAGCCAATCAGGATATGATCAGAGTTTACTCCGCTGGGTAACAAACGCAAGCCGAAATTTCGTTAGTGTTTTATTTTAAAAAATGGCATATTTCCTGACCGGCTCTCTGGAGGCTCGTAATATTTTGAAGTAAACATACTGGTGTTGACGGATTATCTTCTCCTGATATTCTTACGTTAAGCTGGGTTGAGGGCATGTCGGACTTAAGAGCTCCCAGCCATGTTTTACTGGTTGGACATCAAAGCCAATAAAGTAAAATTTCCTTTTTTTATTGATTGATTAATTGAATGATTGATTTATATTTAGATTCTGATGAACATTTATGTTATAAAGTGATTACTACATGACTTTGAATTATTTTTTATTTCTTTCTAAAAACAAAAAAAAAACCCAACTAAATGTTTACTTTTTTATGAGTTTATTTCTAATCAGTAACCATTGGCTGAATGGCAAAGTGCGCGCTACTTATGTTCACAGAGCTGATGCCAATCGCCTAAACCATAAATCCCATGATTTCGGTCTTCAGTCGGAGTATTGGGTGTAAGTGGATATGTTTATTGTTCTTTCTTTTTTGCAGCGGTCAATCGACAAATTACTGTTTACCGTCAGAAGACAGAGGGTTTAAGATCGCGCACCAAAAATACGGAAACTCCGTATGGTTGATTATTCGAGAAAACTTAAATACTATCAATTTACTTGTGAAAATAAGTTCGTCAATATAACTGTTGCTTCCTTATTTTTCATTTACTCACCGTATATTCAATTATGTATTACAGCCGGAGTCTTTAGTGTCTGATTATATATACACCAAATGAGGTTTTCCTTTAACTATGTTGAAGTTTTGTGGCAGTGTTAGTTACCAAATTTCGCGATACTATCTTTAAAGATTGTTCATATTTCTCGAAAATGATTTACTGCCCCTTTTAGCCCTTTAATCTTAAAGGCACGATCTTTTTTATATCTTCTTTCAGAAGTCGACATTTTCAAAAGTAAAGCCACCAAACTTCCCTCAAATACAGAATAAATAGGATTCCATCAGCGGATGAAAATGGAACAATAACTCAAAAATTCAATTACCTGGGAAAGTTTATTTATACATCAGATTCTTTTAAAGACAAGCTGGTGTTCTGTTATAAAAAGAATTCAGATATTCCAAAGACATGCAAAGTTGTCTCTTCGAGTATGTTTATGAGGAAAATACAATAGAATGTCTCCCTAACAAAAGCCATGGTGCATATGAAATCTTGGAGCGGTGTGTGTGGTGTGTGTGTGTGTGGACAAAATGTTTTAACTTGTTAAATGACAAGCCACTAAAGACATATTATAATAAGTTAGGGTTGCCTTTAGAACTTGTCCTTTAAATTAGAAAAAAAAAACGTTTATTTGCCTACCTGGTGTCCAGAAGTTGGTAGTTTTCGGACGTTTGTCACATTTCCCTGAGGGGGAATGACGTCATACCAGTGGTTTCCTGTATTTTCCTCAGATCACTTTCGATCCATAAGGTTGTTGTGGCAGGGAATATGTCTCTAGAAGCATTGCCAATACGTTCATCTTTCCTGAGATAGCAAATTATTTTTATCCATGTCTAACGTAATTAAAGACGTTTTTTTTCTTCTCTCGTGTCCCATACTCGATGAACGTTATAGCTAAAAACTTAATTTTTTTTCTTCCCCCGTTAACCTTTTCTTTGTGCGCACACGCGATGGCGTAAAGTTTTAAAAAAAAATTGATAACTACTCTCGTATAGCATTTTGCCTACAATATCGTAATTTTCCCAATTTTCAGATCTTGCGGTTAAGGATGATAGCCCTTTTCGTCCTGTTAGGTCTCCTAAGCGTGTAGAAATAGATGCACGTATAGCAGGAATAAAAGGCAAGAAACTTATCAGAATCGGTAAATTTATGGCTTACGATAGGGAAACAGATCAGCACTGTTGTCGTAAACTGAAAGTAATATTCTTACACAGATACAAAGGAAGTGACTGATGTATTCCAGGAGAACCTGTCTCACGCTATCCCCGAACATTACCGCAACATCGTGATAGAACATCAATAAACAGGTTGTTGTTTTTTTTTTTCCTTTTTAATAAAAATGCCGAATTTCTTTTATTACGAAATAAATTATGAAATGAAAAACGCAATATATCTGATAAGTAAACTGTATTTATTTAATTTATAAATTAAACTGCATTTCATAAATTGTTTTTTTTTTTTCTTTTACATTTCCCTACTATAACTTTATATTAAGACTTTTTTAGCAATCAAGCTAGGAAGAAAGTTTTGTATTACGGGGGCGAAATAAAAATTCCACACGAACTATTATTTCAATCGTCCGCATCTGTTCTTCTTTCGGTAGTAGGTTTCCTCTAAGCCTCGTGACAGAACAAAATAACCATAGCTGGATAGCCGGCTGAAGTCTCTATCAGTAAATAGCTTTTCCGTCCTTGGTTCTTTGCGCTCTGTGGCAGGCATATGGCCAGACGGTGTTACCTACACATCCAGGGATGCTGAAAGGTTCGATTCCAGTGCAGTTTAATTCCTAATAATAATAATAATAATAATAATAATAATAATAATAATAATAATAATAATAATAATATAATAATAATAATAATGTGTAAAGATCGAACATTATTAGCCGCAAGATAATGTGAGCGCCACTCGTAAACGTTCAGCACATAATTATCTGGAATACGTTTGTTACGAATTAACGCTTTTGCAGAATCTCTGGTCTCCCCATTAACAGACGGAATCAGAGATCGATCAACACTGCAAGGGTTCTTGAGGTGAACAGAAAGGAATCACTTGTTTGTTTTTTTTTGGACTACACTACACAACAGAAAAAAAAAAGAAATTGACTTTAATAAAACTTTCAAAACTTTTTAAGAAACAGAAAAAATTGTTGAAACGTTTTCAGAAATGAAGCTGATTAGTAATAGAATAGAATTGTGACTGTAAATATAACAATTGTGATTTATTTAGATAAAAGTATTGTCTTAACTTAAGTGAATAGCTGGCAAAAGTCTGCGAATCCACTGATGTATTTTTAAGTGAACTTGTCACCAGCAAGAACAACCATCGGTGTGTTTGTGCTACTACTTTAGTCTTGATTCTCACCAATGTAGTTTTGATTACCGTGCTGTTTCGTTTGTCAGTCTGATCCGCTATCAGTGTAAATTCGAACAGAGGTATTCTGCCGAAATCATTCCGCGTCTTCATTAACGTAATTCAAAGTGGATGCTTTGTCCTATTGTTAATTCGAGTCGCCGACAGTATGTATTTAAGTAAAAATCTGCTGCTAAAATCATTCTGAATTTTCACTGGCAGAGTCCAAAGTAGGAGTTTGTCGCCATCTGATTTTTGAGCAGCCGCCAGTGTATAATTGAGTAGGTTTCTGACGCTAGTGCTAGTTTTCGAATCCTTAGTTTATCTGGTTAGTAGAGTAGAAAATCATCGGTTCCGGAAGGGGGGGGGGAAGAAATCTTCTTACGTAAAATAAATGAACCCATATACAAAAAACATGTATGAGTATCTTGGAAGTAAAATCTGGAGAACGATTACGTCAAAACAAGTCATTTTATCGGCAGAAACGGATTTTTTTACCCAGAGTAACAAGTTTGTGAGAAGATTCTATCTCTGTGCAATAATTTTAAAAAAAAAAGAAAAGAACGAAATGAAGCAGACAGCCTGGATAAAACAGAGTTCTGGAAGCTTTTAACGAAAGAAAGACAGCTACTACGGAAGTTTCAGTATCAGCTGAAGAGGCTTCCCGCTATCCTGCAGAACGGTGGATGGATCACTTCGTAACAAGGATCTTAGTCAGATCGGATTTCAGACTTTTAGACTTCAGTAGGCCTGCAGAAAAAATTTGTAGTTAGTGTCAAAAAGAAGATTACCAACCCATAGAACCGTTGTAATATACAGCCTGGTCGTTAGAGACATCCGATTTTTAATTATTTTAAAGTAGGCCTTACGATGTAGTTTTAAACGTTGACTTAACGGGATTCCGAAAGCATCACATGAATCAACATATCGATCCTAGACTGATTCCAATCAGATTTTAAACCGATGATCATGAAAATTATTGAGAGATGTTAACCTAAGCGTAGCACTAAATGAAAAGTCATGTTTATTTGGTCTTTAATGAGTGCATTAAGAGAAGCATTCTGTTTCATATTTAATGACCTGTAAATCGAACATAAAAGAGATAATCAGGTTCTATATCACAACATTAAAAGACAAGTAAAGACGACGTTTTAAGCCACTGAATGAAAATCACTATATGAAATATACAGGTTCCGTTAGCGAAAAATTACTGGAAGGTCGGTAATATCTAGATATCCATATTTGAAAACTATCCAAAAAGCTGCTAAAATAAAACAAGACTACAATTTTTGTATGGCATTTACTAACTTTCACGGTTGACTGTTGTGCTTTTCAGAAACCATATTTTCTTGTGGCAGTGCAAAATCCATTCCTGCAGTGGCAAGTGATCCCTCCCCCAGTAGGAGTGGTCGAATCTTTCCATGGTTGCTGCACTATTGTGTCAGTCAGTTCACGACTACGTACAAATGTAGTAGCGACAGATCTCGAATTATCCACCGTTATTACTAGCTTCCATTCTGGAGTAGATTTATTCTGTTTCTTCATCTCTTTAACTATCTTGGCTACGTTCCCATCTAGATTTTATTCCCTGGTGTCTTATACAGTATAATGGGTCACAGGGCAGCTTTCATATTTACTATGGTATAAATATCACGCAGAGATAGACTTTTTGTTTTTTTACATAAGTCGTTAAAGTTGAAGTTTTTTCTCGGGTCCTATAGGGGTGCAAAAGATGTGCTAAACACCATCTTACAGGGATTTGTCAGTTACTATGAAAGCTTTGGAAAATTCTGGTGATACCCTAAATATGTGCTTATTACAGACTGGTGCACGGATATTTCCTAAGCGCATTCGAGAAAAACATTTCAACGGGAGAGCCCAAAATATTATACATAAGCAGATTTCCACGTTAGTAGTAAGTAATGTTTCAGTTGGGTTATGTTAGAGAGGTTGTGGTGTTATGTTCTATTCCTTCCAGATCTTTATTCTCCTAATCAACTCGTTCAGACAGCGATAAACTCAAAACCTTTCCTACAGTTTGGTAAAGAATATGTTTCGCCTCTCAGTCAGAATCGAAAGTTTTCGCTTATTTACATCTGTTGCCAGATACTCGGTAAGTTCACACCAAATGTCGTATTTGCAAGTAAATTGCCTAAATAGTCCAGTCTGGTTCCAGTGAGTGCGCGTCGGCCATGTTTCAGGCGAGACTAACCGAGCAGAAGCGGTCTGTTTAGATTAGCATCACCGGAGAAGCCGGAGTAATCCCGGACTCCGTTAATTCATGCGTTTCAAGAATATAGTAAAAATTGCAATGATTTTATAACACATTTATCTTTTAAAAAAAAAACAACAAATAAATAAATGAGAATCTCGCAGAAGGAAGAACATTACTGTATTTATCCAGCCCAGTTGCTGATACTGGGCGACAACGCTTCTTTGATACGGGACTGTTCATCCTGCACGTGGAAGTGCTGGGAAATACGTTTCAGCGAATTAATCAGTTTGGTCTCCTTAAAAGCAGTTGCTGTGTTTCAAAAATCGGTTTGGAAACTTTTCTCTCAAACGCCAAGATAATCTCGTCCTGACGCTTCCCTCTTGGAAAACACACTACCACGTTTCGACCATTCGCCATTCAGCAAGAAGCCGCCAGGCTCACAGGGTATATATTTATTTGTTTAGGTGCGGATATAACTCGGGATATTAGTGAACTGACAGTGGCTTTATGCGCAGAATCTAATAAGTAAAAAACGATGTGGCATTACATATTTGCAGCTAAATAGAATTGCATGGGTAACGTGGGCTTAGAATTAATCAAGGCTACCATATGCTGTGGGTTTATAAAAAGAGTGTCAACTTCACCTCACACCACGAGCGAAGTACTTAATTTACAGTAGAAATTACGTTAATCGTCTTTAATCAAGTCCACATTAACGCCCGAAACGTGCTGTGAGCGTGACTTTCAGATTGTTTAAATAATAAACGAACATCGTGCGAATTTTTAAGTCATCCATAGTTTGTTTGCTTTAAAATTATTCCAGCATCACCAGTTAGAAAATTAAAGCAGAGATCACTGACTTTGCTTTACCTGTGTCCTACTGCCATTTAAATATTTCTGTGCGTCGTTTATGCAGCATATGAATAACGGTAATATAAATAATGGTAACCAGCCAACTAAAGCCACCAAACTGGAGCGGGTTGCTAGTCTACTGAACAAATTCTTGTCAACCCCAAACATCAGAGTAACCAATCCGAGACCAGCCTTTATAGAAGCCCGCCCCTGAGAGATCAAACTGTATCTGGCACGAAACAAAAGAGTCAGAAGTTGACTGGAGGGGAACGTAAGTTAGTAGTAGCATCACGCTACCTCACAGCGGTCAGTAGGGAACGGCGCTAGATAGAGGGAAGCCGCCAGTCCGAATCGTCGACTTTCCAAAGCCGAAAACAAACTTGCAAATGTAATATGATATATACTGTGGGAAGTGAACGCGTAAGTTTAAAAGGAAAAAAGAAATCAATTAAAAGAGGTGAAAAAAGGCGACCCGGAGGCACAACAATGGACAAAGGAAATAGTGGAATATCCACCCAAGATGATAACCCGGAGTGCATAAGAGGAATAGAAGTACCAAGAGAGAAAGAGAGACACGATGAAAGTGAAACATTTTATGCATATGAAATTCATTTGATGCTATCTGGAAAGTGTGAGGTTGGATGTCCGCATCACTTTCTTCGAAACATCCGTTATGGCTGACAAAACCAGTTGCGCTCAATAATTACCAGAATAACCTCTGGGGTTTTTTGTACATTTTCCATAGAGTTTTGACTTCTAGGCCACAGTTTCCGATCTTTTCCGCTGTCTTCTCCTGGATCTTAGCATGAATGGGGCTGTCTACATTTATTATCTGCACTTTGTTGTACCATATGATAATGTCTTCCCTGCTGTGAACTGTTCTGCCCGTAGTTATCGGGTCTAGAATGTGCCCACTCCACGATTGGCTCTGGTGCATGCTCTTGCCAGTTGTTCTTGACATTGTAGCTTCATTCTTTTGCATACATTTGTGGACATCTTTAGTGAGGATGTCACGGTGATCATGCAGTCATCTGCCCTTTGCCAGATCTTCGCGACCTCTTAAAAGATAGTCGAAGACGATTTCTAAATGATTGTGGAAGACACCACAGTCGGGATCATTCTTCTACTATATATTGTTGGCGTGGTAACGAATAGGAACTATTTGATATTGTATGGCTACAACGATAGTTTTCTTCTCGGATGTTAGATTACTTGTGGAAAACCATTTCTTGCTCATTTCCTTGTCAGTACCTTTCATTTTTTTTATTTCCATTTTCTTAAAAAATATTTTCCAATACCTGGCTTTTTGTTTCCAAAAAATCGTGAAGTTTGTTCTTCGTTTGTCCGTGACCCGGGAAAGTTAGGGTGTGAGCAACTTCTCATGGTTTAGTAGCAGTATTGAAATAATAACTTCAGTAGTCATCTAGTTGTTTGTTATATCCCACAATGATCTCTACAATAGGGATAAAACTTCAGCACAGAGAGAATCCCTGATGGAAGAGCATAGTTCTGCCGCTTCCCGTTAAAGAGCGCTGCCAATCCCGCGCCATTAAAGGGGCCAAGCACTGCTGACTTCGGTGAAGGAATGCATACTTGAACTCCCGATTTTAAAATCTGAAAGGAAAACAGTGGAGACGGGAGAAAACCCCACGTGACTGGTTGTTGAAGGAGAGAGAGAGAAAGTCACGCCCCGGAAGCATTTAAATCACTCTGTCACAACAATCAAATCTGCTGGGATCCATACAACGTTTATAACCTCGTCCCGAGCAGGAGAGCGCTAGTGTTTCCGCACGTTTCTTGTCCCGAAGTTTAAAAGTATTTATTAGACCTCCCAAACCCAACTTGTGCTATGTAAGACTAGGAAGTTGCACTTCTGCCAGGTATCGCCGAATAGGTGCAATCGTTACTCTCGGATAATTATAGTAAAAGCCTTTAAATACTCTCTAAAAGGGTCAGCCTTCCCAGCCTGCACCGCACACTCTAGATGTGATCATAGCAAAGATGTTAATAAAGTGCTGAGCAGCTCTGGGGTCTTTATGCAAATAGTACAGTTATTTTCAGTAACCCTAAGTTTCTACCCGCCCTCCCTACCAAATAACAGTACCACCTGCCTATTCTGTGCCATTTTGAATAGTCACACCGTGAATATTCTTTATATCAATACTCTTAATAAAACCACAATCAAGAAACATTCTTATAATTACTGCAACTCACGTAAGCGCATTTAAACTTTGAAATGCTAAAGTTTAACTGAAATTTGATGGCCCATTTAAACTTTATATTCAGATCGTAAAAAAGGTTAGTATTAGACCTACCATTTAACTTTATATCATCCGCCAACTTTTTCAGTTTATTAGCTAACCCATCATTAAAATCATCAGCATAAGTAGAAAACAGAACTAGTCTTACAAAGGATACTCCGGTGGTGACATCTACAGAGAAAGATGTAGCAGGTTCTAAAAACAAAAAAGATACACTTCTTTCTATTTTATAAACAATCTTAGAAAAGCCATTAATAAATTCTCACCAATATTATTGCGCCCTTGATTTTTAGAATTAAATGTTGATGCGAATCCGTGGCCAATTTAGCGGATGGAGTATTGCCGTGGAGATGAAAGTTCTTACAATCAGCACAGACGCTTTTCGGGGGGGGCATAGCTGACGACGATCAAGCACAGAAATGACATCAAAAGTGCTTTGCTGTCACCTTCATACATTCCTATCGTGAGACGTTCTAACAAGACGACACTTAGCTTCACATCGACAAGTGGCTCGTGGTGAGGAGCAGTGGCGAGGCTACAGGGGGGGCAGGGGGGGCGACCCCCCCTGGTCGGATTTTGGTACCGTCGGTCGGAAATTTACATGTTGGAAAAAAATGTTCTTCACTAGCGCTATTATTTCACAACTATCACATCATTGAATTAATTCACCTGCATCAAAATTTGTCCCCATTATAATGGTCCACTATAATGCTATTATGTACAGTACATTTTTTTTCCAACATGTAAATTTCCGACCGACGGTACCAAAATCCGACCAGGGGGGGTCGCCCCCACCTGCCCCCCCCCCTGTAGCCTCGCCACTGGTGAGGAGGAGGTTTGTACGCGTGTGCTACCCTAACCGTTTTATCCTCCAGATCTGAAATTTAACAAACGACTCTGGAATGAAGATAATTGCCATAAACGACATCGTTAACTGTCTCTTAGGAACTAGAAACATTTGAGGTCTACAGAAATAAAAATGAAGAAATGAACTTCTCTTGCGACAACATGTTTTGCAACGACTGCTGACGTTTATAATCGCAGGGGTCCAGCTCCGATTGGCTGTCTTGGTGCACACATCAGGCACTAGATCATAAACCAGCCAGCCCCCTGTATCTTTAGCCTTTCCGTGTATGTTCACACAATGGTCTCTATTTTGACTAATGACACATAAAACGCTGTAAATTGTGAAAATGGCAAATGTATAAGCCCAAGTGCAAATAAATATATCAATTATGACCCTAAACATTTTCGTTGGATAAATACGTTTAAACAGCATATATTGTGAGTACAGGTGTGTGGTGTGTGTGTGTGTGTGTGTGTGTGTGGAATCAGAGTTATATTCTTTGTTACCTGATCAAGATATCGATCTCAAGTTAATTCTAAAATCTCCAGTTTTTGGAGCTAACTACAAATTACAGAATTTCTACTGACTGTGTCCACGACACAGTGAAAGCGACACATCTTTGAATTACAGGTCCTGAATAAAACAACATAAACCAGACAGGAAATAGTATATTTACTGCTTAATCTGCTCGCTGAACTAATGCAAAGAACTGGCGAGTTAACATTAAAAGCTAAACAGTTAAATTTTTAAAATGTTTTCAGAACAGTAACGCACGAGATAAAACGTCATTACTGTGACGTCTTCTATACTTATAATTAATGCAACGCTATCAGTAGTACGAAAGGTGACAGGACTTCATCACTAATCGAAAATCTATCATAGGATCGCCTTAAAAAGCTAACATGGCGACATAAATGACTATTATTCTACGTCGAATATACACTTCAGGAGAATCTCAAGACTAGTAAATGTCATGTGAAGACGGTTTCTTGCCCCTTTATGACAGCCATTAAAGGTGGAAAGAAACAAGATTTTGGGCTATTTTTTTCTCTTTAAGGCTAAACATTTTTATATTATATGAAGAAAAGGAAAATATGTTGCTAAATAATATAAAGGGAAAAAAGCATATTAGCCAATACTAATAAATATCTCAAAATAACAACTCACTAAACAGATCTTTGAGAATCACAAAACGAAACAAGACACATCTTCTAACTCCGAAGTATTAATTTTGCCTAATATTATACCTGGTTTAGTAAAGCCAAAAAAAAAGCCGGAAGTTATTATCGCTTTTAAATGGATCGCTGGTTAAGCAGTTGGCCAGAATGTAAGCTTTCTCTCATTGCCTGTGTTAAACAAAGTTAAAAGTGAGGTTTCTTGATACAGGAAAGTCCCAACATCATTTTACCAAAAATTAAAGACTTTCTTTCTGCTCGTATTTCTTCGAACTACTTTATATGTGCTTCCCTCACAAACAGCCAGACTTGAAGTATCTGTTACCGCGCTCTCTTTACGCCAGAACGATTTCGAAAGAAAGCTTATGAAGAAGTCCATATGTTGTTATTGCTGATACTTTTCTTCTTTGTGACAGCCCTTAATAAAACTGAGAGTGCTCCGCTGATTCTTAATTTATGTCCACCAATAACGATAGGTTCCCGCGGTCGTTTGTCTGAAAACCAATTACAGACAATTACTGACAAAAACCAAGTGTAAAGCAGTCTTTACAGCTACGTATCCGTGCCATCATAAACACGACAACCATGTGCCAGTTGTCATTTTACGACACCGAAACACGTAGTATTTCGTTTCAGTGGGTACGTATTTCGTGATCTATGACTATTAACAGTAACAAAAAGAAACAATAATCACGAACTCGTGACATAAAATGGTAGTTCCTTCTTTTTAAGGGTTGTTTTATAACCATTCTTTTAAGGATAGAACAATTTTAGGGGCTTATTTCTTATAGCTCGATTATAGTATTTTGGAGGAATAAGGCAACTATAGCATAATGCTTTGGACCTGTGGTAATGATAAGGCATATTTGATATGCCAGAAAGTTTTTCCTGTTGTTATTGTTGGTAATGTAAATAAGTATCCACTATTATATAGAATGAATGTATGTAATCAAAAAACTTTCGCTTCGTGAGATCAAACTATGCAGTACATGTATACAGCAGGTGCTTTATGTTCTGGAAATTGCGAGACAATAAGAAAACATCAGATAATTATCAATATGTATTTAAAATGAAAGCAAGACCGTAGTTATTCTTCGGTATCGATTTCAAGAACGTCTGGTTCACTCAGACAATACGATAGTTGTGCAGACTTTTACCTCTAGGTGGAGGAATCAGCGTTGACGTTGCTTCTCATCTTCTCTATAGTAAACTACACGGAAAAGTCGTAAAGCAGGACGCTAGGTGGTAGCTGCTCCGTTCTCGTTGGTCCGGCCAATGTTTGGTCTAACCAGTGGCGAAGTTTCGCTCTGCCAGGAAATCCGATTTTATCCATCCCACCTACTACTACTACTAATCAAAAGAGTTCCAGTATATTTTCAGGGGGGGTGTGTGTGACCAGTTTTGGGGAAACTTACGCTGTTTCGTTCCAACGCAGATTTTATAATCTTCTCTTTTAATGACTCATACGAAACCAGAAGACCGTCTCTATCCGGCATTTACATAACGTCTAAATGTAGAAATTGATGATGTCATCAAAATGGGATGTAACGGTGGCGTTTTGGTTCTCTGTTTCCATCAGTGGAGATAGAGAATCTGGTAATGGTACTTACGACAACTAACTGATCGGTAAACTGTACGTAATGATGGCAAATGCAACAGGAGTCCGGTTTACTTCTAATGGATTACTACATTGCCATCTTTCATTTTAATGTCACAAAACGTTTAGAAGGATATTAGGATCATCAACAAAATGCGAGCACTTGACGAAAATAGACACACGGTCTGACAGTCAAATAAGTAATTGAAGTCACATGATAGATACACATGAGTGGAAGCTATAGGAACAGGCAAAGACTAGAAGAAACCTCAATCTGTAGACAGCCATACAGTTTGAGCAGAGAGGGTGCATAGTTAACTATTGTGTCGTTTCCTGAAGCAACAAGACCAGTGGGAGAAACTTTCCCAGAATTATATATTCCGCTGTCGACCGTTTCCAAGATGATTGTCGGGTTCAAGAGAAGCCTTAAGACAATCATTCAAGCGTCCTGGTTGCGAAAGCCACAAAAGTGAAAACTACTTCGTGTGAATAAGATCGTGTAAACCAGCCCTGAGAGATGGAATGCAATGGTGGAGATGTCTACAAGAACCATCAGACGTCGTCTTTAAAGCATGGGATACAGAAGAAGAGCGGAGAGACGCAATTCACTCATCATCCCACGAACTGTTAGAAAATAATACCACACTCACACACTTGCCCTTTTGGAACACCCATTTTCTTCGATGAATTCTGGACTTGACAGTTCCCAGAAACAGGTTGTGTATGAATATGGCGCGGTCTGGTACGAAAAACCTTCGATGAACTATCGGCCGCGACAAAACCATGGCGGATTTTTAATTGTGGAGTGCGACTAAAGATGCAGAGTGCTCATCGCTGACGGTCTGCAAAATAACTGTAACTTCTGCGTGATATATTAACTCTCTCCGAGATGCTAAACTTTGCCAATGCCAAATGTTCAAAAAATAAAATATTTTATAGAAGATGGGACCCTAGTTGACAGCATTTTATCAAAGCACAGATGGAAAAATCCAGGACAGCGTATCGCCTGTTCTGTCAAATTACAAAACAAGATCCCTATTGACCGTGTGTGAGATATCTTTGACCGTTCACCAGCGTGCTACTCGTAAATCCATTCTAGGGAATACCTAATACATATTCAATGGCATCCAAGGGGTGCAATCTCGTTAAACCAACACAGCTTATTGTGTTTGCATGGTGTCTCAGGGCATTGCTTTCTTGCATAATAATAATAATAAAAGCTGCATCACTGAATATTAACTCTACTTATATTTTGGCAGTGTTATGTATGATTCTAGTATTTTGAGTATATTTGTTTGTAGTGTAAAAGCATGCAATTAATACGATATGGATACTTTGGGATTAACGGTCACCTGTATATGTACTTAGAGACCCTAAAACCTCTGTATAAAAGACAACAAGAAGATATACAAATTATTTTGCAGAAAAATAGATAAAATATGTTAATTTCTCCAGTCTGCCAAACCAACGAACAATCTGATATTCCGTTTAGAACTAAGCTGAGAATTTCATTTTGTGAAGGTGATAAATAAATAAATATGTAATTTAATGCGGGTCTTCTGATCTTTTAGTAGAATTTATTTGATAGAAGACGAACTGGACACCTCTTCTAATTCCGCGGTTGATTTCTCCTGCTTTAGAGTCTCCAGTCTTCACCAGGGGAAGAGCAGCTAAACCTTTCATCAAGATTCTTAGAGCAAATAGATGGAATATACACGTATGGTGAAGACATGCGTGTTTACTATTAGAATAATAACGACATGTTGTTGTTGTTGTTGTTGTTGTTTGAGATTAATGTACTGGTTCCTACTAACAGTCGCGTCTAATTTTCTTTTGTTTACTTATAAACAAAACGAAAAAATCAGAAAATCTCTACACGTAATTTGGTGCTCAGTGGGTCACTGCAGCTGGAAGAACAATCGTCTTATGTTACTTCGGTTTGATTGTCTTCGAATCTACTTAAACCCTCCTTCGGTCACTAATCTTTTATGTCTTTAGGGGGAAAAAAGGTGTTGATTATTTTGTGCAGAAAAACAAAAATTATTTTTCTTGCTATTAACTGCGAACTGTGCTCGGATATAAAGTCTGTAATTATAGAGGAACATTTTAAAAGTGGAGGTAAAAAAAAAAGAGGAGTCTACTTTTATTTCCGGGTATTGAGAAACCGAGTAGAAAGTAGTAAATTAGCAGCTGGGTAACAGGGCTCTATTAATCCCTTCTAGGAAGATTTTTGTACAGAAATTATTACTTTCTCTCTGCGACATGGTACAATCTTATCCTTAGTGAACCTGCTCAGTTGTGGCTCGACGACGTATAAAAAAATATAATGTGTGGTTACAAAACAAAGTAAAAGTACTGTTCAGTAAAAAATCATAGTTGTGTATTACATTTTATTTACAAGTGTCATACTATAATTTAGGATAAAATTGCGTAATTTCGTAGTTGAAGTATTTAAAAATATATATAAAATACAAATAACGCTTTGAAATGTAGAAGAATCAAGACATTATTTAATGATTACTTTCCTAGTTATACTTTTGGACTATAACACTTAAAGTTATTAGCATCAAAGTTATCTGTACTTTTTACTGTCCAATTACAACATTTTGTACATTTTTTTAAAAAATTGCATGATACTAAAGTAATTCTGTTTATTTAATCACATGCAAGGTTATTTATCATTGCAGAGTAAACACGACAGATCGTAAGGGTTAGCGTTATTTTAGATTTTCGATGTTTATAATCATGCAGAAAATACAAAAATTGAAAGTAGATGTATGAATCCAGTTTTTCGTGTACATTACAGACTTGCATCAAATAGTCAGAAAATCCAGTCCTTCTGCGACATGTTGACAAAAAAAATACATCACGCAAGCACCATGTAAAACTAACAAAAAATATATTAATTATGAAATTGTTGAAAAATATTTGTGCAAGAAATTATTACAATAAATTAACGTGCATACACGATCATATAGTACAGGGCAAAAGATATGAGTATGAGAGAGAGAGGAGAGAGAGAGAGAGAGAGAGAGAGAGAGAGAGAGAGAGGAGAGAGAGAGAGAGAGAGAGAGAGAGAAGAGAGAGAGAGAGGAGAGAGAGAGAGAGAGAGAGAGAGAGAGAGAGAGAGAGAGAGAGAGAGAGAGAGAGAGAGAGACTGAACATAACTAATTTTTATTGCAGAAGGTATTACAACAGTGGGAAAACGTTTTGTATCACCGAATAAATTAAGCAAATGTATCTTTAATTCGGGCTCATATTGTTTGGTACTGTAGTCATGACCACTTCTAATTTTAGGCTTTTGAATATATATTTTTAATTGTCTGTTGCCACTTGCAGTCTTCAATTGTAAGGTCTTTTCACAAATTATACATTTGCATGTGAGATTTTGAATTGTCACAGTTTTCAATTTTGGCCACATTTCTGCTGATTGTGTGGAAAACGAAAATCCCTTATGTAGTTACATACGTTAAAGTAACAATATTATTCATATTCAACAGTTTTAATTAGTCTTTATGAAGCAAAATCTAAAAATGCTAGGATGATCTATTCAGAATAGCAGGAAACACTAAAATAGTATTTAGCAGCTTTTTTACGTATCTGCTGAAATGTTAGCAGAACACGTTATGGCATAGTCATAATTTTGCCAAAGTTTTCTCTCTCCTTTTTACAGGTTTATACACAGATGTGGAGAATGGTCTTCTTTATTCGCTGTTGGCGATCAGCGTGCTTCCAAACGTGTTCAATCGGATTCTTTCCAGGACTCCCATCTGCCTAGGGAAGAACCTTCAGCAACTTTTCTGCCTATTGCATAGAGTGTTGGTTTTAGAGGTGTGACAAGTGGCTCAAATGTCTTGCAGCGAACGTTCTGATGACATTTTGCAGTATTTTCGGCGAACAAGAGTTTTCTTGGTTCGTTCTATAACCACTGATGACCGTATTTAGCTGCTATTTTCGTGTGCCTGGAGAAAACTGGCAGTCATGTTATGCGCCGTCTTATTTTCGAGTCCAAGATTTTGCTACATCTGCCTCCTGATTGTCTATTCACGCTACTTGTTTTAAACGGCGCCATATCACGAGAATAAACTGTTCGAGGCATTTTAAGCATTCAACCAGATGTGTTTTAGTCCAAGGTTCTCATGTTATTCTGGAGAAGGTCGGCATATTTGTATAGGAAATAAGTACGAAAATAAATCATGAAAGAAATGGAATCAAACCGCGGAAGGCGATTTTTCTGGTTGTTTTCCGCTGTCAGGTTTTGCCAAAGGCAGCAAGATTTGAGAATTCGTCTTATTAAAGTATGACTATTAACGGAAATACCTTTCTTAGTTATTTAATCGTGAGATAATTAATTACTGCTTTAAAATAGAAGATTTAAACAATAAAAGAGATGAATACCAAAATTGTTATAACAATAGAATTGTATGGCAATGTTTGCAGGCATAATCGTTTTGGGTTAATTGACATGTTCATGCATAGTAACCACCTCAATAATCGTTATTTAAAGATGGGCAGCAGCTGTTTTAGAAAAGTATGTGTGATATCTGGAAAGTCTCCACCTTTGATCAGTGAACGGCAACAACAAAGATCTTTATAATTATAAGAATTATCAACCCAGAAGACAAAGCCAAAACCATTGCAAATTAAAGAAATAAAAATATCAAAAATTTTGGACAGCGCAAAAATTATTAACTGTGAAAATACTTTGGAAAAATGTGTTTGTGTGTAAAATGTATGTCGTTTATAGAACATTACTACTTCCTTTCTAGATATGTAGATACATAAATGTAGATACCAGCCAATCCCGGTGTTTGGTTTGACAGAAACTGGAATCTGACAAAGAAATTAAATAATTTTGTCTTATTTTTCTTTGCGATGCTGCAGTGAATGAGAACAAAGGTCTCGGTATTGGCAACCTCTGGAATTCTTTTCTGAAAGAGCACGGAAGTTTCTTAGTTACGGTAAATATCCTGTGGGTTTCTTTTATGTTTTTAATCAAATGGCGTTTGGTTTGTTTGTTTTTTCACATCTTGGGAATAATAAAGCTTTTCCGCCAAAACTCAGTAAAAAAACAAACAATAATTACGTTTCTATTGTTGTAACCGTAGAAAATTCTAACTAAAAAAATTCCTATGGTTCATTAAGAAGCTGTGTAAGGAAAATAATAAGATTTTCTATCCGTCGGAATAAAAATCTAAAAAGAAGAAGACAAAACAAGAACAAAGGAGCTTTCACAAATCGGTTCTTTTATGGACGTGAAACGTTCTTGGATCGGCTTTTCCGCGGCTGGGGTTCGGTAGTTTTCCCACGTTCTCCTTCCTCGTTTGCTGTTTCACGGATTCCGTCGGAATGGAAAGCTGTTCGTAGGAGGTTCGCCACCGTCCGTTCTTCGCAAAACAGTGCCGCAGAAAACCACTGTCCGGAATCGTTTTGTCCGACTTTTGTCACCATGTCAGGCGAGAGCTCTGAGATATAACGCAATTAACACTAACCAGCGAGAATAATGGCTGCCGTTGGTGGAATAAATACCATATGGCAGACACAATCTTGCATAATTTTTTTTTTAATTGTTGTTGTTGTTGTCCTGGAGCAGAATGAAACGGCCAAATAAAAAGAGATCTTATCTAGCGGTAAATTACCAGTCAGTGGTGCGTGACCGCCTGGACGGTCAGACAAGGGACTGCTTCAGAAACAAAGCTGCACGTTTTCTCCGTGTTTTGATTTCATAAACGACGGTGAAACGCGAAAGGGAAAAGCAGTTTGTGGTAACTAATTTTTAACAGTAACCTAAAAAAGGAAAAAAAAATGCTGACTGATAACGGTCCGATTAAACGTCACCAATAAGCTTATCTTATGTAGAGATTGCACGTTTCGGTCCTATCCAGTCATGCAAAGCGGCAGCAGTTTGGCTCCTATCCATGCAGACAGAATAAAGATTCAGAAATAAAGCGTAACAAAGGCGCTCAGGCGAATCGCGGCAGAAACGGTAATTACGCCTGTCCCCTAAAAGCTTGATACCGTTAGCAGAGGACTTCCCCCCCCTCTCGAAGAATAGGGTTCAAGTGCTAAATGTTTAGTGCAAAAATCGTGAAGAAAATTGGACGTGTAAAATTTACATTTTAAAGTGCTTTTTTTTCTCTTTGCCTACGAGTTCGTTAACAGTTTCCATCACCAAATCTTTCTGCTTAATACAACGAAGTTTGCCCCTCTCCCGTTTGTTCTGACATCTGTTTTAAGGGAGTAGCATAAATTCCACGGGGTCATGTGGAAGTATCACACGCGCGCACAAATCTGTGCGAGTCTTTAAAAACCCCGAAATTCATATTTCTTTAACCTTTTATAACTTTTAATGTAAATACTATCTTCAAAGACAAGTATGTTGGGAAAATGGAATACATTTTTTAAATAGACTTGTTACAGTATAATTTGTCTTTGAATAAATAAATGGTATCTTTTTCAAAATTATCAATCACATGTTTTGCTTAAACAATGAGAATATTTTAGTGGGTTTTTTTGCAGGAAAACATAATTAAATCGAGTTTTAAAATCAAGGTTGAGTACAAATCCATGTGACATTCAAAGAGTAAAAACTCCAACCAAAACTTAGTGACAACATGTCAGTTGTAATCGAATCCAGCTTCAAATTAAAAGGTATAATCAAAAACGTTTTATCAACTTTTAAAACTATCGTGAATCTTCTTGAGCTGCTACTTATCTTAAAATTTTGTTCTGAAAATATCTTTAACTGGCTCTAATTGTCTTTTTTTAAAATTAGATGGAGTTACAAAACTTGCGGAAGCAAAACAGGTGATTTTGAGTCATTAAAAAAAAAAAAAACTTGCTTGATTTTCCTTCGGTTTTAAATTAAAATTAGCTTTTAACGGTTATTTTAGTTCTAATTTGACATACTTTAATACGATTTCACTTAGAGCTAACTTAAAAAAGCAGACATTGATTTTATATCTGTCGTATTACCACCAAATCAAATCAAATTCAGCGAATAGTTTTAATTCAAAGTTTTAAATGTAAACACAAAGTTGAAATAATACCGAATAACAAATTTAAATTACATACTTTTTAAAAAAATTTTAATTAATTTCAAATGTACTCAGCTTAAAACTACATAAGCTGGATGTGTTTCATATAAAGCTAAATCTTAGCATCGATCCTTCCTACTTAAACTATTCCATCATTGCATTCTTATTTTTTATTGAGCACTAACGTGTAGCTAACTATTAGCTCCTTTTTATCAGAAAACTGAAATACATATTCAACGTGGTAACTAAAATAATTCGCCTCATAACTGAAAATAAGCCCTTTTTTAACCTGTTTATTTGCTGAGTGCGTTGAATAGCCATGGAAATATGGTATATTAATGCAAGAATATACAAAGTCACAGTGGATTGTGGCAGTTACTTTTTCGTCCAGAAAGCGGTGCCATATGTGGATACAGTTTAGTAAAAAGTGGACTCCTCTATAATGCACCTAACATATATATATATATATATGTGTGTGTGTATATCTGTTTTGGAATACTTTGCGACCTTCTCGTATTACTGGAGTTAGTATTCAGAAGCTGTCATAAACTCATGCGAGTTCACCAACGTATATAGGTTATCAGAGTTGTACTAGTACAAAAGCGAGTAAACGTCTGCATTTCTGCACTATAGGAAAGCTTTAATTAGTTGTCAGTGGATATGAACATTTCAGATTCAATGTGCACAACTGCTATAAAAGTCATTTATGGAAAACACTGTGTTAAAAGCCACAAGATAAATATCAGATTTAAGAAAGAGTCTGCACAGCGTTAACCATTTATTTCTTAGTCCATTAGCGGTAAGCTACTGTGTCTCTTACCATAATATCCTTTAAAAACGTGTCGACAGCTGACTTTCAACTAAGCTGGATGTTTCGTATTTGATAAAATATAACATTTACTTTTTATAGACAACAACAGCAACAACAAATTGTACGTATTTATTAGGTTTATATCCGTACCCTGGCAAACTGTGAAGTTTCATGTATAGTTAATTCTAAATTCACTCTAGTTTAAAAGCTCAACTGTTAAGAACCATATTTTAGTTTCTCCCGTTTTGTTTTGTTTTTTTTCAGTTCTTTTTGAGAAACAAAGTTTGGTTTATTGTTTTCTCACAGTAAAATTCCAGACATTTAAATACAATACTAATAAGTGAGAAACGTCTTTTTCCATCCTTCAGCATTATTAGGAATTACACAGCGTGCGTTTATGCTTATACTGTGCAAACGCAGAAGATGCAAAAATAATTTAAATCGTATCTTCTATATATTTTATTTGAAATTATTTCACGCAATCAAAATCATCTGGTAAGAAGGATTTGAAAAAAGACAGACATACTGCTGAATGAACTTATTTAAATTCCATTGTGGCTTTAGATAATCAGAGAATTTTCACAGAGTTTGGCACAGGATGATGTCTGCATAAATTTAAAAGTAAGATGTTTGCCTAGCTTTTTTTCTTCTTTAGATATCCTGTCTTTACTGCCTGTATGATGTTGCCTAGTTACGGAAAACGACAAATGAAAACAAGCAATAAACTGAAATTCCTGATGTTAGTATTTGTTCTAGCCTAGCTCTCCTTTTTTAACGCGAAGTGTCCCTAACCTGTTTGGCTCTGAGTCAACAAGGTTTCTTGTCGCGATCTGGTCCAGATCCACTCTTATCTTTCATTAATTCCACCATATCGGCTGTTCTCAGCTAGGGACCCAGATTCTTCGAGAGGTGCCTCGGGCTTTTGGGATACCAAGGGAATAATTTAAATGCCGTGATTTCTCTTCCAGGTGGTATTAGAACGAAAAGCGCGGTATGTTGTTGCTACATACTGAATGACACTGCCAAAGAAACTGAGTAAGTCTCGTCGGTACGGTAACGAAAGAAGCCTCTTTAGTATGGTAGAGGACCCGCCAGAATTGAGTCACCCTGCAACAAACCAATGTCCTTCCATCGTGGTTTTCATGTATGGCAACCATCTGGGCGTAATAGTCTGACCTTGTGATTTGGCATATTTCAGCCAAGGCTCTATTTACAAAACGACTTACAGAGCGAATCTCTCTGTCTCCTACCATCATTTTCACAAGGTAAATATATACATTGGGCATCTGCTTTTAGATATCACATGTAGTTTACTCTCTTTCTGTCCCAGGCATTCAGGGCTTTTCAGTATCCAGCGAATGACAATAAACCTTACGGCATGACCGGTAATGAGGTAGAATTTGTTGCAGTGATGTATTTTTTTCTGCCGCCGACTTCAGTATTGTCGTCCAATGCGATGTTCTTGTGGTGGGCAATACCGTTGTGTCGTGCACCGATCTCGTTCCGAAGTTGCCAACTCGGAAATGTTGTCTATCCTGTCGCCACGTGAGACCCGACACTTCCGACTTCAACGGGGAAAATCCTTACTGGAGATCTTCGGCTTTTTGGATGTGGGATTACACAGCAGTGACCAGAGGAAACTCACGTAGCGAGGGATGGGGGGGTGGGTGGCAAAAAAAAAAAAAAATAATGCTAGAGAGGTGGGTACTTCAAACCAGTGCCTGTCCTGACCCAGAGTCTTCAGCCATCTCCCAGCAGATCCCCCGGAATTGCGCTGTCATTCTTCGATGTTCTCAGTTCGTTCGAATTTTTTCCATCAAAACTGCAATAGCTAACGCGGGTTTGGGAGGGGGGAAGGAGAAATGAAGGTCGAGTTAAGTGTTCAACGACGAGATTATTCATTTGTTTCTCTGTCGTCGTATTTTATTTCTGCCACAATTTACCCAATTTAAAAAAAATAAAAATTTCCCATAACCCCATTTTTTTTCGTTTCTTTTCCTTTTTACTCGCAAAACTTTATAGAAAAACAACCTTAAACTCTTTCTTCGGTCCATAAACGCGTGTTTGTCATTTGGTAAATTATTTATCGAATAAAGTTCGTTTTATTTAAAAGGGGGGGGAAAAAACAGAAAATTTCTGTTTGGAGTACGGAAAACGAAATAAAAAGAAGTTCTCAGCTAGCTAACGGGTGAAGTGGATGGTGACATTTCCGACAATGAACGGCTGGGTTGGCATTAAGGAGGTCCGCTTCCTGTTTCCCGTCATACCTCGCTTTGCTTAACGAAGTTTTGATTGCGACTCGGAATAAAAGCAGTAATTAAAAAAAAAAAGAAAAATTCCGGTGCGGATGTCTGGAAGCGACTCTACTCTGATGCTTTGTGAACAGATATTTCTCTTCTTAAGGATGTCTGCATTTATTCTCTTTTTTAAAAGTATTTTATTTTGTGCGTGTTTCTCCTTCCCGCGAGCTCTATGGTCGTACGCAGCAAAGTTCCTACAAAGTCTTCATTGTACGTGTAAAGAAAGAGAAGAAAGATATTAAACTATTGATGCCCGAATATGACACGAGATATTTATCCTACAGCGCTAAGAGAAAAGAACAGATATTTGAACGACAACATTAACACAATTTTTTTTTTCTTTTCTCCCTGTTAAAAAGAATTTTTAAAGAAAAGTTGGCACTTTTAGTTTCGCCATTGTGTATCCCGACTCTGTTTCTAGTCGGTGCAATAATCAGAGTATCCTTTATTGTGAAATCGGTTTACAAGAGTCCTAGTGCAACATAGGCGTAATGTACATTAGACATTTACAAAAAAAACAAAACACAAGAACTATGAACGACGTCGTAGAATTCTGATGGAATACGTTATTACCATTTTTAACCATTTTTTTTTAACTCAAGGATAAAAAGAATGTACTCATTAAAACTGCAGTTTATTTTAAAATAGTACGTATTCCAGGCTGACCAAAGGAAAAACTCGACTCACAAAAACTATTATATTTTTTATCAGCATGCCCCCGGGGCTACAATCGAGAATAGACCGACCAATAAAATGTACCATATTCCGTATATACATAATTAGTTATATCACTGTCAGATAATAAACATACATGTAGGTAAAGGGTTTATTTCTGAATATGTGTCATCACGAGACGTTTTGTTTGGATGTCCTCCTTTACGCTTGACGAATTATCTGATGATGGAAAGCGCAATAATATCCACTCGGTCTATATACAATTAAATGCCATCTCTGCGTGACAAGTACTGCCTTTTTTACTGAACAACTGAGAGTTGCGCGGTATTTACTGACACATTAGCGAGTGTCAACTCCTAAGCTTCTGCAAGTCAAACAGGGAGATTTTAAAAAAAAAGTTTGAAGTCTGTTCTCAGCGGAACAACTAAAAAAAAATATCCGACAAAAAAAGAGAGATTTCCATCTACTTTACGTAAATGTCATAGGAAGCTGGACTTCTGATCTTTATATCAGCCCGTAACAAAGAAAGTCGACTTGACTCTCTTGTCCAGCGACAAAGATAATATTAAGGAAAACGAAAAAGAGAAAAGATTTTAAATTCTTTTTTCTTCTTCAAGAAATATGGAAAATAACTTTCTTATATTTAAGACTTAGCTCAATAAGAAAAAAATTAAACAAGAACTGCCTACAGTTCCCTACGCCATTAAGCATTTCTCACGTGACATCGGGCACTGTGTTTTTAAGCCCTCAGACGTCACAGCTGACGTAACAGAATCGACATTAGCATCTGCCAAGTCTTCTCTGTAAAATTATAACAGGAAACCTTTCAAAAACTTCAAGAAATTTTGTAAAGGTAAGACGAGACCAGATGTGTAAATTCGTTCTGTGTGTTCATTCCCGCGAGGATATTGTAAGATGAGACTTTAAAAAACCCCAAAAATCCCTGAACTTTTCTTTACTTTTTAACACATATTTTAATTAATGATACTTTAAAACTAAGCCAGACTTTCAGCGATGTCGCTCCCTACCCTGTTCCATTCTTGTTCTGAATTCGTTTGTTGTTCTGTTTCAGGAAAGAAATTTTCGGATTTCTCCGAACCTGAGTGCTTTTGTCCACCCCTGAACCTTTATTATGTTATAGAATATATTAAAATTTATTATTTTATTAAAATTAATCTTTATTTTTCAAAAAAAACCACAAAACGACGAAATTCTCAAACAGCATCGTTGTGACACATTTCTCCAAATTCTTCATCCAGTCTGGCGGCCGGAAGACGCACAAAGTTGTCTAGAAGGTATCTGATATCCTACTGCTATTTAGCTTTTTTTTCCGCAAGATATCAGACAATCATACAGACGCAAGATTTACCTTTTCCAACCAAAAAAAAGGAAGGAAATACACAAATAAAGCTTGAACAAAGAGTGGGGGGGGTAGATGCATAGAGAGGTAAGAAGCTTAAACTACGAATAGCATTCTAACGGGTTTACTCAAAAAAGCGAGTGAGGTGTCCGGGAAAATTTGCTGGAGATGTTGTCAGCCATCAGCGGCAAAGAATACAAATACCTGTACCAGTGGCTTAAACTCCAACGGAAACAGAGATTACCAGTAACGTTTTTTTTTTTCTTTACTACATTATTAATAATAATTATTATGAATCGGTGTCAGTACTATACGTGTCGGTAATAGATCAGTGTTGTATCTGCCATTCTTAATGCGCTTTTTCAGTCGTCTTCTTTTTGCAGTATCGCAACGAAGGAACCTCAGAAATTGCACAATATTTCCTAGCCATCACATTTATCTCAACAAGTAACCGTCTAAATATATGAAAAGTCGAGACTGCGATGAGTTTACAAAGAAGAAATTAGAAGAAAAAAAAAAAGAAAAGGAGATGAGAAATAAATATGTATTAAGTATTAACGTTATACTATCCGAACCATGGGGGGGGGAAAAACCATCTCGACTGTATTGGCCTCAGACGTATCCTGCACAAAATGATTTATTAGAACATCTGAAAATAAAACTTAAAAAAAATTAATATACATGCACTTTGCCACTGGAAAGTTGGGGAACATATCACGACGTGGCTCCATCTCCCACCAACGTCAAAAAATGAGGGAGACTTGCTCCATCCGTCTCCCATATAATTTAGCTCCTGGTCTGTACCGATAATTGATGGGGCTAGACTGATCGATTTCCAGCATCAGGTAGATATTATTGCTCATACTACTTCCCTTCACGCCAAGGAGAGCCGTCATAAAATGAAATTCAGCCCTAATCTACTCAGAACCCACTAGCATTCGTTTCTGCAAACTGCAATTGTATCGTCTGGCTTAATAATACTCCAAAATGATGTTTTTAGACGTTCGTAGATTTTGATAAACATTTCACGTCTGTGAGACTAAAATAAATATGTGACCAGGATATTTCTAGAAGAGTAAAAGCTGAAAGCAGTAATTTCTAAAACAAAAGGAAAAATATATGAACTGCTAAAGATTCTCTCTCTCTCTCTCTCTCTCTCTCTCTCTCTCCCATCTCTCTCTCTCTCTCTCTCTCTCTCTCTCTCTCTCTCTCTCTCTCTCTCTCTCTCTCTCTCTCCCATCTCTCTCTCTCCCCAGAGACTACAGAAAAAATAAGTTTCACAAGCTGTGCGCTAAATCATCTTCTATTCATGTATTTTTGGTGGCTTTTTTCTCAGTTTTTGATAATAAACATAGGAATCAATTTAAAGTGATGCTGTCAGGATTTCGATCCGGTGCTTTAAGTTCGCCTCCAAATTTTGAAATCTCTCTTTGTTAGAAATCAGTAATGAAATATTTCTTTAATCGTTAAACATTTATTTCTCCCTCTCAATCACTATCGCATTCGCATACTGGCCACAGGTTTTCATTGCAGTATATTAGTTTGTGTAAAACTTACAAATCAAAACAAGCAATGTAATGAAATTCTTGAGGTTAGTTACTGTCTAGCCAACCTTTGCAGTGTGGAAACTACCGTGCTTAGCAGTAGATCAACCATTATATTACGCTCTTGACCAGATTCTCCGATACTTTTTTGAGAGCATTTTTGGCTTCATCAAATTAGTTGGGCATGGATGGGTTGCTATCAGCAGCTTTGACTCAAACGTATTACTTTCAAAAGGAAATACTGATCTCTAAATTTTCAGTTTTTATTTCTTACTTAAGTCACGTATGTAACAATTTTTCATTATTTTTTGGGGATTTTTTTTTATATATCCTTGCTTTGGCACGATTCTTGACGTTCATCAATCATTTAAGGTGGAAGTCAATTTCTCTCAATTATGCTTAGCAGTTGTAAGGACAATAGCGCTGTCTTTTTTTTTCACTAAAACCCAATCCAAATCATACCTTGTAGCTTTCTAAACGGCAAAAAATAACGGATCTATTAGGGGAGCAGCTAATAATCAAAACAAAAAAAAAAACACTGTTCTGAATTTTCCATCAATTCTGAGCTATGTAACGTAATTAATCCTTCAGGAATCCCAAGATTGGGAAACTAAATTCGTTTTATTCGTTTGAGCAATCACAAATAAATTGCAGCTTTTAAAAATGTTTAAGGCTTCTTACAAAAGGGCCTTTTTTAAATTGTGGACGTTTAAACTTTTACACAAAAGTATCAGCCTTAAATCTGTAATTTCTAAAGTCATTCTAACAACTTGCAGAGTAGTAATTCTGTATGAGATCGCTTTCTTAAAAGAGGTCATTTTGTTTTCGACTACTTCTGCAGTACCAAAATAACCGAACAAATTAAAAATGAATTAAAGGAAAAGCGGACTTATCGGTTTCTTCCGTTTACAATTAAGGCGTCAGGCGAAAAGTTGGAAAATTCTTCGATTTCCAATTTATCTATGCCTTCGGATTTCCAAAATGTAGCAGCGCTATCGTTTAAGAGATTAAGTCTAATGACAAAACACTTTGGTATACCTCTTCCCGGAAAGACGCACACCAAACCGTAATCTACGTTCAACGAACTTTTATTTCAGCCGTTTGTTTTGCTGTTGTTCTTCAAACACCCGACTATAATCTCTTTTCTTAAAAAACGTCAGCTCTTCATTAAATTCGCGTATCCAAAAACTCCTTATAAAATAGTGATTTCTTCCGCTGTCTTACGTCGAGAGATAAATAAAATCAGTCTGTCGGTTATTAAATCATCCATCTCTTAAACAGAAATGTAGAAGAACCAATTTATTTGAAATAATTTAATAATAGTCTTTAAGAAAGTTTTCTTTTGTAGGATACATTCGACAAAAGTTCATAGCTGCTGAGTCAGTGAAAAGTACTAAAGTTTCTTTTTTTTTAAAAAAAAAAATTGCATTTACTGGTTTACTAATGTTTCTGTAAATATTTACCGAACACATTAAGGAGTCCGGTATTAGATTCCTCTAAACTCTTTAAAAAATACACACGAGAGTTTGCTAAGTTTATATTAGCCACTCGATTAAAATGTCTGAAAATATCCAGGGTTTAAACCGATACATAATTCTGCTTATTTTTTTCTTGCAGCAAACAATCAAAACACCAGGGCAGACCTTGCGTCATATCGTGTTAATTGTCCCGTGTACCACATCAGTTCTTACCCTGCTTAACAGCGCTGGTTAGGGGTGGTGCCGAATCGGGTGTATATTTAATCAAAAAATATTCGTAATGCAAAACGCGTGGGGGTTAGGGATAATTTTGTTACGAACGGTTATTTACATTAACGTGGTTGGTACCCCGCGCCACGGCTTCCACGGCCGATACAGATTTTAAAGGTGGCTGGAAGCAGTTGGTGTGCAGAGAGTTAATGATAAAGCCGTGAGAAAGTGCGTTAAAGATGCCCTAGTTCATTTTAAAGAAAAATGTCGACCAGTTTAAATGCAACAGCTGATTCTTCCGACACCCCTTTTTATGGACCTCTGGCAGACGTTGCCCAACTTCCGGCCAGCATATGATCAGAAGGTTCACAGTGATGGAATGACGCTTCTAATTTCCCAGAGTTCGTTATCCAAAATGGCGGTCGGTTGTCTACAAATAAGGGCGAAGGGTCGGCTAATACTACTAGCCGCATCAACAAATACTTTTTTTTTTTTTAGAGGATGGGTGGCCCTGGCAGCAGCCGCAAACTGATGTTGTTCAACCCATTTCTTTCGGGAGGAATATTATAAAAAAAAAACAACAACATTCTTACCAAGACTACCAGACGTCCGTTCGAAAATGTCTTAGTGTAGTGTAACATTTCGTGATGGGTGCAGCTTCACAGTCACAAGTTACAAAATAAACAATTCACAGGTAATAAGTCACCAGGTTGTGAATTTTTCATTCCTATTTCTTCCGTGTTAGATCTTCCTGGCATATTTATGTAACAAAAGATTCATCTTTTAAAAAGTGCACAATTTCAGGTGTGAAGTGCATAAACTCTAACTGAAATCAATCGCGATGGACCATGGCGCTCAACCGCAAGCCAAACTGCTTAATTCCAATGCATTTTTTTAAAACAGCAATGACATTTGATAGCCTCGAACCAGTTACCATTTTTCGAAACGTCATGCAAGGTAATATAATATCAAACCGAGGGTGACAGCTTCTAATCAAGGGCGATAACTTCGAACTAACGTAGCCAGCTTTAAACCACCATAGTATGTTGCCTCCAACCAAACGTTTACATCTCTAAATCAGTGATAGCGATTAACAGTAGCGTCCAGGATTAGCTGCTGCTCACTGTCTCCAGTTTAAGAGATACCAACAACAACAACAAAAACACTCTCGTTAATATTATTTTTTTTTAATTTCTTGATGTTGTTTGTTTGTTTTTTTAGATTTCAAAATATTGTTATGATGCGTTTTAATGTTTTCGCGTTTTCCCTTTAATCAGGCGTCTCTCCTAAAGTTCGTGAGCAAAGGACGCGAAGCCTTCATCTCATGTATACACCTCTCGACATTTTTGATAGTTAATTCTTTGTGCATTATTAATGAACTTTCTACAAAAAAAGACAAAAAAATAAACCCGAGTTCCTTTTATTCCGTTCAGCGGACCGTGTAGACTAGCAGACTGCAGCCGATTTCAAACGGTCTGGTCAAAGATGCTGGTCCCATGGATCTGTCCTGGTTCGCCCTGCATGGCATTTGCCGAGCTAGTGCGGTTACTCAACTCTCTGGGCTGCTTTTAAAGTCGGCTAATAACGATCTGATACACTAATTTCAAGCAACGACGTCTACTACTTCCGGTCTTTGGTCCAGCTATGGCTAGGTATCACCTCTCATCAGTATGCCATTGTCGAAGCGTCATGCGCTTAACGTTTAGAAACTCCATTATTTGAACGTGAGTGACAGACTTTATTCCCAACCCGACGGAACCACCCGAATCCGGTGTGGCGTGTGGGTACAGTTCACGCAGAGACAAAGCGCCATATGCTGCAATGGGAGCAATGAAAATTTCACATGACTCATCAAGAGGAGCTCTTTCTAAAATGAACAGGGCGACACTAAATAGTTTGCACAAGTATGCAAAAAAATCCAAATACTAGTTTTAGATGTAGAAAGAAACAGGAGAGCACGGGAAAATTCTACATGATCGACGAGTAAAAAATAAAGAGAAAAATTATGCCAGGGAGGTACGTCAAACCGAGGCTAACTGCGAACCTTATACATGGCAGTCGAGTAACCTGCCACTGGAGCACCAGCCGCCCACGTGTTCTTTAAACAGATTTAACTCTTTTAATTCCTTGTTCTGTGTATTACTGCTTTTTCACTCCTACTTCCGTTGGTGGTTTAAAATGCAGTATATTAAACTAATGAACACTGCTACAATAATGAAATGCACATTTTTTTTACATCTTAAAAAGTATTTTGAATACAAAATATTAACCTTAATTTTAGTTTGTCTTTTCGTTTTTTTAAAAATTGTTACTGTTCTCCCTTGTTTTCATGTTTTTTTCCATATTTTTTGGAATTTTTAAAAATTTAATTTGTTTATTTTTTTGTTAATAGCCCAAAATTAATTCTCAACATAACAAAACCAGGAATCTTCCAGGAAGTGAGAATCTCGATGAAGCCTTTTCCAAATTTTGCGTCCACGTCTGTCCGTTGATCATCTCTGAGAAATGTGTTTTCAATACGCTAAAGGATGATAATTTACTGATGGAATGTTTCCAAGTGGTTGGTAACAGGTAAAAAAACCTCCCAAAAAAATGCTATCGGGTTTGTTAAATTTTGATTATCCACCTACTGAAAGTTAAATTAGGCAAGTACGATTATAAAACCGACACGAGAAAGAAAAAGTAAAACCAGGACATTTTAGAAAGTTAGTTGTGATTTTAAGTGTATTATTATATTGAGACACGCATTATTAATTTTCCAAATGGTTTTACTCACTTTACACGGGTCGTGTCATGGACATAAAACAGTTCAAACTTCTTTATGTTTTAGTTTTATTATCTTAAAAATTTCCATAAAACAAGCGCTTTAATTAAAGAAGGATGACAATGATGAATGGAGTCAACATTTTACTACAATCAATTATGTTACTGCTTTAATGCTTCAGAATTCTGACGCATTTAGCATAACGGAAATGAAGGAACAAAGCATTCGACGACTGGAGTTAATAAGGAAAATTTTTCTGCCTTTCACGTTTTTATCTCTATCGGCTGGTATATAAATCTGGTTTTCCCCTCACTGGAGTTTAATTATTCTGCTTAGTTTTTTTTTAGGAACACGAAAGCCAATGAGTTATAAAAACAGTTTACTAACACTATCCTTGAAAATCATTATCTTTGATTTTTACCATGCATACATTGAGAAACGGGGTACATATAAATTTACACTATATATATATATATATATATTTAAGCATTTGTTATTGCAAATGATCATACAGAAATAAATAAATGTCTTTATTTTCTAAATTAAGAGCTGGATATTTATTAAAACAAGTATACTACTTTCGATTTACCTAATGAGATGAGGTCACATTTTTCCAAGGTAATGATTATAAATCGATGTTTATTGGCTTAATTTAGATGGTCAAATACAAGACTATGGCGTGAACTTTAAAATTAATGCTATTCATGCAAAGTGTAAAATAGATGCGCTGTAATTTTATAGATGGGTGTATCGGCGAGTGCCGCTCAGTGATGGGGTTTTAGCATTACTGTAGCAGTTGTTAGTGAAGTGGTTTTTAATAAAGTCTCCATGGCCCCCCACCCCTGTATCAGACATAACAAGCTGACAAATTATTAAAGCAAAAGCATAGTTTCAAGACTTCATTCGTAATCGTCTACTTCTTGAATGTCTCAACAAGGACCTCGCTACATTAAATTACAGTAAGGACGTCAGTAACTGAACTTTTCACTATTATAAAAAAGGATTTTAGGATGATTAGTTGTGAGGAAAGAGTCTTCTGTAAATAATTAACAGACTACCAAATGTGGATTCTTTCTGCATTAAGTTTTTGACATAATGATCTAAATGAAGATATAATCTCCAAAAGGTGATGTGTCTATAATTAGATATTGTAAAAAGGGCAAGAAGTTGACCTGTATCTACACTATATAGTTGTCATCAGTCTCCTTAAGCAAGATTATATATATATATATATATATAATTTTGGTAGCTTCAGGGTACAGCTGTCAATTAAGTCAAAAACGGAAACATAGGAAAATACGAGAGATTGCAGCAAAATAGAGTTGCCATTGGTGTTTCATTATCTTTTTTTTAAAAATTGTCTCTCATAAAGGGAGGACGACAACACAAAATGACTCGTGGGAAGTTTATATAGCTGAAGTTTACTTTAAATAATTTGGAAATTTGCTACAAAATTTGGTACCCGAAGGGCGTCTGCAGATGTATCCGCCATCGTTCATTTAAAATAACATCCAACGACCTTGATTTCGCTTCTTTCCTCCATCCTTTCGAGCAACGATAAAGAATATAGGTTTGGCGAAAAACCAGTGCTGTTGTTAATAATAATAATAATAATAATAATAATAATAATAATAATAATAATAATAATAATTAATAATAATAATAATAATAATAATAATAATAATAATAATAATAATAATAATAATAATAATAATAATAATAATAATAATAATAATAATAATAATAATAATAAAATAATAATAATAATAATAATTAATAATAATAATAATAATAATAAATAACAAAAAAGGGAAATAATAATAATGTGCAAAAACCGAAGCGACAGAGCGATTCGTCGTTAAAGATTAACTTCAGCAGCAATTCATTTGTTAACGCTGAGTCTGAGTCTGGATGAGGTTCTGTGGCGAAATTAAGCAAACGCACGTGTAATTTTTTTTTAAATGTCTAACAATAATAATTTATATATTTCTGGTGGTCAAATTAAACGTCAGTTCGCTCGGTGGTTTTGCTCTATTTTACAAACATTTCAAAGGCTACAAATTTTTTCTTCTATTTTTTTGGATAGAATTCGTTTCTCCTTGATTTTTTTCGAAAGATAATTTGTACGTAGATAATTAATGCATTAGAAAAAAGGGGGGAAAGGGGGCATTAACAGTCGACAAAGAGCGTTTGTTTCCCAGATTAAACTGCTGTGTACGTCGAATGAACGTCAGTCTCTTTTACAAATCAGACGAATGTTATCCTGAACATTTATAAATTGCTGATTTAATTTCTTTTTCTTCCTGGTTCTCTCCACGATGCCACTGGAATCCTAATCCAACTTCACGTGCAGCCCTTGCGGTAATAGGAACCGGTGCGGTTGGCAGACCGTGGGCCTTTTGTGTTGGTCTGTATTATCAAAACGTGCCGATGAGAAGCAATAAATATTTCCATTCGGTCCTGTTTCGTTTCTTAGATTCGGCCCCACGATTATTAAAAAAAAGCCGGTTTCATTAAGCCATTTTTGATCGGGGAGAAGATCAAGTCGGGTCGGAGTTAAACCAAGCTTAAACATACGTTCAGGCTTCGGGAGATCTTTAATTCGGTTCTGCACCAACGTCCACTCTCGCATCCTCGCTATTTATTTGCCTTTGAGACAAAGCTGCAACCGACACGCCCAAACAATGGACGTTCGAGAGGACACCCGCACATGCGGGATGATGACACGCTGATGTTGTTGGACCCCACCCCCTGAGCGATTCACTAGTGCAGTTAACAGACAAAAACCAGATTTTAATGCGTGTACTTTTACGAAAACTAAATTTGTTGAGATCCAGCAAGAAATAATGAAAATATCATTTAAAGGGAGGAAACAGAACCGAAACGAATTTTAGAACATAGAGGGGGGGGGAGAAACTGGAAACAGGGGGAAAATTTGACAATAGCATAAAACTAAAGCATTAAACTTTAATTGTTTATTCAATTTTTTAATGGAAAGGGATTTAAAGAGCCGGTCTTCTCACGGCTGATAAAGTCTTACGAAAATCATCACGTGACGCTGGGGGGGGTGGATTTGGCGATGACGTCCTTCTTTCCATTGGGTTGTGACGTTTTATTCTCTACCGTGGAACTTCCATTGTTAGTTGCTCTACCTGTCTACATCAGCCGGTTACTCTGTCTGTCGGGTTAGGTGCGTAAACTCACACTAGTTTTCGGAATATTTCTCTCCATTTCTATGCAGCACCTGTCATTAAGTTGAAATCTTTTGAAGTTATTACTCTTCATCTTACTGATCCTCCTCGTCTTCGATATTCCGTCGGTGTTGTTAAGATGTCGTTTAATAGGTGAATGCCCTTTGGTTTGCCCTTCCTTCTTCACGGAACTCGATGATCATTTTCCCAAGTTTTCGAACAGTTTCCACTTACAAAATTAACATTCAACTTGGAACCTGCAGAGGGAGACCAGAAGTCAGCAATTTGCTAAGATAATACTGCACGAGAGTGGTTCTTAATGACTGGTCTGAAGAACCAAAGGACCGTTTCACGGCTTTTACTATGTTTCATATTGAACATTTTATCCGGTGACTTTAGTTTTGTTCTTTCGCAGTCACTATATATTAAGTAAGGATGATCTGAACACGAGCCAGCCCGTCGTTTTTCATGAACAGATGCAGCTAACTCGCGTTTGCTTTGGTAAATATTTGCAGCCACTTTCTTGAAATGTACTGCATTGATTTTTTTTTTTTGTTGCAAAACACTTTATATTTTACATAATCAGATATTATTGATTCCACCCAATTAGAGAAGTTCTCGCTTTGAACGAGAAGATGGCAGTAAGACCCGGTGGATATATATATATATTTTAAATCAGTTTGTTTTATTTTAATGATATTAAAACTGAAATATCTACCGGTATGATAAGATTCGCAGATTTTCAAAATATGCGGTAGGGGCTAATAATTAATAATCAAGGGTTCGCTATCGGAGATGATTGGTGTAGCAGGGTGGTTGATCAAAGGGCGAAATAAAACTTAATGAGTACAAATACCAAGCAATTAGCGCCCTAAACAGGTATAAATAAGCTGATATTAAGAACTAGGTTGTGCTAAAAGGAAAGGATTTAGGTGTTGTAATAGATAAATTTAAAGAAGCATTCAGACCGAACGTCTCAATACAAAGGCAGTACGCGTTATATTGAGTAAAACTTCACTATGTCTCCTTCCTCTATGAATAAGATTAGTTAGATGCCTTTTGAAGTACACGGTTTAAGCATGGAGCCAACATTGTTCGGAAAAAGCAAATAGCCTGCCAAAATATCAAAGACAGTTTACTAGAATGATTAACGATCTCACTTCCTTTCGGTAAGAAAGAAACACTAAAGCGGGCTAATTTCCAGCTTTGACGTAAAGACGTGTCCTTTATCGTTTCGCTGACGTTCTGGACTTGTGCGTGTGTGTGGAGAGATGCGCGAGATCAGACAGATCCTTAGACGCCGGTTCCACTGCGTGTGTAACTAGAAGTCAGATGCGCAAGAGAAGTCTACAGTGAAGCGCCGAGAAATATTCAATGCATTAGTGGTCGTCTGCACAAAATGTCCAGCCAATGCCAGCAATCGAAACGGCCGATAGACTAAAGCATACATAAAATATCCTGCTCTTTTGACTTTCTGCATGCATGTGCCAGTAGGTGTGACTTCGTCTAGACAATTCAGCTGACATTCCAAACTTTCTTCAATACCGTATGACGTCTGCGGGTTACAGTAAATACAGAATTACTCCGAAAAAGCGCGACGTAAATATTCGTGTCTAGCACAGCGTCATATATATAATTTTGTTTTTTGGTATAATAAAAGTCAATAGAAATTTTTAAAATTAACCCCTCTTTATTTCTATTAATACCAAGCAGATTATGATTAGTACAGATTTTTCACCAGCAACATCTCCGACCAAGTTTTTGGAGCTGTCTGTAGATGATGCGGTTCCCGATTTCGTGAGTCTCTTCGTGAAACAAAATTCCATAATAGAGAGAGAGAGAGAGAGAGAGAGAGAGAGAGAGATGACGACAGGATATATGTAGAGAGGGAGATGGAGAAAGAGATGACGTCAGTACAGAGAGAGAGATGACGACAGGATACATGTAGAGAGGGAGATGGAGAAAGAGATGACGTCAGTACAGAGAGAGAGGAGAGAGAGAGATGACGTCAAGATATATGTAGAGAGGGAGATGGAGAAAGAGATGATGTCAGTAGAGAGAGAGAGAGATGACGTCAAGATATATTTAGAGAGGGAGATGGAGAAAGAGATGATGTCAGTAGAGAGAGATGACGTCAAGATATATGTAGAGAGGGAGATGGAGAAAGAGATGATGTCAGTAGAGAGAGAGAGAGAGAGAGAGAGAGAGAGAGAGAGAGAGAGAGAGAGAGAGAGAGAGAGAGAGAGAGAGAGATGACGTCAAGATATATGTAGAGAGGGAGATGGAGAAAGAGATGATGTCAGTAGAGGAGAGAGAGAGAGAGAGAGAGAGAAGGTTACTTACGATGCATTAGACACTGTTTTTATTGTTAATACTGCTTACCCTCAAGGTTCATCAAACGATCGCTTCATAATGAACATTAATTCCCATTTTCTATTGGGTGCCAGGAAAGGAGCGCCTTGCCTCCTACCAACTGAAATCCGTTTCAAACGAATGGTTGATTATCTGTTCTAATACTCGACAAGTTAAAGTGGAACTTAGTCGGAAACCATATTTTGGGTTTCTGCTTTGGAAATAAAGATTCCGTGCTAGAGGGATGAGGTCGAGGGCTTTTATTGGGTTGTTACAAACGTTTTATCGGTTTTTTTACGGCAACGATGAGATTTCATATCGTTTCTCATTGTGAAATTTATTAATCAAAGTGAGTTCAGTTACAAACAATACACTTCTGCCAACGAGTTATAAGTGCATTTATACCATTTTGAGAGAAATCTGGATTTCTAGAGTTGATAAACTGTTGGAATGCAGTTTCAATTGCTGTTTGGTTGGAGAAGGATGTCATACGGAGGGAGCTGTAGATGTGTTTGAAAAGGTGGTAGTGTGTGGGAGAAAGGTCTGGTGAATAGGCTGGGTGAGGGAGAACTTCGTGCCCAACGTGCTCAGTTTCTGAAGAGTCACTTATGCAACATGAGGACGAGCATTGTCGTGGAGCAGGACTGGGCCTCTATGATTCACCAATGCCAGCTGTCGTTTGGAGAGTTTATGATGAACAACGTTTAATTCACGACAGTACCTTTCAACTGTGATGGTTTCGCCAGGTTGCAAGAAGTTATCGTGGATGACACCAGTTGCAGTCCACCAGAATGGCCATGACCTTCTTTGGGTGGAGGCTAGGATTTGGAATGTGGTTAAGTGCCTTGTCTCTGTCGAGCCACTTTGCTGACTGTTTTGCAATTGTGGTAAAGGATCCATTTTTCATCACACGTAATGATTCGGTCAAGAAATGCGTCGTTTTTGTTTCTTATGACAAGTGAAGAGCAGATCTCCAATCGACGATTCTGTTGTTGTTAATCCAACTCGTGAAGCACCCACTTTTCAAGCCTTTTCGCCTCGCGGATTGCGTCAAGATGCCGGGAAACAGTTGAAGTGCTTACGTTAAGCTCTCCAGCAATTTCTCGCACTGTTCTTGGATCGGCTTCAACTGAGGCTTTCAGACAGTCGGCATCCCAGCTGGAAGGACGTCCACTACGTTCCTTATCTTCGAGGCTCATATCTCCTGATCAAAACTTTGCAAACCATCGTTGTACTGTTCGTTCATTTGCTGTGTCCTCGCCCCGTTCTCGCTTAATGTTACGAGTCGCCTCGTTTGAACTTGTGAAGAAAAATGGCACGAAAAACATTTCTATCCACGCTTCACTCAGAACTCTAAAAGCAAATATTCATTTTATGATTTTTAAAAGGTAGGTTTTGTATAATGTATGCCATACACACTCTACAAAACGATATATAACTTATCTACATACACCTTCACAAGCATCAAAAAATGAATCGCAAACTAACATAATATAAAAAATGAAAAAAACGTTTGTAATGACCTAATAATCCATCCTTAGCTCTTAAAGAAGATCAGAAATCTCTTATTTGTGTGCACAATTTCAGTGATTATGAGTGGAAATCATAACTTCATTCTTTTGTATATATTAACGCACTTGTCGTTTTCACGTCTTGCCGATATGTCACTCCTGATGACATCTTCATCTTCTCTAGTTACAATTACATATGTAGTACAGCTTCATCGAAATAAAAAAGCACTGTCTCTATACTTTGCCGCGTGCTTCCTTCACGATAAATGCCAATGTTATCTAAATCACTTACAATGACGTCATGTTCGTTTGTAAGCCAAACTTTGGTATTTAAAATTTCTTTTCTTATAATTCTTAACATTTTTTTTTTTTAATTAGAAATTCCTGAAGCGAATTGATAACGTTGATTGAGTTCGTGGTTATAATTCGAGAAAATTAATGGCAAGTTTTTTTGCTGTCATTTTTTTCAAGATAATTAACTAGAAATTTGGTGTCAGTAAGTTGCATGAATTACTGAGATCGAAGACTGGGTTTTTATATGTGGAATAAATATAAAATAGACTGTCACAGAAGTTGTCTTGAGTAATAAATAGAGCTGAATGCAAACTCAGTGACAGCTCAGTTATTTCCATAACTAATTCCCCGTTTAAAGATTATATCAGTATCATGCGATTCCAAAGGAATTTATTAATCCACTAAACTACATTAATATCTTTAATTAGATTTGCACATCCGTAGGCTGTGGTAAATGGACGGTTCTGTACGAGAGGCGAAAGCTCGGTTTTCCATTAAAAGACATCAAATACTGACAGGTGCTGCACGATCCGTTCGGAGTAATCAGGCCTTATTATGTGATTTCCAATTAGCACAAAACTCCGCTTTTGCAGAATGGAGTGGTAAAATAAGCCGAAATTTCGCGATAACTGTTAGTCGGTTGAAGGTCGGATGCTCTTTTCCGATGATCGGTGGTCTTCGCTGATAAACAAACAAACCGTTAAAAACACAGTAACCAGCTGTTATTAGGAACCGCAGTCAGCCAGTTTTTAAGACTCTGTTAACAATCTAAGTGTTAAAGATTTAAAAAAATAATAATAATAATAAATAAGGTTTTAAAACCAATGCAATTCCAACTAAACACGCGTGTGAAGTACGTGCCACAGCGCAGACCGGCTAGCAGTTATGGGCGTCGGGACACGGTAGCTCGTCCTCAGTCCATCATGGAGAATTAATAACTGGCAGTGGTAACCAGCTGGATTATGTCTCCGAGCGGCAGTTAGAATTATACCCGAGAAAGACCGGATAGCGCCACCTACTTACTAACCACAGGCCACTAAAGAGTGCGCGGAACCTGTAATTTCTTTGACGCGATGACGGTGGCGCAGAACTGATGACGTCGTCTCGTGCGATTCCGTTCTCTGGGGATCTGGAAAGAGATGTCTACATCGAGCTGCTACTGCGTAGGCATAGGCTCTCCATATCGATTTTTGAACCGCCTCGGTGATGGAAACCCCCCCCCCCTGACTGGAACGCGAAAGCGGTCACGTCTCTGCCGCTGCGATTCGCGGCATTTGTACGCATGGTGCGGAGACACTTCGGTGTCTCGGCTCCGGTGATTTCAAGAACTGCTTGATGCCTGCTAAATACGAAGCTTTGAAGATGAAGTTACACATAACCCCACCTTCATTTATACCGCAAATTTCAGGTGCGAAGATACAGTAAAGGTTCGATCTACTTTACACTTTGTCTCAGGACCTTACATAAAATGGCGCATTACCAGAAGCAGTTCGGCCGTCTTATAATTGAAACCATAACTACAGCAATTTTTTTGTTCAATTTTTAATATTTACAGTGCCGGACAAAAGAGTTGGGACACTTGCTGTGAAATTGTTATTTGAGCTCTCCTGTTTTTAAATTTGCATACAAATAGCCATCCTATTGTCCATAAATTGTATAAAACATGCCTTCACAAAGTGTAAAAACAACGAATGTCATATGTGTATTTGTTGTCTGGATAAAATATTTGAATTAGCAGTCAAATTTGTACCGCGACAAAATAGTTGGGACAGTGAACAAAATCTGTGCATACATGTATTCCCCTCAATATATTCATTTTTAAGGGATCAAATGAATAGAAACGCATAATCTTATAAGACCATTTAAGATAATTTTTGCACCATGCCTGGCAAGACGTCGTCGTCTGAAATCAGAGACTTGATAGTTGAGCACCACCAAGAAAATCCGTCTTGTCGGGGGATAGCCGATCGAGTCACTTGCCCGAAAAGCAACGTAAACCGCATTCTGAAGCAGTACAAGGAGACGGGAAACACGAAACCAAAAATGCGAATCGGAAGACATCGAAAATGTGACAACAAAATGGATCGACTCATTTGTCGAAAATCCAGGGCCAATCGTTTCCTGACATCGACGGCCATCCGAGCGTCCCTGAGTGGAGTGAATGTCTCCAGTCACATTATTCAACGTCGTCTATGCGAGGGGAATCTCTTTGGATGAATCGCCCAGAAAAAGCCATTGGTCAGCAACAAGAACAGGCGCATCCGCATAGCATGGGCTAAAGCGCACAAAAACTGGACCAAACTTCAATGGGCTAGCGTTCTCTTTTCCGACGAAACGATGATCATGCGCATTCACAGTGCTGACCGAGTATATGTTCGACGTTACCATGGCGAAAAATACAAAATAAAGTGCACCCTACCGACGGTACAGGCCGGAGGAGGATCGTTGATGGTCTTGGAGTGTATGAGCACGGCGGGACCAGACCCTCTCAAGTTGATCAGGGGCAGATCGACCGTCCAGACCTACAGCAATTTACTGAGGGATGTCGTCGTCGACTACATCGACGAGCACATGCCAGTCACTGCCATCTTCCAGCACGACAATGCCCCGATCCACTCCGCCAGAGTCGTCACTTCCTCACCACCCATCTAGGAATGGATGTCATGCGCTGGCCGCCCCAAAGTCCGGATCTCAACCCAATCGAAAATGCCTGGAAGCAGCTGAAGGTTAAGGTGGCCAAACACAAGAATCTCAACCAAGACCAGTTCTGGCAGGCCGTCGAGAAAAGCTGGCAGGAAATGGCCAATTCCGACTGCCTTCGTTTGGTCGAATCCATGCCCCGTCGTTGTTGAGAAGTAATCGAAAATCACGGATACGCCACCCATTACTAGTCAAATGATCATTTCCATGCATTTGTTCGATTATAATTTGGAATATTGAAAAATATTTATGGTTCTGCTCACTGTCCCAACTCTTTTGTCGCGATACAAATCGGACATTGCCGATTCAAATATTTTTTCCAGGGAATATGTAAACATATAGCGTGTGTTGCTTTTATACATTCTAAAGGAATGTTTTGTGCACATAATAAACAATGTGATGGGTATTTAAATGCGTTTGTTAAAACAAGGGAGCTCAAATATCAATTTCACAGCAAGTGTCCCAACTCTTTTGTCCGGCACTGTATGTACATTTTACATTTAATAATTGCTTCTCCAATAGAAATCACCATTGCGTATGATAGCAAAACAATGCTTAATTGATTTTATTATGATGAATGCATTTAAATGTTTTAACATAAGAGCTAATTAGATTACTTGTTTTCTAGACTTTATTATCTGAACGCAATCTACACCCAATATATTGTTTGAGAAGAAATTATGGTGCAATAACTTTGGCCTGCCCTGTGCCCCTAATATACTATAAAATATTAAAAAGTAAACCTTACTTCTGTACATGCAGATTACCATAGAAAGATATCTTTTACGTGAAATTAAATAAAATCGCTTATTTCAACCCTTATGCCGGCCCTTCTATGGAAGAGGATTCTTCGGGTTGATTAATGAAAAATCGCTTTACTTAGTTCATGGCAGCGAGGCGCAAAATCCAGTTGCCTTTCTCGCCACCTGTCGTCCCTGGTTCGCACACCGGGTGCCCCATTCTCCCACGCAGGCTGAGAGGGACAGGGAGCCCAACTCGCGTGTAAAACTCGAACCAGGCCGCCACCACGACTAGCGAGTACCATGACCGCTTGGCACACTCCGCTGCATAATAGTGTCGTCAGAGACTTCTCTGAGGCGCCAGGGGAGTGACGAGTGAAGCTGACGCTTTGTGAGGCGAGAATTTTAGAGCACAGAGAACGAAGCTTAAAGAGAAACTCCACAAAACGATGTGGTTGTTCGTGTTTTCCAAAGTAAGTCAATGGATGAAGAGACGCAACTTCAGGTTGCTGTTGTTGTTCTTGTTGTTTTCCAAGGTTGTTTGGGTGCAAGAGCAGACGCGTGCGTGTCAAAGGCAATTCAAAATAACGAAGGATACACGGCAGAAATTAAATATTGTACCTTTCCTGTTAAGTTATCAAACCACAGCGAGAAAATCTCGCTCTGTCCGACAGTAATTCTTTAACGTACATCGTGACTTGGTGGCTCACCGTGGTTTTCTTCAGTCTTCACCAATTCAGACCAGGCAAGAAAAGGTCAGGGTTCTAGAATATCAAAAGTTAACTACCACTGTTATTCGAAACGGTGCTGGCGACGGTGCTATTGTTAATGAACGAGCATCCTTGAAAAAAAACCAGAGAGCCTATTCGTCGATATACTTCAGCAGATATTTACAGGTTTAAGAGCAACGTGAGCAAATACGTATCAATCTTTTGTTGTTTCAACTTTGATCTCCAAACCAGCAAGAGATTGTATGATGGTGATAGCACGAGTATCGCAGGTACATCAATACACGGGAGCAATAGAGATCACACACACACACACACCCCGATAACTATACATGGGAACAATAGCGATCACCCCGGTAAGTCCACAAAATGATTACCATCACGTTGGTAACCTTTTACAACGTGCAACAAATTGGTGTTTGGAAAATGAGCCGATTAATAATGATAAGCTAACAGTTTTTTGTTGTTGTTGTTTTTTTAAAGCTCCGTACCCTCATATATCTCGGGTAACCTCGCTTTTCCCTAAAACTCGCTCGCTGTGTTTCTCCTAAAACTGGTACTGGATTCTGTGACGGCAGTAATGTCCATTATAGAATTACTCTAATTCTACATTTAAGGTTTTTTTCCTGCATTTGAAAACTGGTCCACTTTAAATTAGTCCCCTTTTTTTGTTTGTTTGTTTCTTCAACATGAGGGGAAATGAGCCCCAACTTCCATTAACGAGTCTATCTCCAATAAAGTTCACGTCACACCGCAATATTGTCAGTTACTGTATTTCATATGTCCTGTACATTTTACTTCTTTTTAGTGTCATAAGAATTAGCTTCTATTTTCACTTGTACTTTAACTTGACTCATTACAATAACGGCGTCTTAACATTGCATGTGAACCTCTTTCTCGTCTTCAATCTACTTCAACGGGGATGTCTGCGATATTATTTTTGGAAAGACACTAATCACGGTAAAAAAAAAAAAAAGTCCGGCAATCCGCAGTTAGCTTTATCCTCCTGTCCGGTTTTTGTTGCTATTCTCAGGGTTTCTTGCATCTCCCGATTGAGACGCACTCACCTAACCTCTCCTCCTCTCCGTGTGTACACGAGAGCGACGTCTCAGCGGATTGTTTGCCAGTGAAATTCCGCCTAACATTAGCACTGCCTCGTTTTCAACGGATCCGTAATGTTCTCTTGATGACTAGGAAATGTAAGCACATCGGTTCAGTTCGTCTTAAACATCGTTTACCGACGCAGCCGTAACTTAGTCATCACGAACTGGAAAAATAAACCAAGAATAGCGAAAGCTAAAAGGTATACTGATCGGCCTTTCAACAAATCACGTGACGATTCGGCTCCTCTTAACACTGGTGTAGGTAGTTCGATTACCTATCTGGCTCTGAGTAAATATTCAAACAAATAAGGAGAAGGGACACCTCAAACGAAGGCGATTCCTCTTCAAACTTTAGAGGTCTTTTAAAGGTAGATTTGTTTGTATATTCGCTCTACCGAAAGCAAACTGCTATTCAGGGTAAAAACCCTTCTCACTGCAAATTCGAATGCGGATCTAGAAAGTCTCAGCGCGTAGTAGACCTACTCTGTTAGGGTTTAGCCTGGCTGGGGATGAGGCAATTACAAACCAATCGATAGTAGCTAGATCGATAGTTTCTTTATAGTGTGTATTTACTATCAGAGCTGTAGAAAATTTTTTTTATGAAAAACTCTCAGCTGTTTATTTTACTTCGTGCATCTAAATATCAAAGTTCCAACAAAGTTATTTATTTAGCGCTCCTTCCGAAAATCAAGAAACAGAAGTTAACAAGTTTAACATATATATCCAGCTCGCCTTCCTCCCTCTCGTTAAGTTGGTGTGCTGAGCACGAAAGCCAGTCCGCTCGTATTTACGGTTCTGATGGCCAAGAATCAACAATTAAAATAAGGGAAAACATCTGCGATAGACTAATTCCAAAATCGCGTTATTACCCAATCAAAGGTTTACCCATAACAAAGAGAAAAAACACACACACACACACACACTTCATTGGCGCAGAGCTCTGTGGATTTATTTCTGGACGCGCTGTTTAAAGACTTGTGATTGCGAATGCGCATCCATATTAGATTCTGATGCACCTAACTCCGCCGTTGCCACCGTGAAAGCCTGATGCTGAAGATTATGCACAGTGGGTAGACCCAAACTCAGACCTACTAAGCGCAATATATATATATATATATATGTGTGTGTGTGTGTGTGTGTGTGTGGAGCTCCATTAACAATTAACGTAGCAAACTCGACGTCAGAGTGGCTTCCTTAGTTCGATTCCTGTTGAATCCGGGCCACTGTCTAGTTACCAGTAGCGTGGTATGTCTAGTTTTGTTTCTCTACCGGCCCGTCCGTTCTTAGTGGGCTTTCTCCGGATACTCCGGGTTCCTTCCCACTTCTAAGCAATCGCTTCTCTTTTGAGGTTACTGAATATTTACTGATGTTAAAAAGTAAGAAAAAGAAAGTTTCCAACTTACGTCGACCGTCGTTTAGCATGATTACAGCTCTTGAAGCCGACATTCGAAACCATCAACGCTCTACCTTCATAGAGTTATGGAAAATAGTTCTCCAGTCAGAGCCTTCAGCAATAAATAAATAACAAACACAAGGTATATCAACAGTGGAACGAACTGAAAATAACGAAGAACCAAATTACCACCCCCTGACAGATTCAATTGTAAAACCTATGTAATGGTATTAATCACCCACCTCTCTTTCCAAGGTGGATAGGTAATTGATTGACTCAGTCATCTGAAAAAGAAAATCGGAAGTAGATTTATTATTAGTCCAATAAACCTTAGTTTTCTATTCTTTCTTCTTGCATATGGTTATATATATATATAAATGTTGAATGTACTAATATTTCAAACTGTCTTAGGTTTAGACTAACAAATAACAGATAGGGCAGAATAACTTTACTCGACCTCTCAGATTCTCCAGACACTAGCCTCGTTTTGCTGTGAAATTTTACTTAGGAATCTAAGATATCAATTTTTCATTAACTAAAATTAGGAACATAAATTAAACATTTTTTTTTTTCGGTTTTCTCAAAAATTACCCCGTCTCCAGCGTTTTTTTAAATGACCTCGATGAAAATAAACTAAGGAAGCTGAAGTGTGTGTACCCATCATTTTTTTAAATTCATCTTTAGCAAAGAGATAGTAAAGAGATATGTTAGTAGTTGATCAGTAACTATAGGGGGTACCCGCTAAACCTATCACTGAACAAATAAGTTGCACAGAAAATTCTAACATGCATCGCGATTCCACGTTTGTGTCATCGTACACCCTAAAAATAAAAAAACATCAAGAAACAGAATTACTTTTTTAATGTTCCTATACATGTATAAGCCATTTCATCACCATTTTTCTTTTTTGTCTTTTACTTCGAAAGAAAGTGTTATTTATTTATTTTCTCTTATTCTCCCTTTATTCGGGGGTATTCGGGGTATAGTGAAACGTTACGAGTGAACTGGTGAGATTTTGTTATTAGATTTCCAAAAGCTAGCCTCGGTAAGGAGCGGAGCAAGGGTTCATCTTTAATTTATCTTCATGACTGACATAGAAACAGCAACAGATATTTTTTAGGTAAAGTCATTCCGGCTATTTATGTCCACCATTACAGGTAAAGTGAAGACATTTTCCCAAATGAATTCAATTCTAGATATTATTTACACTTCTCTAGGATTTCTTATACAGTATATCTACTTCTAATTCATAAGTTGTGTTAATTAAAAGATATATAGCGAGTAATTCGAGCTTTAAAGTCATCATAAAACTGAACAGGTATTTTTTAAATCGTATAATTTTCTGTATTGTTTCTTACTGTGAGTTTTTCTTTCGTTTTCTACATTTTAAAGGTTATATTGTGTAGGGAAGGTAAATCGCCGGACTGCAGCTTTAGATTCTCTAAACCTTTCGGGAAGGCGACCGACCAATTCTGATTATTGTAATCTTCACGTCTCGGGATGGGAGGGGGATGAAATCGAATCGGTCGGTGCTTGCACCCCTCTTCGTGGCGGTTCCCATTACGACCGGGCGGGCAGAAACCTGCTCTCTCTCTCTCTCTCCTCTCTCTCTCTCTCTCTTCTCTCTCTCTCTCTCTCTCCATCTCTCTCCATCTCTCTCTCCATCTCTCTCTCTCTCTCTTTCTGTACTGACGTCATCCCTCTTTCTCTCTGTACTGACGTCATCCTTCTTTCTCTCTGTACTGACGTCATCCCTCTTTCTCTCTGTATAGACGTCATCTCTCTCTCTCTCTCTCTCTCTCATTTGTCGGGATGGCTGTTTGCCGAATACGGCTTGAGCTGAATATGAAAATAAAACCCTGTCCCGGCGGAGCCGACATCGGATTCCGAGCGCCCGCGATACTAAGCATCACCCAGTACAGTCGGCGGTATTCCACCATATACTAAGCCGACCGCTTTCTACTCAGTCGGTCGGTATCGTTTCGGTAGGTGATGGAAGGTGGAGCCATTAAAACATTTTCCGATATCTACGAAAAGCGAGAGGTCGTCTTCAGTGACAAACAGGGGAAGTGGGAGTTCTCCCCGCAATATCCGCTTTCTCGATACGCATTTTAGAAATGCCGTGGTTTGGGGTCTAAATGCAGGTATTAGGACCAGAAACCGTCACCCCTGAGCGACAATCTGCCCCCCCCACACCCACCCTTTTATTTTGGCTTTCGACTTTAAGGGAGACAGGATGGGAAGCAGTTTGTGCTTTTTTTTTTTGCGTTGATGTTTTCCAAATAGGATAGGGATCCGCTGAGGCGAACAGTCCCCGTACAGGTGTCGCCACCTGTCGTCAAACCAGCTAACGCTAACTTACAAAGAGGACACGCGACTAATCGAGATTTTTGGAAGACACTAATTTCTTGAGCCAGTACTTTTTTTGGGGGGGAAGGGGTTTTATCTCAACGACAGACATCCCGCCATCATTTTGGCAGGAGGAAGATTAGGGAAGCACGCAAAAGCTCTCAGTCACTTACGTCATGTAAGTGAAGTCGGTGTTGGTGGTAAACAGCAGCATTGACGGAAACCAGCAGAGATTCGGTTCGGTGATTCCCCGCCGTCTTCATTGGCAGCAACCAAACTAACTAATCGGCTTGCGTTTCGAAGCCCTTCCCCCTTTGTCACCATTCCTCAGGATTTAGTCTGAAACGGATTTTTATTTGATTCACCGGTGTCCATTTGGAGTCGAGCCTTGCCAAAAAATATCTTTCGACTAGACATTTCTTAGCTTTCATTCAGCTAGAAGAGCAGACGTCAGAAATGTCTGAGAAATGGTGCAAGCGGTTCCGTTATTTCTGTTGTTCCTTGATTTCTTGGATTAATGCAAGCACCTGACGTCGACTTGGTCAGTTTGCATAATTAGCTGACATATGATTTTTGTAAGGTTTTGATCCCCCCCTTTTTTTGTAAGGCGATTAATAAAATATGTTTATTTCTTTGATAATAATGGATTTAAACAATTTCGAGCAATGTGATTAAAGATTAAAGCTAAAACGCTAATAATAATAATAATAATAATAATAATAATAATAATAATAATAATAATAATAATAATAATAATAATAATCGGTGTTCAGAAAAAGTGTTCCACTGTCTTAACAGTTGACTCCGAAACAACGGCCATCTTTTCTGTTAGGGAAAAATCCAAGGAAAAGTCTACACTGTACTCTACGTCAGCGCGCATGCGCGCGCATACAGCAGGACCCCTTCACGCGAGCCCGCATGTAGGACTAAGTTAATTTACTGCTTGCAAGAAGAATAATGCGGAGAGGGAAAAGTGCCGCCAAATTTGGCATCGAGAGCCGAGCGTCTCGCTACCGCTTCTCGTAAATCTATCTAACCTTGTTACCGTTTGTTTTCTGGGTGGTGGACGTCAACCGAAAACGCATCGAGTCTAAAAAAACGTTGGTAAAATATTTTCTTCTTCAGAAAAAAAAAAGTATACGGATTTTATTGTTTGGGATCCCCCACCTCACCTCACCTCACCCCCAAGAAGGTCTGTTGCCAATACAAAAGACCATCAATCATACTCCTATTTTAAGGCTAAAATGTTAACTTACAAATCACATCAGCATCAACATAATTCTTACAGTTAATAATAGTTAAAGAGTAATGGCATCGTGATGTAGCAAAAATAAATAAAACAGTGGATACTTGGGTAGGAGACAAAGATGTGTTTGTTTGTTTTTTTTCTGATCAGCAGACGATGCCGGGTGTAGATTTAAAGATAGATAAATTCCTACTTTTCTTTTCACCAATTTTGCATCTTCAGAACTAAAATAAGTTAGTGTTTAATAGATTCTACATTTTTCTAATATTCACAAAATATATAATCAAATGCCGAAAGTTTTTATAAATTTGATAGAAAGCTTCTTAGATTAAAAAAAAAGTTTAGCGTCTAGTTTCTATTTAAATACAGTTGTGCTATTTGTCATCTTATACATAACCATGACACTAATTATGAGAACGAATTAGAATGATCATCACAAGAATTCTTTTAGCATAACAGAAAGTTAGCGCGTACATTATTATTTCATGCATAAGCAATATGCTATATTAAATGCCAAAATGCGACAGCATTGAAAGAAATTAACAAAAATTCTTTTGCTTTATAATCTCCATCTACTTGTCTTAGCAGCCTCTCGGTCAGTTGTTCAGGGAAGTGTTCAGTATATGATTTACAAATCGTTTGCAAGCATTGTCGATAAATTATCAAACGAGTTATTTTGGTTATCACCTTTGACGATATTCGTATTATAAGTTGTGACTATGGTCAAAACAACCGTCTAAATATATCTTGAGTTTCCTTGAACTCTAAGTATGCAGAAACAGGTTTTTTTCTTATACTGCATATTTGGTATCACAGTCTTGATGGATTAGAAAACTTAGAACGATCTTCCACTCGGAATAGCGTGAAGAATAAGAACTCGCGTTTGATCTTTAGCATTCATTCGTCCATCCATTCTAATCATCTGCTACAGTGATTGCAGATACGCACTCCAAGACTTGAATGGAACTCCCTCCATTCTCTTCTTTTACTTACACGCTGATTTATGTATATTTCAACAACTTTTTTTCTCTCGAACAAATTTTCTACTTTTTGCCTCAACAGTTTAAATTTTGATTCATTTTTGTAAAAAAAAATTACATTTGTTTTTTTGTTTTATTTACCACAGACTTAGACGCTTTCAATTTCTGTGGTTTCTTTCCCGTGTCCAGCCATTTATTTTGCTTCCTCCTCTAGCTTCACTCACTGCGATCCAAGCATATTTTTCACCAGTAAAACATTCTCGCTGTTGTCCAGTTCGTTAGGCTGGGGACTTGCCCATTCTTTTAACTGGTTCATAATTAGACATTTAATTTATTAAGCTTTCTGTTCTTACCCCCCCTTTTTTCATGGAACCATAGCAGTGTAAATCTCGAAATGTGGGCAGTCAGGTCTCCGTTAATGTTCCGCCCTTCTTCACTGAACTATTCAAATCACATTGATTACTGTTGAAGCAGATAACTGCTATTATTGTTTAATGCTTAGAAATAACATAACAAACAAAAGGACATAAAACTATGCCATTAGTGAGTTACAGATTATTACATGTTGTTGTTTTCCATAAATAGTTTCTAACAGAGTAAATTCTCATAGCCATAGAATTGCACGTAACATATATTTCTTCTTTTCAATTTTCCAACGTTATTGTTTTTTTTTCCCCCATGTGCTAAATCATATTTTTGCGTATGTAATTAGCACTTACACATTATACATTCTGTTAAATAAATAAATTGTTGTTAGCAACAACTCTACTTTGTTTCCGTAATTTGTGTCGATACTGCTTATTCCCTTTCTTGCTGAGTATCACATAAAAATGTGCCACCTAAGAATTTTAATCTATTCATTTCTTCGAAAATAGTGTATACTAACGAAATTCTGTTCGTCCACACTTCTCAATCCACCCTTCTGTTCTTTAACACGAACGCTATGTTCCTATAGGAAAGCTAGCAATTTGTGCATAGAAATTCCTTTCGGTTCAACGATTTCCATCAATCGATAAATTATTGATCTGACCTTTATCATTGTTGTCCAACACATTTGTCTTTTCCACTCAACGTCACAGGTAAACACCCCCGCGTCTGTGAAAGCCTAAAAAGCATTTATTTCTGTATCTAAATCAAAGTTAGCGGAGATTCGTATTACAGACCTCTGCTTCTTCTTCTATATTTATTTATTTATCTTTTTCAAGAAAGCTTGCATGAATACGGTTATTAAAGCGGTGTGCGATTGTTTTCGTGGTGAGCGTATTACAGAAAAGAATTCGGTTCCAAAGATGAAGAGAATCTTATTGACACTTCAATGCTGACATTAAATTATTTGGTTCCGTTTGGAATGGGCGCAACATAAAAAGGACTTTACTTTCGAACGATGCAAACATGATTTATACGTAATTGATTCATCATTTAAATGAATATTTCAGGCTACCTTTTAAAATAACTGACAAGACGTACAAATAAGTTAATAGAAACTTTTAAATCTTTTTTTTTTTAATTTATTTACCTCATCTTTTATACGACGGTCGCTTTTAAATCTCCGAAGCTGAACGAGATTCGGCAGGAGCGAAATGTTATTAATGTCAATTATTTCTGTATACGGTGGCTGCCAGTCCTGATGTGAGCTTCCGACGTGGTTTCAGCACTGCCAATCCGGCTTATAGAATTGCAAGCCGGGCCCTTTTACCGTCTTTCCTCTTCCTTGGAATGAAGTTAGTTCCGCACAGTTCAATATCCAAACAGAGAAAACGAAATTACTTCGCAAACCTTCCACATGTACGAAAATTTTCGCAAACTGCCAGTGGAATAAAAAAGGGAAGACTTTTGGAAAATAGCTGCTAATCCTTTAAATAAAGTTTGTTTTTTTTTTACAGATGGTTTCAGTAATAAAAAGAAAAAAAAAACTGCAGAGGTGCGAAACGAATTTTATTTAGTTAAGAACAAATTTCAGTTACATTTTTGTTTTTGTTTGTTGTTTGTTTTCTTTGAGAATTCGCGGATCGCAGTCGTGTCCAGGGGGTCCAAATGTCTAAAGATGAAGCCACTTTGATTCTTCGAGAAATGTCTTCGCCGTTACTACTTCACACTTAAGCCATCAAATTATCTTCACCTAAAGAGGGATACTTTGAAGCTTTAAGAAAAAAAATACTCGTAAAATTACTGTATTTTTTTTTTCAGTTCTTTCAAAAATTTTTTTAAAAAAAGACAAGAAACCACCATCGATGATAATTTCTTTCTAAAACGTCAGCAGCTTTGATTTCGTGTTTTTTCAAGTTTTTCACACTTTTACCGAGGTAATTCACGAGGACACCTCGCCATCACCTTCAAGATTTTGACGCCCCCTTTTCTGCCAACGTGATTCTTGGTCATCATGATCATTACTTACAACCGTTTTACTGACGTAAGATATGAGGTGCAATGTCATCACTTTAAGATTTCTGTCGTCTCTATGATATTAATATGTGTGGGTCGCGATTTGGCTTATGTTAACCGTCAATAATTTTGCACGATTTCTTTCTTAACTTTAATAAAGCCCCCCCCCTAAAAAACGTAATAACTTTATGAAAATCTACTACGGCGTTAGATAAATAACATGATAATAAATAATCTGATTACTTATTGATCTACAGACTTAATATTTATTTTTGGAGTAAAAATAAAGCTAATGTCTTCTGTTGGTCTTTTTTTTCTTCTTCTAATCTTCACCAAAAGTTATTTTATAACCTTTGAGATTTTGTATTTTATTTTAATTTAATTATACTGCATATGAATTTTCCATCGGTCTGTATGCTCAGTTTATCTCTTATCTTTTTGTTTTGTTAATGATTAATGTCTTCTGTGTTTAATGGCCTCGCTTTCTCTTTTTACTCTAAGACTTTGATTCTTTTCGCGTTTGTCTTGCCAGGTTTCAGAACGGCCGACATTCCCTGTGTTTTTTTCCGCGCGGTGCTCTTTAACACTTTCAACTCCAGCCGCTTTCATAAACGAGTATATTTATGCAAGCATAAGACCATCACGTCAAGTGGATTTGCATTTAGATTTTAGTATTAAAGCTGAATTCTCCGAAACTTCCAAACAGGCTGAACATTTTTGTTTTGATGCTGTTTGGAGAGATTTCTTTCTTCTTTTCTTTTTGTTGCTAGAAAATACATATTTTTTTGTCTTTTCCCAAATTCGCGATTCTCTCTGGCAGATACAGAGAGGGATTTTTGCATCGGCAGCGGAAACAAAAAGCTTGTTGCTTTCGGTCCTTCCGATCCTATTTATTAAGCTACACTAAGATAAAACTTACGGAGAGACGTTTCTTTACCTAAATTCACGAAAAATCTAAATAGTTTAAAGAAATTTTTTTCCTAATTAAGTACAGTTCTGTCGGTCCAAAAAAAAACATTTTACCACTCAGGAATAAAGAGCGTCTCGCTCCTAAAGTTTGGACCGATTATATTTTTCAGTTCTTGTCTTCTTTTTTTATATTATTATTATTTGTCACGGAAATAGTTCGCAACAAATATTTATAATTCTCGTAATTATTATTTGTTTGTATGTTTTTTTTCGTTAACTATATTTTTAGTCGAATTACGAATTAAACTTACGTAGCTTTTTGAGATCACTGAAGAACGAGTTCCATCGACTAAGCTGGCATCGTTATAAACGGTCTCAAATCGAAAATGGCGACCTAGATTTTATGTTCCCTAGGCGACCATTATAATGTCTTTGGATGCTTGTGTCAATGGACAAATTACCATCTTTAGTGACATTTACACGATGTTAAATCTGAAAAGGTATTAAACGTAACTAGATTATATATAATTTAAATATGGTCGTATGATCCCTTAAATGCTTTCAGTAAGGAAGGATATAAAGATGATTTTTCCAGATGTTAATTATAGGAACAAAATTAAAATTTAAATTTTAGAATTATACTTATTGTTTAAAAAGACAAGTTCCATTAAATGGAAATCATATTATATGTCGTCATAGAATTCGAATTTTATTAACTCTGTTAATACAAGAAGCTCCATACTAGAACTATTTTACAAAATAAAAAAATATTACCATAATCAGTCAGTTTTTTAGATTGTATATTTAGATAATATTTTTATAATGGGGGAAAAGAATCTATCGGTACGTATCAAGTGGGAAATAAGTAGTGCTCAGGTTTTTAATCTTTATAGTGCTAAAGTTAGATTAAGGTAAAAGAAAATACATGGTCATGAGAGTAAAAAGATTACTTAGTTTTAATCTTTGTGTAAATAAAAATGCAGTTAATATCAGATAAAATCCTACTTACTTTCGGTGTTCTTACTCCAGAAAAAATCTGCCACATTTAGTTCTTGGGATTTCTGGAATAACAGAAATAAAACAATGAAATTTTTTCTACAAGTTATTTCCGTTTCGTCTCATTCACATAAAATATTCCAGCAAATTTCAGTTCTTAATTATTATTATTATATTTTCTTATGCTATCTGCTATTATTTTGTCTTTTCAATGCTCCCTGAAGATCACTGTTCTTTTTCTGGTAAAATATAGTAATACTGTTTGCCTATTTTAATTTCCATAAATTATCAGATGAGGATCCACCTGAGAATAATTCTTCTTTGATAAGCTTTTGCAAACCTTTGCAGAGAATCCGAAATGCCGTGTGTCAGTGACTTTCCTACAACGACCGCCATCAAGACACCTGTTTTTCTCTATTACTGTTTTATATACTATTTCAACCGGAAACACACACACACACAAACACACACACACAATAGTAGGATTACATCTTAAGTGCACCAATCGATAAGGGAAAAACACATTTTGCAAGGTTGCGTGAAATAATCCGTAAACTTAAAATTAATGATTACTCTGTAGGAAGGTAAAGAAAGCACTGTTACCACCTACCTTGAGAGAAGGCAACAGCCTCGACGTAAATTTAAAGAGAAGCTAGCACTTCCGTACGTCTCTCTCTTGTTGTCTAGGTAAAGCCGTTTTCTCCCAGGTTTATCCCCACCCCTCCACCCGTCCCATTCAGCGATATCCGGCGGGGCTCGGTCCTGTCAGGGTCGCAGTTGAGGGTGTGAGGTGGGGGCTGGGGTGGAGGACGAGTACGAAAACATAACTTTAAATTACCAATCGCCTGTTTGGGACGACTTCGGGACAAAGTTTACAAGAGATGTAACAATCAGTTCGTCCACAAAAAAGGGGAGGAGAGGAATGGGGGAGAGAGAGGTTCTCTCGAGGGGATAATGCCTTCATTTGTGTTGCTTCTCTTATTGGATTTCGTTTCTGTGCTTGTGATTTATTTCAAGTCGGCTGTTTGTTTGTTTGTGTTTTTATGTTTTCAAATATTTTTCCGTTGACGATTCGCCCATATGAGCCGGATCGGTTGGCGAGCGCCACGCGACGGAGACGGCCACACCGGGTAACCTTCAGATGTATGTTTTTATACGAGAAGACCGGTTTTGTCTCTGATTAACTTTTCTCTTTGATCCTCTATTGGAATGGAAATAAAAGGGGAGCCAACATCGGCGATTAACAACAGCAACAACAACGGAAAAGAATAGATAACAATAACCATGAATACTGTTGGATTTTTTAAATGACCAAACAAAAGGTTTTTTTAACGGAATAAACCGAATACAGTCATAATTATTACCACCAATAAACCATCAACGTGCATATGGAAAGCTGAATCGAAAACAACTGACGATACCCTTTTCTCTCCTGTGTCGCTCACGTACTCGCCTCAGGGCAAGAACGTCAACAAAGAATGGCAGACAGCTGATTGATCAAAGGGTTTTACCTAAAAAAACAAAAACGAGAAGCTTCACTTCCCATCAACCCAAGGCCAAAATCTGATTCCTGCTTAACTTCCGTGTTGCTAATTCAAAAACTATTCTCTTTCCCCCCGCTAGGTCTGACGGTTGTTGAATTTCACTTTTATTTACTAAAAATATTTATCATCATTTTTTTTATTTAGCCAATCAACATATTCTACCATTTTTAAGTGAATAAACATCATTAAATTTTATGTTATTTCTAGCAAACCATTTCCTGTCGTCGTGGCCTATAGCCCGACGGGAAAAGTAGGTGGATGATAACGGAAACTATGAGGAGCCCGAAGGTGTTTGGTTACCTCCGACTTGGCAGCCCGATTGAAAGTTCTCACTGGAACTATCCATTTTAAGACAACTTTCGATGCCAATTCATTTTATTTGGTTTGAGTTTGGCTTCCACATAATGGTTTCTCATACCAAGACTTGGTGAACTGGCTGACACCATAAATGGTTATAACTATTTTTTTTTGTTGTTGTTTAACTGAAATGTTAAAGAATTCAGAACTATTTACACATTCTTTCAAAGAAAGCCATTTTTTGAAATGGATAATTCAATCCTGGTTGTTATGTTTTTAGCACCATTATTGGTAAAATATCTCTCCATGCTGTCTTTCTGAAGAAGCCACGGTACTGATTTGTGAAAGTTCAAGAGGAGTGTTCCACAGAAACGTGGCCATGGAAAATATGATTTATGATCTGTGTATGCGAATGAAAGCCAGGAGTTCAACAAAGGTAGACGATATTATCATTTTCTTCTGAATTATGTAAAGGATTTGATTTTAAAATATGGGGAAGAATGAGGAAGAAAAAAAACGTTGCAATATTTTGGCGAATTTGCAAAGCGTTCAGGTTCTCAAATACGCTAAGCTGTTATTTCGGCTTCATGAAATGTTTACGTCATGGCATCTCTTCGTTATGCCACTTTTAAAGTTACCACTTCTATCTGTTCATTAAACTCGTGTTTTCTTCAGATGAAACTAAACTGCAGTGGAATCTGTCTCGCCACAATTACCTTTAATATTAAAAGTTAATGTACACAAGACTGGCCAAAAACGCCTAATTTACCGACCCGGTATAGGTAAGGAAATTCCACGATGTAATTTACTCATGAACGTTTATCTTTCATGGTGTTTACTGGCACATTAAACTTGTTTCGACGTCTAGAGTTATATAAATGGGTGGGGGGCGCGGTTGGCATTTATGCTCATAGTCTGAACCACGCAAATTCACATGGAGCACCAAGTACAGATCAGATCCTATCACACAGAGTTTGGTTACTTCCAAAATATTTGAATAATATTTCGAATATTTGTTTTTGTTGTTGTTAATGAGCATTAAAATAATCCCTTCGGTCATTTCCAAGTTATCGTTGCCATGGATGGCAAGTATTAAGTATTACAACTAACAGACTCTGACAGAAATTCATACTATCGAAAACCTTTGGTGGGGAATCGAGGCTACGTCGCGCGCGCACCTTGCCAGCTTGGTATGCTAAACTAAGAACGGGTGACTATCGAATGCGAGCGAGCGAACTGGATACTGGCAAACGCCCCGATTGTTCGTGCATCGCTCATCACCAACAGTAATTATAGTAACAGCAAGAAAGTGGATTTGGGCCAGCGCCATTTAGATATTTCTCAATATCCCCACCTATTTTACTAGAGGAGAGGAATATAATTAAGAAAATTTGAACAAAAATCCAGATTTTTATTCGCCAAATGTAACATAAAAAAAAAAAACACAACCCTGACCGAGTTAACTCCCCTGCGGTGAGTTTCTTCAAGGATGGTTAACTGAAAAACATAACAATTAAAGTTTAAAGAATAAACAATTCAATTATAGCACTTGGTTCAAACAGCCCGACTTTCATAATCTTTATTAATGCGTTTATTTATTTATTTGCTTAATTTAGACCTTCCTTTCGCTCTCCAGCTGCAGTTGTACTCTTCTCTAGATTTTTCAAAGTCAGGCACAGCAACCTTTCGGAGATAATCTTCCATAAATCTATTAATTTTTAATCCTTCAATATAATTTATTGAACATTATCGTCCCACTGCTCCAGACTTTGTATCGTATATTGTTGGTGAGTGCCACGTAGCTTGAAATAAATATTTACCGAATTCTACCAAAACAACTTAATTAAACGTCTTGAAAATTAAATCCGATATTTACTAAACGAATTAAATTAGGTTGGAACCTCACTTTTAAAAAAATGTTTATTTACGTATTGGTTGTGGTATTTCTTTTTTACCTTTTTTAACTAGCTTGTAGCTGGAAATAGTAACAATAGTTTATAAAAGGACAGAATAACTTGTTGCCTTGTGCAGCTGCCCAGCATGGCAAAGACGTCTTGATTACTTTGGTTATCTGCTTTGCAATGTTAGTATTATGTTTCAGGGTAAGAAAAATTATTTACATAGGTAAAGATTTACGTCGACCTAAGTGATATTTTGTAAAGTTGCTGAAAAGGCAATCTTCACGATTCTGCAGCAAGGAGGAGATGACAAAGGGTACAGAGAATCAATTTTAACATTTCATTTTTAAATTCAGTTGTTTTGTTTTGTTCTGTTCTTTCGGATTGGGAGATATTTGTTGCATAAAATCTGCGTTTAGCCACAATTCAGTAGATTTGGGGAAAAATCCAACTAAAAAAAGTCTTGACAGTAAGTTTAATGTAATTTGGTAGTAAAACTAATAAAATATTTTATAGTAACACATTAGTATGGTAATAAACGAACTTTATTTAGGATAGTGTTGTTTTTTTTTTTTAAAATTAAATTATCTACTTCGTCAATTCATCTGAATTTAATAAACTAGACTTTCTTCGATACCTTTCAACCATGTATGGGAAGAAGAATAGCTCTCCAGTCAAGAAGAACACAAAACACCTTGCGCGCGTCATAACTGTTTCTGGTAGGATAGCGTGCAATACAATATTTGAGTGGGTTTTGACATCTTCCTACACTGACTTCGAATGAGCTCATCAACCACAACACGTCGATCTCCAAAGTAGGCCAAAGTATATGACGTCGATTGTAACTCATCTTCACCTTTAATTTTGTATTACTAGCACTGTAATAATTGAACTACTTTGGTCTCGTCTATCGATACGAAAATCATTTATTTCTGTGCATTCGATAATCTGAGATTATTAATTATAACGCTGAGACTCAATTATAAATTAAATCAGTACATGTTAAAACTTTTGGTTTCGTTGTTCTTTTAAGTGAAGTTGTTACTAAGGCATTTCTATGATGAGAAAAAAATTCAGATTTCATGCACTTATTGCAATCTAAAATAAATATTTATTGTAAAAAATTTAAAATGAAACTAAGTTTTTTTCTAATGTTAATCTTCTGCATTCTACAAATCTTATAGCAAATGATTAACTATACAATATCTATTAATATATGCTAATATTGGGGAAATTGTATAGCCTATATATTTTACAATTAACGAGATAACATTTCAAGATAATTAAAATAAATTGCATATTAGACACAAAACTTTAGAATTTACTGGAAATCTGGCATCATGGAAACTGGATTAAGTTTGGATGATAGTATATATTTGATGACAAATTGAAAGTTAAATCAAACCATTTTTTTTCCTGATATCCGCAGGTGTAGTTAGGACTCCCAAAATGGCCCGGAATTCATGAGTAACGTAAATTTATCCTCACATCCTGGGGTGGGCACCAACTATATATGAAGAACTTCATGGTAGCAACGTGCTCGAATCACGCTACTACTCAAACTACAATTTGGTTGCAAATCAACACGTGACTTCCCAACACGTTACAGACCGAGTAGGTAAATGAGATATCTTTTTTGCAGTGTTTTCCGGCCAACGACCGATTCAGAGCATCCGAAATCGGGCAATTTAGTGCGCATGTCATGCTGACCTACAGACAAGTCAGTCTTGTAACTTTACTGACAATATTACAAAAATTCATTCTCCTCAAACTCTGAACGTTTCAGCAGTCAGGTTGGCAATGAATACAGTCATCGACTTTAAGGTTACGAATAGTAAATATTGCATTTGTAAATATTTTCAGAATGAAGACATTTAATAATTTTAATAATAATAATTTAGTGATGAAGCATGGTGAAGTTTTTGGAAAAAAATATCATCATATTCTTTTTTCTAACGGTGATATTTTATTAATTCTTTTAAAAACTTAATGCTAAGATATCAATGTAATTTTCATTTAGTTATATTAAATTCTAACATATATTTAATGTAAAACTACGTTTTGTTCAGACAGATCGTGGTAAATTTTTATTAGAAATGGCTGACTAACAGACATCTTCCAGTGCAACTATCTTGGTGCATTTGCGACTTTGTTGGATCACATTGGGTTATAAAAAAAAATTTTTAAAAATGGAGTACTGAAAATAAATGCCAGGTTCCTTCAGGTATGCAGCGAAGCTACCATTTTTGTACACTGAGGTTAATCTCGGGTGGAAGTATGTGCCTTGAGAGGCGTCGAGGTGGCTGAAAACCTCGTGGTGCGATAACGAGGTACGGCGAGACGTTTTTTTTTTATGTTATTTCTTGCTCACCCCCGTCTCGACATTTGCAGACCAAATAACGATTGTCAGCGAAAACAAAACCTGAACATTAAAAACAAAAGCAAAAACCACCCAGTTTTTGCTCGTTATCACCTTTTAAGTTTTTGTTGTTTTTTTTTTGTTTTCCTGCTGCAAACTCTGATGTTACAGCTGCAGTTCTGCACGCCTTCCGGTCATATTTCTTCCTGACCGTTTGGCCTCGTAGTCAGCAGGTTCTGATAAACTTGCAAACTAGAGAAGACTTTCGACTAATGGTGTAGATTAAAGACCAACAGTTTAGTTAAAAACATCGAGGAAAATGTCCTTTTTATCTGCTCTTTAATTCGTCACAAACAAATCCAGTAAATCACAGGAAATTTATCATTTTTTAAAATGTTTATGTGCTGTAGATCTTATCTGAAATCTGTTTTGGGGTTTCTTGAGGATGTCATTAAAGAACAATTTGAATATAGTGTAAAAACGTTTACATCTTCAGCATTACGATCGCATTTTACAGTCTGCAGAGGTCAGTAAAACCCGACCAGATCAGATCCACCGACATACACTGAATGAAGAAACGCAAATAGATTCCACATTACGTTGGTGAGCAAAATTAATGAATCTTATGAAATAAATCTGATACTTGAGCGACCACATACTGAGAGGCTACCAACACAGCATATTCATACTGAGAAAAGGCGGCAATGTCTTCACTGAAAGACCACGAACGTAAAATGGTTTTATTGATGAACCACAAATTTGACGCGCTTTTCTAATAGAAAGGAGAAGTGGCAGCTTTACAGAGGCACCATAGACATTGTAGCGTTAATGGATGGCACAGAAGTAATCATGTGTTTACTGAAAGGCCAACGATAAAGATAACCTGTATACTGACAAACCACAAATGCAGCAAGGTTTACTGATAGACATCATAGACAACATTTCTTTGTAGAGAGATTTTAAATGAAGCATATGTATACCAAGCGACGATAAACGCATCATCTGTTTAACAAGGTAATGCAGATGAATTGTGTATTTCCTGAAAGACCACGAATGTAATAAGTTTTACAAGATGAATAGTTTCAAATATGTGTAAAGGGACTAAAGACGTTGTATCTTTAATAAGAGAGCAAGGATGTAATATATCTTTACCCAGGAACGTAACGTGTCTTCAATGAAAGACCACGATGTTGGCAATTCTTTATTGAACAACCTTAATATTAACGTTTTTGTAGGGGATGATGCAGATGTATTATGTCCATACTGAGAGACCACTAAACGCAACATATATTTTAATAGATACTACAAATATATCATGACAATACTGGGACTGTTAGACCTCTGTGGTAGTATGTCTTTACTGAGAGATGACAAACTGTAATCCATTCCATCAGCAGACCAGAAACGTTACATCTCCACAGGTAACATGTTTTGGCGAATAGTTTACAGATATGTAAGAAGTAATTCCTACTAAGTTATTAAACCATATACTTAAACTTGAAAAAAAACAATGCAGTCATCGTAAAATCTTGGCAATACGCATTAAATAAGCAATAGATTTTATTGTTCGTTTACTGATATGTATAAAGTTAATATTATTTAGCGAAAGTGTCAACTCATATATAATAATAATTTAACCTGAAATCCTGAGAAATGTGTACTTTTATCAACACTTAAAATATAATCCAAACAGTTTCTTTTGGGAACAATAAAGATGATTAATCAATTTGATTCAAACTATAAAAGATAAATTGAATGTAAAAAAAAAGATTAGATTTATAAGGGAAACATTTTTCGATGTTAATAAAAGTATCTTCTTGATATAAACTACCTAATTATTGCCTCACGAAGAAACTTATTTTAAGGTAAATATTTACCTTTTTTCAAACAGAAAAAGGCAACACTGAAACTGTTATCTCTTTAAGAGGCTTAAATTATATTTATTATTAGTTTTAAGCGTCGAAATTTATTAAATACTCGTGCACTAGTTATTAAATTCTTAATATAACGATAGTGTTTACACGCAAAAATCATTGCTGTTGGTAACAAAATATTAAGGTTTATGATAATTTCGAATAGAAAAATTAGGACTATTAAAGTCTTGGATACGTTTTTAATTTTTTAATTAACATGTAACAGAATTTCGTGATTGACGATAATTTATCCCCGTATGAACTCATTTAAAATGCATTAATGGTCTTTCCTGTTAATAATCACAGAAACTGAGGGAGAGAATGAAACTTAAAACATTTTGTTTAGAAAATAAACTGTTTTAAGGAAATAAGCCCGACCGAGATATTGATACCAGCAAACAATTCATTCAGAGACATTAATAAGTGCAGAAATAAAAGAATATTTTCAAGTATCATTGTATTATGGCAAAAATAAACTTTGATGTTTTAAGTTAAATATTATAGGGGGAAGTATATATGTATAATAAATGGTTATAAAAACAAAGGAAAAACTAGATATAAAATGTCAATAGCAGATGATAGAATCGCATCTCATGTTTAAAAATAGAATAACCCATAGTACAATGTGATTAGATGAGTTGTCATGAAAGCAATGAAGATGTTCCCCACCTGTAGAAGGACTATAAAAGTATAGACAATGATGTGTTGTGGTGCTGCCAATGTGTGATGAATCATATGGCTCCTGAGAAGGCAGTATCACATGAAAAGTATGTAGAAATCAAAGTTTTAACTAGTGGAGGCTACTGTATAAAGACAGATTGCAGCCTGACTTCATGTTTCGGAACGAGCCGTATGCAAATCTCTGAGAAGGACATACAAAACTGATACTGTTGACAACTTGCGCAATGGAAGCAGAAAGACCGAACTCTCCGAAAGATAATTTGTGTACTTCGTGGCATGTTCTCTTTACGTGATGAGGAAGAGCCAGTAAGGATCTTGCAGATGGCCCAGCTGCAGGTATGAGAGTTCTTCAAGAACAGTGATATACACATTAACGCGAAGTGGTCCCAGATAATATGTAGCTGCCTGAAGACATCTGATGGGGAAAGGCTAACAAACGGCAAGAGGGTGAAATGCACGGTAGTGGGATGAACAAACCTAGGAAAGAGGGGTGCTCTTTACAGATGATGCTAAGTTTGAATTGTTTAGCAATAATCAAGGAACGAGGAGACGTCGTATAACAGTCAGTGTACAACAGCTACAGTGAAGCGTGGGAGTGAATGATTGCAAACGCTGACTGCACATCAGTAAAGAATGTCGAAGATTTGTATAAAATCAAAGGTATACCGACTGCCGGTAAGTACAGGCAAGTTTTCATCCATCAATGCCATTCTTTCAGGAAGACATTTCATTTGGTAAGAATTCATCTTCCAACATGACAGTGACCTTGTGCACACAGCCAGTGTTGTAAACAACTGTCTGGAACATAAAGAGGCTGAAAGAACACACAGAAATCTCTTGACCATCACAAAGCCCTGATATGAACATCATTGAGTCTCCATTGGGTTACATGGGTACTAAAAAAACTTCAAACGGCAACCAAACATCTTAGATCAATTGTAGAAAGTATCACAGGATAATTTGAACAAAAATCTACAGTCATACATTGATAACATGTATGAGAGCTTGAAAATAAGGCGTCGTGCTCTATATAAAGCAAAGACCTCACATACCAAATACTAGTGCACTCTACAACGTTTTCATTTTGTTTTTGTGTATTTTTTGTTATAGTGCATTGTGTGTGTATTATATACATTTTTCAGTTGTAATTATTCATTATTTGTGCATATTCTGTTGCATATATTGTACTATATGTAATGGTACTAAAAATTAATCCATGTTTGAGGAATACTTCAAAAATTTTTGAATAAAACATCATATCAGGAAAGAGAAATTACACTCAGTCAAGGATACTATTACTAATGCTACGGTTAGAAATTGTGTGGTTTTGACTATTTAATTTAATTAAGGTCCTTTTGTTTGTTTGTTTGTTTTTTTAATTCTGAGTTTCGCCATTATTTTAACGTTTTTTTTTAAAAAAATCTGTTTATGATGCTATCGGTGAATTTAAAATTAATCTCGCCATTAGTTTGTCTCAAATGAAGAAAAGTATGGAATATTGTTAAAATAATTGTTTTAGAAAATTATTTTTAAGAAATCTCTTTAAAATACACTCGAAACAATGTAAATTTCTGTTTTTTTTTTAAATACCTATATCAAATTATCTGTCTGTATCACCGTCTACAACAACACCTTGCAGATCTAATGTGCGTTTATAGCAATTTCTACCTTGTTATCAGCGCCGACAACAGACTTACCTGGATAATAAATTGTGCTACTCCTCTCTGAGAGAGATATTATGGCTTTACTTAACTTGCATGGACATCCAACAAACACAGCAGAATCTGAAGGTTTCTCTAATCAAACTGCATTGCAGCGACTCGATTCCACCTTTTGTCCTTTTATTAGATGAGTCCGGCTAAAATATGTGAGTTGTTTCCATTTTGTTTTGTTGTTTGTTTTTTTTTTTTCACTTTTACAAAATTTCTGTTTTTGCTGACGAGATTAACTCGTTTCGATATCGAGTACACTTTAAACCCCTTTAAGTTTCTCTGAAGGGTTACAAAATAGACAAACAAACAAAAACTAATCCAAAAATGCGAGCTTCTTCCAATAAATAGAGGCGATAATTCACGGTCGTTTTAAAAAAAGAATTCCGGTTTCCGTTTAGATCTAATAGCTCATTGCTGGGGAAACGTATATAAACTCAGGCCACATACATTGGGCCACACTAGGAAACCCTGCCAGTTAGTATCTACATTTAGTAGCCGACCATTCGTCATTGTCATGATCTAATTACAAACCACGTGTACATCTATTCTTCTTTATCACACGCACCTGCCAGAATGGTTCCAGCTCCGCGGTAAGTATCAAACAAATGTCGGCGTAAGTCCGTCTTCACGCTATTTTATAATCACTTCACTTGTCACAGCTCCACAAGACTGTTACCATACCAGTCACTAAATCTTAATCTGTTGTTATTATTATTATTATTATTATTATTATTATTATTATATTATTATTATTATTATTATTATTATTATATTATTATTATTATGTTCTTGAGACTTTCTCTCTTTCTCTGGTTTCCATACTAATAGTAGAATCTTTAAACGGGGGATAAAATATCTTAAGCTCAATTTTTTCGTAGCTATCATTGATTTATTCTGTTTAAAGATTATACTTTTAATAATTTTGTTGCTATTATTATTATTATTATTATTATTATTATATTATTATTATTATTATATTATTATTATTATTATTATTGTTGTTGTTGTTGTTGTTGTTGTTTACAAGAAAGGGAAACGATGAGATTATCCCTTCAAGTCTCAAAAGTTTCAGTTTACCTTTTTTATGACTATCTGTCTCCTTTCACGTCCAAGATGTTTTCGTCAGCAGTAATAATTCATTATTTTCTACTTTGAGCTGGGTCTTGAGGATATGTCAACAATCTTTAGGTTATCTAAAGAGAATCCATGGCTTAGATGCACAGCAACAGAAGTAAGAAGAAGGCATCTAAGATTTTCTGTCTTTTTTTTTTTTTTTTTCTAGAGCTTAAACAGCCGGTGTACGGGATATTCTTTATCTCTGTTAACCCGCCGATTTAGCTCATCTGTTGACGTTTGCGTCTAGATTCTGCTAACATTATAGTAACTTTATCATTAGTGTTACCATGGCACAGCGCCATTAAAGAGAGGTTTTGCTATTTAGCACAGAAAGGTTTCTGGTAGCTTATTTGTCTCGTCGTTCACAGAGAGAGAGAGAGAGAGAGATGATGATGATGATGATGAGAGAGAGATGGAGAGAGAGACTGATAGAGAGAGAGAGAGATAGGCGGATATTTGGAATCTCATCATTTTCTTGGAGTTAATATGTAAGTAAACGCACCGGAGATTTTCCCCTAAACGCCTTGAAGATCTGAAAACATAACAGCGCTGGCGTCCGATAAAAATGAAATCGTTGCAGTTGTCAGAAATAATTTCTCAGTGGTTTTACTTGTTCTTCTTTTAAATATAAAAGTGCGTACAAAGGTCAAAACGATCCAAAAAACCTCTTTTGTCAAAACTCTTCGCGAATACTAGTTTATTAGTGCAAGTTTTGTTATTCTGTCCATCTTCTAAAGAGAATTGTACAGGACTTTTCAGCTCTAGTGTGGCCCGGATATCCCTCATAAGATGGATTTTTATCCACTACACCGTGTAAAAAAAAAAAAAGACTAACAAGTTTTGAACTACTTATTAAATTAACGGAAATTATCTTGTAATAAAAAAAAGAGTCATATATTTATTGAACTGCAGGTAGGTGTGAGTAATACTGTGGAAGGTGGTGGTGTTTTAAAGGTGTTCATATTACGCAGCATCTGGCATCGGTAGGATATAGAACAAATACAATTAGGAACGCAACGATCTGACGCCATGCCTACTATCAGGATAATATGAAGTGCCCGCCGGTTTGATGTATTCTCAACGCTTAATAAATGATTATCACTAAAGATCAACAATTTTTTTTTTTTAATTTATGTATTTAATTCTGAGGGGTTGTATCCAATAATACACACAAATCGTGTTAATTGTCTCAGATAATTTCTGAAAATGCAAAATTAATAAAGAACAGGGGAGTAATCCATAAATTGCATTTAAAAGCTGAATTCACACATTGGGGAGATCTAGAAATCTCTGTGTGTACCGACGTCATATCTCTCTCTCTCTCTCTCTCTCTCTCATCTCTCTCTCATCATCATCATCATCTCTCTCTCAGACTCTCTCTCTCTCTCTCTATCAGTCTCTCTCTCCATCTCTCTCTCATCATCATCATCATCTCTCTCTCTCTCTCTCTCCTTTATATATATATATGCATATCAGAAAATATGAGAAGAAAACGTTTAGTAAAATACTATTTACAAAAAAAAATATATATATAAATAACTATTTTATATCGGCGATTAACGAAAGCACAACAAAACAAATCTTGGTATTTTCAACTTGATTTCTGACAAAGTCAAAAGGAAAATCTGCACATGAATCAACAAGGATTCTGTAATTCTAAAAGATGGTCAAGATGCTGATGTCATCAGTGCTATGTTCTGTAAGTGGCGTGACTTAGTAAGGTCGTCCTGAAATACGATTGGCGAATCGCTTGCAGCTACAACAGAACGTTTTTCCGGTGGAACCCGATTTCTTTTGAAATATTTAAAAAAAACTACTTTAAACGAATAAAATAAAACCATTTTATTTCTTATCTGTTTGTTCTATCTTTTTCGTCCTTGTTTTTCTGTGATTTGCATTCAGTACACATCAATGCTCTTGATGGAATGAAGAGTTAGAAAGACAGATATCGATATACAGTATATAACAAAGAGGCACTTTAGATCGGTATTGATCTTCAAACAGTAATTAATAAATTCCCTCTGATTCTCTTTATGGCAAATCGAGAAATTTACAAACCATTTTCTGTTAGTTTCGTGCATATTTCATAGACTGCTCACACTTTTATGTATGGTTAAGCTCTATGATCTTCCTTCAGAACTGGCTTCTTCAGGAAGGCATGGATCGATAGGAATCTTCACCGTGCTGTAAATCTTTCCACGACGATAGTGACAGACTGCTCCGTTCGATCTCCGATAACTCGAGGATACTTTTCTCGTTTAAGAACGCGCAGTCACTCCGCCACCAGAGGGATCTCGGAATTTCCGGGATGCTATCACAACGAGCCATTGCTCCGCCATTGGGAGGGTGCGGGAATTTGTCGGTCCGTTATTTAGAACACGGCCAGAAACATCATCGCTTTGGATCAAAGTGTCTATAACTTGTCTGCGTTTTCTCCAAATCCGGCCGACTTGGCTTTGAAGATGATTTAACGGTGATCGCACACGGACAAAGGTTGCAAAAAAAAAAAAAAAAGCTTCCATCGTTCGTGGCAATCTTCCGTCCACGTGCACGAGTTGTATCTTCGCCGCATCTTGTCCTTCGTACGCACAGAATACTATAAATGTTTTATTACTGGCAGTAAGATTACTAGATAGGACGAAATGTGAAATAAGATTAAAAATATTTTTTTTCCTTAATGTATCTTGTTTTTGTTGCTGCTAGTTTGTTTAATTCGAAGAGTACTGACATTATCAGAATCTTCTGAACCAGTTTTTCGTTCAGCAGATCAAAATCGCAAGCGAGTGCCGTGGAAAATAAATATCTATTCCTTTCTACACGCACTACCACAGTTTTTAAATAACTATTAAGGTTAAGTTAGTTCGGGTAGTGCTATAATTCTGATCACTTCTGAACTCTGTACAATTTATATACCTATCTATTTTCTTTGGTGCAAAATTCTACACAGGGGCGGATCAGATTAAATGTAAACGAACTTCGTTTATTAAAACTGTTTTTGATGCTACGTTGATCATATTTATATCGTCAGAACTATTGACGCTATTCCATAAGTTTAAGGGAAAAGCTAAGTAAAGTCTACCTTTACGTGGAATTTACTAATTCAATCTATTTTTACGTGATATATATTTAGGGGGTTAATTAAAGAGCTGTTTTTGCCAAGGTTGTCTCCCATGTGGAAAGCTTACCCCCCCCCTTGTAAAAGCCGATGTACGACGCAACTAGCCGCTGACTGTCTAGTTCTAAGAAGGCTTCTAATTAACCTGTATCCCTGTGAATGTAGACTACAGAGCCAACAGCAGTCCCCACAAAGTTTAGGACAACTGATCTTCCGTGCATCTCTCCCAAGAAGCGATGTTTTCATCTGTTAATCGATAACATTTCCATTGCGAATTAATTTTAAAAAAAGTCTTGTTCATACTAATTAAGGGGGCGAGGGGGACGGTGATTTTTGGAGTTTAAAAACAAACCCTAAGCAAAATAACCATTCCAGCAGAGTCAGGATAGAACACCCCTCACCCCTTCGATTTTCGGTGTTGCCGCAAAAGATATTTACAGAGTTGACCTACTGGCGCATTAATAGCTTTCCGCTTTTCACAAAAACAACTTTAATTTATGCTTCGGGCATTACTTTCAGTTAGTGTATGCTAGCCAGTGGGTCTCAAAGAATGGAAATTGGTATGTAATGAAGCGTGTTAAGATATCTGCATTTTATTGCAAGAAGCAAGAATCTTGTTGGTTTGGCACGTTTCTTTTCAAGAGAGGTTCTGTTTTTAAATCAACCGATTAAAGAAACCAACTTGTCACAGCCCTTAAATTTGAAGAAAATCTGAATCCTTGAAATGCAAGTGTCACCGAGAACTAAATCAAATACGTACATATACATACATGCAATGCGAACCTATATACACGCATTTATATGCTCACATACATGCACATAAATTTTGCAATCAGACGATTTCATAATAGTGATACATTCAAGCATCCATTCAGAGAGAGAGAGAGAGACACACACATATATACGAACAACAGCTTAAATGTGTATTGGACATACATATAAGTATGTACAAACTTTTCAGAGTTTATCGAATGAAAGACTAGCCACTACCACTCCGTTGTTCCCAGTTTACCGAGTGGGAAGCAGGACGAGTCATGAACACGATGGAATGTGCTTGGTCGAAGTTTTCGGACTTCTCACGTGGTACCATTAAAGACAGATTTTGGAAAACCATATGAGCCAGTAGTTATACGATATTCCAACAGGGAAATAAGAATTTCGTGAACCATCGAATTTGATTCAAGAAATGATTGGTTGTATTTTCGGGAGATGATATTAAAGCACCCGGTACCACGTCAGACTTAGACTAAATGTTATCCATTAATGGTTTCGTATATTTCAGTACAAGTCAGGAAATACGAAAATGTACCGAATGGCTCAGGAATTTACGTAACAGTAATGATTTGGCATTTTCACTTTAAAATACGGGAACCTCAACATAAAGTAAGCGACACTAGGTTGTTTTTATTATTCTCTTATTGGCCAAAACCAAAAACATTATAGAAAACTTTAATAGATTTTTGGCGTATTTCAATTTCTCACGCACGCAGGATTGACGTGAGAAAAACGGATGTATCACGATCTGTGTAAGCAACGTAAATCGGGGTGTGGCGTGCGTAAAACTACTGCTGTGAACACGGAGACGCTATACAGAAGCTCGGGGTAGCAGATAATGGGAATGAGAGATGATGCCTATTTTTCTTTTTTTTTTTTTCTTGTATAAACATGTGAAGGAAATCTGGGCCGCACCAGTTTAAGAAAGCGAAGCGATTCATTGACCCGAAGAACATTTGTAAAACCAACAACAGGGTGCCCATCAGAACGGAAGTGGTCCTGGAGATTGAATAATGGGCCGTCGCCCTATGTCGAACGTCTAGACTGTCAGGTGAATATAACAACTAATTCGGACGATCAGTATTTCTGGCGGCACTTTTTCGGGGAAAGATGGCTTCGCGGACGGGCTTGAAGTCAGGAAAACGCTGAGAGAGAGAGAGTTTGGTTGTTTCTTGAAGTTGTAGGTCCGTCGTCTGTGTGGCAGCGGACGATATAACATATAGAAGGTATTTAAAAATGATAGGAAAACTTTTTTTTTGGCGCTAAGTCAGAATTAAAAGGATCTCCTCTTTCGGCCTCAATAGGCTTTCTTTACTGAAACTGTTAGGGGAGTTCACATAATAGGCTAACCACGTTATTTAGAAAAACAATTAAATGTATGGGTGTTATTTACTGAAAATAAAGGGCTTTGGTTACGTTTCGAAACCTTTTTCTGTCGCAGTCTAAGAGCTGTATTGGAGTACGATGGCGTGGAGCTACGGAAGGAAATATTTTTGCAGCAAGCACTTCTGGTTTTGAATTTACTGAACACCAGAAGAGTCTCTACCCACCAAGACTACAGTCTGGTGATGGCGTCAGAGAAATATCGACTAAACTTTAAGAGAGGGCATTGATGTTGGAAAACTCCAAAGATTTAATTAAGTACTGGTGTCCAAAAAAGGGGGGGCTACCAATAAAAAAAAAAATTTCTCTTGTTCAAAGATTAATTCAGCATCTTGCTTCAGAGGCTCCAGCATAAATGACTGCTGCTGCTTTTCTTCACCTTCTGATGATTCTCTGAATTGTGGTCCAAGTCATATTGTATTTTTTTTTTCCCCTATGAGAGTGTCACCAAAGGTCTGCAAGGTCCAAGATGGCAACACGAGTCTTGCAAAAGCAGCCTGAAGAGAATTCGAAAGCGAATTATTTTGGACGACTGTCCACAGTTCCAGGCACCGGTCGACTATCTGAGAACGATCTGGATGGATGGATGTTGTCATCCATAAGAATGAAGTTATCTCTTATATCAGCGAAGTATGACCCCGGCGCAAGCTTTACAGCTCTCTTCCCTGTCCTTACACCTTTCATGACGAACCACCTGAAAAGCATGGAGGTTATTCTTGACACTTCGGATAATTCATCCCACATCATCAGTGAACCCACAGTATTCGTGTGCAGTAGCTCTGGCGTCTTGAAACCTCCCGCCATTGCTTTTTCAATACAATGGCGGGCTAATCTGTGGAGTCCACGGTCTACACCCCAGTCCCGCGTCGCCATCCGGTGGTCCATGGTTAGTGGCATGCGGATAGCTTTTCTTGGCTATGCACTATTAGCATGAAGCCTCGTGAGTGCAGCTTTTGTTCGGGTACTGGCAACTGTTGCATTTTGAATCGGAAAAGTTTTCTTCTTGACTGCCAAAATAACAGCATACAGCATAATGGCGTGGAATTCAGGAAGCCGTATATTCAAACGAATTTAAAACCTGACATACTGAGGAAAAAAAATGTGGTTACACCGTTGGTGAGCTCTTCAAAAATGGAGTAGGTTAGGATTAAGATTAAAGTTGGGGACCAATAATTGTACTGGCATTATGTGTAATATTCATAGTTTATTAAGAATCCTTTAAACCTTAGCAGATTTTGAGTATTTTATAATTTGAATATATTCTATGTGTGTGCGAAACTATACAGCATCAATATGCTGCGTAGTCTATATGCTTATATTTGCACATAGATGGATAAAGGAATGTAATATTACTTAAGTACGTATGCATTAATAAACATTAAAAAGAAAAACCAAAAACAATAAATAATACGATGTATATGTATATACATAATTTAGGGATAGATAAAATGTGTACATATATATATATGTATATCACCAAAAATGTTCATGCTGATAAGTATCTTCAGCGAAGCACCCATCCAGTAACTGATAACGCGTTGTCATATTTATATTCCATAAATTTAACTTAGAAATAGTAAACAAAACCTTACACTACTCAGACATGATGGACGATTATCAGCTTCCTTACCGCCGACTTAGATTAGATTTCTACTATTTTCGAAGGATGACGCAAATATTATAACGGGTATAAACGAGTTCTTAACAAAACGTTTTGATGCGTTGCTTCAGCAGCCAAGAGATAACGAGCTTTTTTTTTTTTTATTGTCGTCGGTGTAGCTTCTCGCATACCCACGTAGAAGTCTTTTTAATGCCGTAGTAATGGCGATGTGTAAGCGGGGTTTTTTTTTTACAGAGCTGACTCCTGGGTACTCAGGAAAGAAGATGCTTTGAGACTGTGGCCACGCGAGAGCTGTGGGAAGTTCCGTCATCATCCGAAAGCATCTGGTCTCAGTATGCTGCCTGGTTTTTACAACGGTTTAAGAAATATGCCATTGGAATACTAACATATCCTTCAGAAAATGAAACAAACCATATTTCAGCCCATTCGATGAAAATCCCGCTTCCTTACCCGAACCTCGGATGAGGACAGTAAAGCTGGAGGCGTTTGTTTAAGTCTACTTCAAATTCAGGTATGATCACCCAGGTTTAAAGTGATAAAATCTGGAAGGCAGTTAGAGATGCGCCGACTTAGTCGAATGTCTTTCAAGATGTCTTCTTATCATATAGTTTGTCGCGTTGAGTCTCCATTGGCCAGGGAATTCTCTGTAGCCATGGTAAGAGAATTTTGGTGGTAAGCGTGTCGAGTTATGGTAGGAAGCTCTTGTTGCGGTGTTGCCGTTAAAGGCCATCCATATCGCCATGCTGCAGGAATGTCATTCGCCTGGGAGACCTTTGCACTAAATTTGGCCACAGATGCGCGAAAAATATCGCACCCGACCCATCTACTAGGGTTTTAACCAGCTTACTTCTCCATTGTCGATCTATTGATGCTTTACGCCCCTTACATCCTACAGAGCGACATTCCCATGAGTTTTTCTCTCTGGAGAATCCGGTAGTTTGCTTTTGGTCCCATGGGCATCGATGACAGCCTTTGAGGGATTTTAACTCCTATGGACACCCGTTACCGACTGTACAGTGACAATATTCTACCACAGGTGTTGTTCTGTCTTCTGTAGTTACTTGCAGGAACAGAAAGAAAATTCTGCAAACTTTGTGCAGACGTTAGGATGAAGGAAGATGTTTTGATGTTGTAATCGTGAACTTTACAAAAACAAATGCGTTCCCTAAGTTTCAAGCTGATTGATCAGAATTTATTTCCTTATTGGAGCTTCTCCATCGTCAACTACCGGAATCTCATCTTTCCGAATTGGAAACTTCTAATTTGTTGTTTGACAAAATGCCATATAAAAGAGAAGCGTATTAAATACGTCTTTTAAGCTAGAAATAAAAAGAAGTCATATTGACAAGATGATGCAGACAAAACTGCTCGTCCACTCTTCCGCTGCATGGCGATGTCTTGAGATTTTCAGATTAGGATGAACTGTCCGTTTACATTTCAAGAATTTACGGAGACTGATTCCACCAAATCAAAGCTGATTTCTTTTATCGAACAGTTTGATTTCTTCATAGTCAAGACGTCTTTGAAACGCTAGAGGAATCTTCCCAACTCGGAGTTCTACTTGGTTCTATGCCAACAGTCATCATACACATGGTTCACAGTCGTGCAGTTAGAGAGGATACACGAAACTGACGTTCCTCTCTCTCTCTCTCTCTCTCTCTCTCTCTCTCTCTCTCTCTCTCTTTCTCTCCTCTCTCTCTCCCCCTGTTTTTGCTTCGATTATGTAATCATCACCACAAAATTTGCCGTCGGTTTGAAACCAGCCAAGTGCTGCGCTGTTCACAAAAAACAGTCCTTCTCTGCATCCGGCCGTACAATCATGACAATCCTCACTTGAGACGTGAAAGGGTGAATTTAGCCGATGGCTCCAATGCTCTGGAAGATTTTCTCAGTTCCCTTAGCAAAAAGGCTTTTAATAGACACAGGTAAACCTTACTCTTTTCAGTTCTGGAGAAAAAGTGCCTTTCATGGTTGAATTCTGATGTCATATATCCGTCCTATCAGTCGTCTTTAAATGTTCTGTCTGAACGAATTTGAATACAACGCTGAGACGAACACCGTCTCCTCTGTATTCTTTCCTGGATATGTTAGGAGCGGAACTAGTAGGATTCATGTTATTTTATTTTTAAACCTTTCTATTTCTAAATTTCCAAACTATGTAATTCTTCTGCCCCATAAGCTGACTGTACGATTCTCTTCATCAGGTACGAATCTTATTTTGCTGCTCTTCGAGACCATAAGAGCGACCAACAAAGAGCGTCTAATACTAACAAATTAATTGGGAAAAACATGTCAAGCGTATTTCTGAAATCCCGGCACCTTCTTATATGCAAAGCTGGGATTTTCATTGGACACGTGATCTAATTACAATTCTTGGTATCTTTGAGCGGCCCAGCCTTGGGCTAACAAACTAAATTCAGCTGATTAGTGGCAGCTTATCGTATATAATCTCTGATGTTGTACAGTCAGGTGGTTGTGCTCAATTTATTACTTGCATCAACCTTTTTGTATACCGTTTCGACGATGACCTTTTCGACAGAGGTTCGTTATTCCCTCATCTCCAGCAAGGTCAGCTCTTTTCTTGGAATTAGCATGGCAACTGTCCGTCTTTCCATATTAGTCTTCAATTGTCATGGTCTTCACTAGAATTCTCTCAGCTTTCGAATACCACCAAATGTGTGGAATGATGATGTTTCGATTTTTTTTTGTTGTTGTTTGCCCAAAGCTGCTGAAAACAGTGACAGTTACTAGCATGTTCCGCCTGTGCACTGACTCAGAGGAGACCATCAAACAAGTGTCTAATTTTCCCAGTCGTTGTACCATGAAACAGCTTGTCAGCGGATTGACTAGACAGCTTACCAGTTACCCAGCCAATCTCCCTCCACCCTTCTTACTCTTGCCGTTTTCATTTGGCTCTGCGGTACTTGAGTTGTCAGTTGCTACATTATACTCTTCGCATCTTCTACCAGTACGACAAGCGAGCCTGTACGTTCGGTTTCAGCGACTGCGCATCTTCTTTTGTGCTGACGCATGCGATTGGAGTATCGCAGAGAGGTGAGAATGAATCAGGCTTTCCGATTTCGAAGCAACAGTCGTCCTGTTGACGGCCCGTTTCTGCTGTTTTGTTGAGTCGTCCTTTTGACTGTTGGCATCGGCAGTGTTTCTAATGGAAGATTAGGCATCAGCAGTGAATGCGTCATAGTTGTGGTTTCTGTCTTCGGGTGCATGTGTGTGTACTGCGCTATCGATTTGTCAGAGGGTTACGAGCAGGTACAAGAAGATGAGTAAGTCTTCTCTGGTGTGTAGTTATGAATGTCTTTCATCTTCCTTATGACACTTAATAACATATGATCTGCCACTAATATTTAATTTTTTTTTATCTAAATCTCTGGGGTATTTGTTTTCCGACAGAAAAATCTCTTAAAACTGCAAACACACCAGCAGGGTATCGGGTGAGGCTGAGCCAGGCGGGGTCGGAGAATACGACCCGTCACTAATCATCCTCTTTCTTCGTTTCTCGAAATTACGCTATCCCATCCCTTCAGCACTGTGGACGGAATCTCGTACTTTAAAACAGGTCTAAATGGAGGCATACAGGAGACTAGAATTGGCGGAGACTGGCTGTTGATCTGCCAGCCCCAACACCGAACGACCTTCGCCATCTTTTTCCTTGAAGACCTCATCTACTAGACCGCTTACATTTTTCTTCTTATTTTCCATTTAACTTAGCGTCTTCCGCAGAGTTTCCGACGTTTTATTAGCTTCTCTCTCTCTCTCTCATCTCTCTCTCTCTCTCTCATCTCTCTCTCCTCTCTCTCTCTCTCTCTCTCTCTCTCTCTCTCTCTCTCCTCGTCTCTCTCTCTCTCTCTCTCCTCGTCCTCTCTCTCGCGTCTCGCTCTCTCTCTCTCTCGGCGTGGACACCATTTGTCTACAAGAAAGGGGGGAAAGGACCTAAGAACCAAGCTCCGAGCTATTCTCACCACCAATACTATAATCGTAGATGTAAGTACTTTCAATAACAAATCTGTGATGTCCGCTCGGTAGTAAATGGACCTATACCAGATAGTTTCCCTCTGATTTTTATATTCTTCTCTCTCTCTCTTCTCTCTCTCTCTCTCTCTCTCTCTCTCTCTCATCTCCTCCTCTCTCTCTCTCTCTCTCTCTCTCTCTCTCTCTCTCTCTCTCTCTCTCTCATCAGCCGAGTTAACTTCGTGACCACAGCAAACCTACAAGCACACCGTGAACGTTACCAGCCCATAGCTGGTTAACTTCCATTCCGAATAAATTAAATGTACTCTATTTACTTCCGCTACAAACACCAAGTATTTCTACTTTTGAAAACGGATTATTATTTTTCTCTTACCTTTTTAAAGCTGGCCGACGCCAAGGTGAATAAAAGCTAATTATCTGTTCCTGTCACGGAGTAGTCGCGTGAAGAAACCCATCTCCAAGCCAGAAGATTTTTTTTAAAAAAAAGCTAATATGAATGAAGTGAAATTATGCAACCAAATTTTCTGACCATTAAATGTAATTGAGCTTGTGAAACATTAAAAAGAGAGGAGTTCAGTAGTGCGCCTATTTCTTTTGGGGGCGTATTGTTCTTTCAAACCGCAAGAATGGAAATTTACCACTCTGTGTGTTTTGTTAATTAAGACTTGGGTTGTAAACAGATCTGAGAACGAATCTAATTATCTGTTATAGTAAATCGATGTAATATTAGCTTTTCGTCCTTCTGAGAGAGAAACGTTCGAACACCGCAATAAATCGAACTAGAGGAGAAAGGTCCAGAGAAGCTGCTTTCAAAGAGAAAATTCGGTAAAACGACTTCACAGCACGACGAGCTAATATCGGGGGCACACTGGTAAAGAACCCTGAAGAGTGTATGCCTTTTTAATATCATTCATAGTTTTATTTCCGTTCTTTAATAATTATATGTTTTGGGGGAATGCTTAAATATTTAGAGCCAGTAATTACGTGCAAACATCGCAAAATTTAGAAAACGTGTGCTAATTTACACGGTCAGTTGTCGTGTCGGATGATTGACTTTGACGGATGTCTTGTAGAATATTGCGACACTGGTGCCCATGTGTTTTAAAGAATATCCTTGAACGCAAAATGGAACCGTCTGCCATTGAAAAATAAAAGTTTTTTCTTTAAGCATTTTTGGCCGAGTGCATATTGGTGTCCCATTAATTATACTGCTACAAAAAGAGTTGGTTTTTTAAAAAAAATCGTTTTGAATGTTTTTATTACCTAAATTAATTTAATAAAATTTTAAAATAATTTTCGAAAAGAACCAATTTCTCGATAACCCTTTTACTAGTGCTCGTAAACTACACAGTCACAGTCATTGAAAAATATTTTATATTTCTTACATAAATTAATTATTGCATTAATTATATTATATGATTGTTAATCAGTACTTGTAGGGGGGAAAAAAGTGAGACAGGCATTTCTCACCGAAATATCCTCTTTTATGCTGGGTTAATTATTGTGTTGGTGACTCCACAATTATGACAGCCAGTGTATATATATACACAGAGTCACCGAGACTTCGAGTAGACATTTTTAACTTAATATAATTATCAGACCTCATCGTTCACCCGCCAGATCTGACAGCAGAATTTCTACACGGATTGTCAAAAAAAAAAGTAATGCTTCGATTTAAAACGAAGATTAGCCTTTAATGTTTGGGGAAAATCGCTCCAAATTCGATCCCTTCCGGGGTTTGATGCAGATTTTAGTTTTCTTTTTACCTTCAGTCTTTTCTAAAATGCAGGCAGATAAAACATACACGGCCGCCGATAAGGACACCGACATCCCTAGATATCTGTTATTGAGGTCCGTGCATGCACGAAGGGAGCCAGCTCGGATCAAACACCTGCTGATGAAAGACGAAGGAAAACCTAAAATCACCTGAGTCGAGTTCGTGCTTCTTTTAAATCCCAGCTCTTTTCTCACTGATCGAAAACCCTTCTTTACTTTATAATACCTGGCATACGAAACTTAAACACCACCTCCTGTCTTTCACGTATGGAGTGACGTAAACGTGTCACGTAAAGATGGCCCTTCGACCCCTTATATCAGTCACTTGATATCGAGACTACTTTTCTCCCTGGAGCCTACGCTAGGGGGACTTGATGTGAAGGACCATTCGTCTGACGTGGGACAGGTTAAGATTTCTTTTTACATAATTGCAGTGTATTGCAGCGTCCTTAATCACAGTCTTTTGCTCTGCTGAGTGAAAGAATGGCAAATAAAAGGAATTACGGTGTGAAGGTTTGCGCAAATTTCTGTTAAAAAGAACAAAACGTGATCTTTTATTGATAAAACCAAAAAGAAAAAAGAAAATTTTGTTGTTTTTTTTTTTAATTTTAACAAAACGAAAGATTAGTACTAAATAGCTGACCTTTTGGGAAACATTTGTCGAACCTCCGGCGGAAATTGTAGCAGCAATCTCGACGAAATTCGTCGGAAGTCTGCCAAGTGTTTGTTCGAAAGATCAGCTTTACATGATATTAAACACGTCGCGTGTAAATGAGAGCAGCCATTGATGCATTTTTTTCTACCACAAGCGCGCAGAAAACCAAAAAAACAGAAGGGTCGAGTAGCTCCTTACCATCTACGAGCGGCAAAAACTGGCGAGTTTCGAACTCTTGCCTGTACGCGGGCCGCCGAACGTGGAGGCGATCTGGCCCCACTTTCCTCCAAGGCACCTACCCACAGACGGTTCGAGCACTTTAAGGAAATAAAATTTTAAAAATCAGAAGAACGCGAGATCCCTAACTGAGCAAGAACGTTCCAATTACTTCGCCATTAAAGTATAGCCCGCGGTTGTTCTTGAGGTAACAGCCGTGGCCAACCCGCGGCGGGGCGTGGCCCTGCAGAGTCGGGAAGACGATGCTACCCGGGAGGGGTTCTGATACGACGCCAGATCGATGCGAAGCGAGCCCGCAGGAAGCATCTCTGGAGTGCGAGAAAACCTTTAGAAACTGTCACCGCGCGGCGACGGGTTAATAGCGGCGAACACTCGAGGCGCCTTCGGTTTAAAAAAAAAGAGAGAGAGAGAGAGGAGAGAGAGAGAGAAGGACGAAGAAGAAAATGTACAGCAGTTATCCGTTCAATTTAAGTACCGACCGATGACTTGTTTTCCGTAATTCCGCGCAGTATAACTTCTTAAATAAGGTCGTTACAAACAATTACGACCAACTCTTGCAGCATCCAAGCTAAATATTTCTGTAACAAAATCCCGTTGTTCATGGTTTGTTTCTGTCATCTCTTCTATCAGAAGCAACGGGCAGACTTATTCGCTCTGCGTTCAGTGTTCTTGTGTACTGCACCTTTTTTTTTTTTTTGGTTGTTCTTAAAGGAAACAAGCTGGCGTAGAAGATTCTTTAGTTCCTAGTGCACAAGATGGACGGATGATGACTTTGGCTCTTTACATGATTTCGGTTTCAGCAGATGATTTGAACAGAGACGGGAGGGCGGCTTTTTTTAATATCATGACGAGTTATGCTGTCCGCGCACTTTTCTGCTGACAGATTTTGTCTTTAAACGCTTTGAGGAATTGCAGAATACAAATAATATCGATAATCGATGGTTGAGATGCCTAATATAGAGCGGTTTTATTTGACTGTTTTTAAACACTTCTGATTTGTTTTTCGGGTCAGTAATCTTTTCATCAGTGAAGCTGAACGTGGCTAGAAAATGAGCGCTCAGCAGGGACCGAGGCCTGGCGAAACTAGGATCGTATTCGCCTGCCTTCGAGTTCGATCTGCCAGTATCCGCATTTCACCGGAAATGCGGAAGAGCGCGCTTCCTGGACTAAAGCCGAAAGATGAGGTTGATACCTCCGCTGTGAGAAACAAACTTCCTCCCCTCGAAACCATCTCACGTTAGTTCACTAAAGGAGAGGCAAGCCGGCTAATAAGGACACTAGCCGGATAATAAGGACACTCAGTCGCTCACGGCTGTCGAAAATTGCTAATCTAGCTTTCGATAAATCAACGACAGGATAATTAACTTTGGCAGAGTCAGACTAAGCCCAGTTACTGTCATTTCTATTGATGCACATCTCATCATGATGCGATGTCTTAGATTTTGGAAGTTAGTATTCCTGGATCACCATCTATGATCCAAGATAAACCAGGAAGGACAGATACTCACCTGATGGGCTCCAAACTGATGCCCATACAATAAGTAAATAAAAGGTGTGCCAACAACAACAACAATAATAATAATAATAATAATAATAATAATAATAATAATAATAATAATAATATAATAATAATAATAATAATAATAATAATAATAATAATAATAATAATAATAATAAAGTAGTTTGCTGTTCCATCCCTTAAAAGACTCGTGTGTGCTGTACCTTGGCGTATTGGAACCAGGTTCTCTTCTCTGATGAGAGTAAGTTCACTTTTCTGGTAGCGGTTCACAGTTCGTGTCTGACGAGAACCAAACTAACGTAATGATCGCCGTAACGTGTTAGAGAAAAGCTGTTTTCGGGTGGCAGCGGAGTTCAGGTCTGAAGCTGTTATTTCCCGCGACCACAAAAGTGAACCGATCACTGGACGTTACAGGTCAGGGATAGCTAGGTGCAGTCATTAGACCTGCTGTTATACTGTTAGTACGAAGTTGCAGTAACTAATTCTCGTTCATGGACCCTACTGCAAGAAGCCACCCTCAGTTTTAGATTAGGTAAAACCACAATCAAGTGGGTGGAGGGAAATTCCACGACCTAAACCCCCATTTAAAAAATATCAGGATGATCTCTCCCGGGGGAGGGGACAGTAGACGGCAACCACGTGCTCCCAGAACCATTCCGGAACCGCGTCAGGTGGTGACAGAAGAGTGGGATGCGCTGCCACAAGGTGGACAGTAGGCGATGAGTGAGTGGGACGGTGGGGGGGGGAGGGGAGACACGCCTGTGGCGCAAACCAGGGGAAACCAACTACCCGCTACAGAAGATCACGTGACGTGACTTTAGAATGACCTGGCCCGCAAATATCGATTTCTTCTCGAATTTTTTTTTTTTTTTTTTTTATTTTCGACTAAAATTCTGGAACGAAGATTTAAAAAAAAGGAAACTCTTTGTTCTTCATTTCATTGATCGAATGACCACATTACAAAAAATTTCGGGGCCGATCTTCCTCTCTGTTAGTTCATCCAACAGCAATCTGTAGTCGTTTTCATGTGAAACTTCCTGCCACCGGTTGCGATCACGTGGTCCGTGCCGTAAAGGATTCTGGGAAAGATCGCGCGGCGAGAACGGTGCCACGAGTCGCTTGACTTACGCCGATTTTTTGGCTACCAATCGGATTATCTCCATTAACTTCTTTAACTTCTTTCGGATCATTTCTGAGAAGCCGCGACGAGTTATTTTAAGCCAGTCCTCTCCCCCCCCCCTGGTACCCGATAGCACATCTGTCGGTCTCAAAATAGAGTATCGATTTCGATCAAAGGGTAACTTCCAACCTCTCCTGTTGTAAGTAAATCTAATTAATTCTTGGGGGGGGAAGAGGAAAATTAACAACTTTTACTTCAAAGTTTCCGCTTGAACGCGATCGGGAAAAAAAGGGGGGTTCCTTAATTGAAAAGAATTAATCTAATTAAAACATGAAACGTAATTGGAGAAAGAAGAAATGTCTAACAGCCCGCGATCGATACGTGAGGTTTCGAGTTTCAGTGTAGAAGTCATATGAGAACTTACTCCGGTGTATAGTCTCTTTTTCCCGTTTCATACCATGTACCCGGTCTGGTGCGTGAGGTAAATCAAAATAATAAAAAAAACGCAACTTTTGATTGTTCGTTTAAAAAGGTAAATAAATTTTTGTTTGTTTTTTGTTTTTTTTTCTTTCTTTTTTTTTTAAAAAAATAAATAAATAATAATGGAAATTCTCCTAGTTTTGTTATTACATCTCTCTTAGAACAAAACGGACGTCGGAGAAAGTTTTGGCGAATCCGTGGAATCAGGGAATCCTTCGTTTAGTTTAGTTTAACCTGTGGGTTAACAAAGGGGAAGAAAGACGGCCGTCGTGGCTGCTCGGGGGGAGTTCCCGGGAGAGAGGAATAGCCAGCCATCAGTTCGAAATTTAAGCCAATTACTACTGCCATTATTACCAGAATTTCCAATGCGTCGGGTTCATTAACAGATCAATTCCCCAAACGTTTTCCTGCGACTAAGACTGTTGACAAAGCGGTCCCCAATTCTGTGATATATTTTGAGCGTATTTTTTTAAAATTATTTAAATGCAAAATATAATTTTTAAAAAAATGATATTCTTTAAAGATAATACAATGATAAGGACGTGCTTTATTATTCAAACCTGTAGCTGAAACGAGAACTCTGTCTTCCTACCGTCGATCAACGCCCAAGGTTCTTTGTTACAAATCTGCTTTAGGTCACCCAATGGTTAACACCTGGCTAACTTTGTCTCTCTCTCTCTCTTTTTTTTTTTTTTGTCAGCTTGCATTTATTAGCTTTCTTATTTTCCTTAGAAAATGTCATTTCACGGAAATGCTCAGAGCGAACCGAAAGAACTGCAGGTTGTAAATTCCGGTTACAGAAGTCTTAGCTTTCATCTCATGCGATATCGGATGTAGAGACTTCAAAATCCCAGCACCAGTTCTGCAATATCTTTTTTCTTAAGAAAATATCATTAAATAAACATTATGCAGGATTTTCAAGAGGATGACAGTGCCGATGAATCCAATGTAAAATAACATTTTCGATGCCGGGGGAAAAAAACAAGGTATATACAGCGGACGGTTTGGTATTTAGTCTGATACACAAGTGTTTTTGCTTTTATTCACACTGAGGTCCTTTAGAAACATTAGCACTACCCCGACCGATCGACGACAGCACGAGAGATTGCCTCAGCACTTCGTCCTTTAAACAGATATATTGGGCGGCGTTTGAAGGAGTGACTGCCATTAATTTCAAGATTCCGATCTCGGTCTGTGTTCATGAACATTGGGGCTCTTATTGAAAAAATCCAATAACCTCAGGAACTATAATGGACCAATGAGGTTGATCTTCTAGCCTGACAATGAGGCGCCTTCGTAAGGCAACAGGAGTAACTGTACTCTTTGACTAAAACAGTATCCTGGGAAACGATGCTGTCAAGGTGCCCCACCCACCCACCCACTCCTGCCGATTTAAATCGTTCTGAGCATCTGTTAAACGAGGTAGAGCGCCAAAATCAAGTGCGCCCAGCTCAGGGATGTTGCCGATATGACGCATTATATGAAGCATTAATGAATTGTTATCCCTCTGGCAGCTGTCCATGGTGTACTTAAGTGAACACCCCTTATTCTCATATCAGACGCCGAAACAGTTTACATTTGCCAATACACTAGCATCTCTCGCTGCGTGTTACATTCATAACAACATCAGTATCCAACTGACTTTTCTACTGTTTCCCTCCTCTATGATGACGGACTTCGAGTCTGCCGCCTGTAGAATGAACGAACGCTGCTTTTCGTTGCACATTCAAAGTTCGCAGGTTCCTTTTCCGGGGCAGCTTGTAACTCAGGCGCAGTATTAGCAGAATAAGAACACTGGCTTTACGCTAACGAGCATAGATATCGTTCTACAGGGTGCTGGCGCAATACATCTCACCTGGATCGTAAAGCACTTCGCGCCGTAGTGCATGGATCGCCCCCACACGGCGATCGATGGCCATCAATCACGTTAGGGGATGGAATGGAACTGTAACCCGTCTCTCAGCGGCGTCTGCAATTTTAGAATGTTTGCAGTCTCATGTCCGGGGAGTGAGACTTCAACGTTTTAAATCAGATTCGTGGGTCAATGACGGAAAAATCAAATCAAGATAGAAACGTGTGTGTGTGTGTGTGTTGTGTGTGTGTGTGTGTGTGTGTGTGTGTGTGTGGTGTGTGTGTGTGTGTGTGTGTGTGTGTGTGTGTTACGAGTAACTTCCGACCGGTAAAATCAGTGATGAAAATCTATATCGATTCCTTTCCCAAAACTGATATTTGCATTCGTCGTCATTCTGTGACGTCACAGCGAAGACGGGACTGCTGTTAAATATCGGGATGCGGTGTAACCTTTGAAACATTTCCACAGGATGCACAGTTTAAAGGGGAGACGACGACAATAACAACAAAAACAATAATTTCAGAAAATACCTAAAGAATACTTTAAATGAAGTTTGGTGGTGGGAATTCTGCTAATGGAAACCTGGCTTTTGGGCTGGGTTCTTCGCAAGAGAACATGGAATCTAAGCGTCTTCGTGTGGCGACATCTGGGACCAACCAACAATAGACCGGTGGCAGCGTCTTGTCTGGGCAGGAATCTGCTTCGGAATCTTCTTTCCGAAAATAGCCTTGGAAATGTTCGGCACCCACTGTGTCTTTTTCTTCTGCTCGTATCATTTTTCTGAAATATTCCGAATGAACTCTTTCTTCCATCGCTGCCATCTGTGCGCTTTAAAGGGATGAATTTCAGAACTACTCTCGCTCTTAATTCGGAAAGACAGAAAGTAGATATTTTTCTTTCTTTATTTTTTTAAGGAAAACCAAAAATTCAATAAAACGAACAAACTCGATTTTGAATAAATAACTGTATCATCGTGTTTTAGTTATTACTCTGGGTTTTATAATTAAAGACTTAAAGCCATTAATCGGCTACAGATTACTTAACTATATTGATTGTGCATTATCAAAATTATTAAAGTCATTAAAAATTCGAATTAATAATAATAATAATATAATAATAATATAATAATAATAATAATAATAATATAATAATAATAAACCCATAGATAGCTTTAATGAACCAGTAATCAAAGATAATTCCATCTTCACATGATATTTCCTGCGATTTTCTGATGAACGATATTCACTAGCAAAGATGGACTTTACATGACCTTTGCTGATAAAGATGGACTTTATATAATATTTACCGACAAATTAAACACGTGTTCTGACCAGTGATATGCCAAAACGTTGTTGGTTTTACTGTCAAAGGATCGTTCAAACAGGGATACTAAGGCATATTAATTTACAAGTGTTGGCCAGCACAATCTGTGTTGTGTTTTTTTTTTTAAAAAAAATACGTTTATCCTGGCTTATAGACTCGTTTTCAAAAAACGAACCAGCTATCTCTAAGGGAGCTAACTAGCCACGCTGCACGTTTTGGTCTTAGAATCAGTTCTCTCGTCGTGAGCCCGCTGGTAAAACTCGGTAAAAGTTTCGCTGGAAAAAAAATTCGGTGTGCAAAAGATCGAGAGATTTGGAAATGCTTCAGTTTTCTACAAGGTCATTTAACAGCATTGTTGTAAACAGGAAATAAGGCGAGGAACGTGTTAGGGAAGAGGGACAGTGTGACGGAAAATGTGTTGTATGAAAGGATTCTTGCTGAAACCACAGCCAGCGCACGTATTACGAATCGTTATAGACACGGGTGTGGCATAAAGCCATTATCATTTAACATTGGCTTGTGTGTGTGTGTGTGTGAGAGAGAGAGGAGAGAGAGAGGAGAGAGAGAGAGAGAGGAGAGAGAGAGCGGAGAGATGGAGATGACGTCATTACAGAGAGAGAGAGAGATGGAGATGACGTCATTCGTCAGAGAGAGAGAGAGAGATCGAGATGACGTCATTACAGAGAGAGAGAGAGATGGAGATGACGTCATTACAGAGAGAGAGAGATGAGATAACGTTGAGTACGAGAGAGAAGAGAGATGGAGATGACGTCATTACAGAGAGAGAGGAAGAAGGGAGATGGAGATGACGTCATTACAGAGAGAGAGAGATGGAGATAACGTCATTACAGAGAGAGAGAGAGAGATGGAGATGACGTCATTACAGAGAGAGAGAGATGGAGATAACGTCATTACAGAGAGAGAGAGAGAGAGAGAGAGGAGAGAGAGAGAGGAGAGAGAGAGAGAGATGGAGGTGGGAGGTATTTTGTTTTCTTACTCCCAGAACTTTTCTCATGCACTTTGCTTCTGTAAACGAAGCCTCTTTTTATCATTAAAATTTTAATTAAGGTAATTTCAATATATATTTTATTTTATATTTAACTTAAATCTGAAAATAGAAAACAATTAAAACCTATTAACATCTCAAATGCTTAATTTAAAAAAATAACCTAACTTCAAACAGATCAATAGTCATCGATTTCGACAATAAACGGAAACTGAACTTTTTAAGTTAGAAAGTAAAATTATAAAAAATATTTTTTTCTAAATTTAAAAAAGAGCCATTTTCTTATTTTCGGTGACAAGCAAGCAGCGGTATTATACTTTTTGACTCATTTAAAGATCAATATAAATATGCTCGTAAACTGGATGCAAATTTGAAAACAATGAGTTTCACAAGCAAATTCAGTCGGTGTCCAAGCAAAATTTGTTTCATATAATACTAAATAGTTTTCAAAAAATATACAAAGAAAATACCTTTTGAATGTCGCTCCTTATTAACTCTGCATCCGTGGCACGCATGATCAAGCTCCAGAACGCCAGCTGGGTAGGGAAGGGTGTAAGATAGCTGTGGAGAGGGGAATGGCTATCGCGAAAAGGTGGTTGAAGCACACGAGAACCTCGATTTACCTGACTAATTGGGAGCAAGGGTTGTTCGCATGATCGAGACAAGGGAAGGTCGCTTTTCCCGTTCACCAGTTTTCGCGGAGGATACTATCTACCCCAGCAGGGGGGGGGGGCGGCGAAGGGCCCCGGTTATTCTGCACCGGAAGGCCGATTACGGTGGAAGAACGGAATTTGCGGCCACCCGGAACAACGGTTTGAAAACACCGTATTTCCCTGGCCTTTAACGCCCGTGTAAGTGCCTCGTGAAGAAGAGCCGGCTATCAAAGATGAGGTAAAGCGGAATTTCAGTGCGGTGCAGAAAGCGAGTGTGCATCGTACGGAGCTCCTAGAGAAGTGCTTGTGGGTGTAGACTTGACCTCCCTGGTGGACTATCCGCCTCTTCTAATGTCTAGTGTCAAGGAATTACCGAACTTATTTTCGTATCGGTCTCGGACAGTTTACCCGTCAATTAATAACGAACAGATCGTGTAGTGTCCACCTGAAACTCTCGAAAATTTAGATCCCTGTTAGACCTCCTCTCGGGTGTCTGTATGCTTAACTAGGCGGACCCTTTTTTCCCTTTCTTTAGGCCTACAGACCGCTTTGTTTTTTGTTTTTTTTTCAGTTTCTAGGGCTTTAAAACAGCACAGTTTCATACACTGAGTTTTTCCATGTGAAAGCATGATTACCGTTTGTTTCGTTCTCTGGTTTCTTTCTTGAATACTGTGACAAGCACCTGACGGGTCACGGTGACCCAGAGCACGCGAACAGTCGACGACGAAAAGTTACTGATAGTATGTTATCCCCTGGAACTGGACGGTTACTTTGGGTATTTCCTGCCGTCCTGTTAGTAGAACTATTTGTGAAAAAAACCTGTGTATTAGACGTCTTTCCCGACGCCATTATAAAGTTGTTACTAAAAAAGGAAATGTTTTGCCAAATGGCTACAGTTGCCCTTTAACTTGCGACCTGTTTGGTTACCTAGGTTTTTGCTATATTTTTCTTGGTAATACTTTAGCCCACCGAGCTATTAATATCGCTGAAACTTCTCTCTAGCGATGTCTAGATTCTACTTATCTCTGCATTGAGCTTATCGGTATGAGCTCCACAGCCGTGTGGATCAACTCTTTTACTTTCCTTTTATAGTCAAACTGCTCAAGACCAGTGATTGCGCACGAACACTGTACATTTCACTGGGTAATCGCGCGAACATTCAGCATCCACTAACCCTGACTTTAGTGGCCGAGCAAGTTTAGCTGATCCTTCATTTTAGTTGTTCTCTGTTTATTTACTGTTTTTACTTACCACGGCCACAGGCGATAAAGTAAATTGCTCTGTTAGTAAATAATAGACCTTACTTAGGAGCCAGATGTGTTAATTGGTTTCTCAATGATACAGTAGTTTTGGGAATGGCTTTGATGTCGAATTTGTTGCAGAGTAGAGCCAAGCGTTCAGAGATCTCTTTAATATACAGAACCAATCGTTTTCAGCAGGTCTTTTTTTTTTATTTATTTATAACTGATGATTTATCTAAACTTCTTTTTTTTTTTGTCTTTCTGACAGATTGTGCTAGATAGCCAGTTTGTTTGCAGAAAGCCACTGAAATTGAAGGTAAGTCGTTGTTGCAAAGACGATCACTAACTTTTAGATGTCTGATTAGTCGGAGCCTTTACGTCAGAGTTGGCCATCATTTCTTCAGCCTGGTCAGTGGAGTTCCTGATGCTGTGTACAGAATGGGAAGAGATTTAATTTGTGAATCGATGCGTTCAGCTGGAAGCGCCACAATCTTCTGAAGATGACACGGTGCTGTTTCCATTTCAGATAATTCGCCAGGAACCACGCATCCGCGAACCGGTCGGAGGTCCTGTTACGGCCCCAGCTTCTCATAATTGAGTGCCATTTGTCACTAGGACACGTGAGGAAGCCCTACCGTCATCGTTCAGACAACATTCTAGAGATTAGAATAACATGTTTCACGTTAGTTGTATCCACTGACTAAAAACTAGCATTTGGACTCGCGCATGTGAACAGCTAATAATTTTGGGGGAACCCCAGCCTCGTGCAGATCGGCTTCGAAAACGCAGCACGGAACAGCAGAGGAGCCGGTTTAGCATCACAGTTACTCGATGAAAGATTACGACACCATTACGATGTTGTAGAATGTAATTATCATCATGATCAATGGCGGAAATTTTCCGGTACCACCGGATCTTTGTATCTGGCAAGCAAACAACAACCCCTGTCGCAGAGACTCATGGCCGGTTCACCGGACGGATCAGCATTGTCCGATAATTTCGCGGCAGCTCTGATTCGCCTCAGCATTTCTCGGCCTTATGCGAGTTCGCCATCACGAGATGATGGCGTCAGTCATCGCCCGTGACAGGCAGCGCCCTCTAAAAGCGAGGCTCTCGAACTGATACGGAGAGCCGGTCGGATAAGCGCCCGATTTTGGGGACCATCAGGTGACATCTCCGAACCGTTTCCGCCATATGTCCACGAACTCAACCCGACTGGCCGCTGCCCAGACATGGCGGCTCTTGGCTCTCCAAAACTTGTGGGGCCGACATTAACGGCGGCGCACAACAGAAATACTCTATATTACATAACTCATGCTACCGGCGCTCATTGACCCCCATCTTTTCTTTTTTTATTTGGCCGAGTAAAAATGCTAAAATATGCAGAAAATTACTTATTAATTTTCATCGACTACCTAACGAAATAATAGGAGTCTGGTTTCTTCTGTGAAACTCTGGGAGCACTGCTCAGCATGCGCAACAGTCAGGTAGCATTTCCTCAACAGAACAGATTTGCACACGAAAAAGTTCTTTCCTCTCTATTTTGCATTTAATAAGTTAATAGTGGTTGCTTTTCTACATCATATTTAAGTTCCTTCCGCAGAGTTTACATTTACGAACTACAGAAGATGGGTTTTCAATTAATAATAAAACTAATAATCCCTGCAGCTATCAGACGTTGGACTTACATCGTTACGAAATCTGCCGAGGGGCGCTGGACTACTTCGGTTTGGTACTCAAGTTCTAATCCTGGTCAGAACCGGATCTGTTCTGACATACCTCCCTAGCTTGGTTTCTTTCCACCCTTTTTTTTTTTTTTTGGTTCAACGAACAGCCGCGCCAGCTTCCTCCTACATCGGAAATTGAGGGGTTCCAGAAAGAACGTTCCAAAGATTTGTTTACCATTTTGACAACGCTTCAATCATTGGCCGTCAGACTTGACCCCTCCCACCAATCGCTTACTATTTCTGCCGAGAGAGAGGAGGAGGAGAAGTGGAAAGGAAAATTCGCCCTCCCTTCTCCTGATAACTTTCACTACCATCGGATCGCTTCTTCGTTGTTACTAAGATTTTTAAATTGCCAATCTAGAATACTCCATATCTTTGCTGACATTTAACTATCAGATTCCCTGAAAACTTGCAATTGCTTAAAAACAAAAGTTTCATGTCCGTAGTTTCGTAATCCACAGAATATTTTAAATAAACGAATCTTTTCAACTAATCTTGCACAACTTTCTTTTTAAATGGTACATTCTTATCTGCGTAACTAAAACAGGTTTGTATTATTATCTTGTTTTTTCTTTTAATTAAAAACTCTTTAACGACATTTTCCTGTCACCAATTAATGGCGTCCAACACACACACACACGCGCGCACACATACACACACACACACACGCACGCACACATACCACACTCACTCAAACACACACACACACACCACACAAAAGTGAAAGAAATTTTTGAAAAACTTGGGAATTTCATATATTTTTTTCTTGTTTCTAACTACAGAAAGTTGGTTGGCGACTATCGCACACATCTTAGCAAACTTTTATTCGTTTGCTTGTTCTCACCGGGATTTGTCTCAAGATAATAGGCGCCAGCAGAAGATGATACTCGGCCAATATGTCAGCTAATTAGCTAGCAGCCACTTTCATCTCACCGCCCCGATCTTCGCGAGGAAACCTGCGGAAGTTACACCTACCAAGTGGAGACAGCGTTCACGTGATCCTCTTCCTCGGGTCGCTTGACTTTCGTTTCTTTTTTTCTGCAGGGCATTTAACTCACCAGTGATACAGTTGGCAAACCTGATATTCCATGTCATCATGACCAGGGGTGGGGGGGGAGCTAATAACGCTCCCAGAGCGATTGATCCTAGTGTGAACTCTTCTCCGAGTAAAACTACTTTCCGATCAGCGCCTTCACCAGCGGAAAAGCTTCCTTCTCTTTTGGTTTTCTGTTTTTTTCTAAATAAACCAGAATTAAACAGACTGCTAGACTACAGAGAGACAACTGTGCCAAATATGCCGATGGATATATATACTTATATTTACTCACTATTAGAAAAATTGTTTGCATCTCGGTTAGCATTTAATGCAGAATATAAAAATAAACAAATCCGAGTTTTACCGCCCTGAAAAAGTATCCTTTTTTAAAACCTCTTTTACTTAGGGATTTCCGCGTAACCCCCCCCCTTTTTTTTACTTTCCTACGGTGTTTCAGCTCCTCTGTCTATAAGCCGACAGTAAAAAGAAAGGTCCTTTTTGTCAATGAGTGTAGTGGATTACTGTTCCACGTGTCTGACCCGATGTTCCTCGGTTCGATGACAGTTGCTGACTTCTGACGTTCTGATGGTCTTGTCCTGTCGTAGCTTTCACAAGCAGACAGGGAGATCTAATGGCTGCAGGACTCCCCCCTCCCACCACCAATGGGAAATAAAGAACCATCTACCAATACGAGTTTCTAACTGATTCGCCCTAACTAACATTACTGGCCGACCAACGCTGGCAATCTATTCCATTCATCTATTATTTTTCCGTTACTGAGAAATAATTGTTCTGATATACTGCCGTGATTGATTATTCACCAGTTTATAAATTTGATCCTTAAGAAACCCTGATAAAATGTCAGAACTTTTAATTATTTCAAAATCTTCTGTCAGCTCCCCTAAAGGTCTAAAATCCAAGCTAAACAACCTTTCTTTACCAGCTTCGGCCCACTGGAAATGTCGACTAAGATCTTGTATAACTATTCTAAATTTTTTTTTCTATTTTATTAGATATTTCTGTTTAATACTCATGAAATCCTATTAACTTTGCTGAAATCCATTCATCTTTACATTCGAGAAGAAAGCACTTCCTTTCCTGAAATCTCATCCCACAAGTTATTGTCGTGATTATGATTTTATGTTCAGTTTAAATATCTTCACGGGTTATTTTTTTAGCAGTAGACTATTTTCCTCTTTACAGCCCCGACCAGTAAATTTACCGTATCTAGTTTAATTTCATTTTTTCTTGTTAATATTTTTACTAGTATTCATTTCTTTTTTGATTGACTGCTATACTTCTATCCGGAATTGTTTCACGGAATGTCTTGCATAATGAAATACATCTCCTTAATAACTCCTGCCAAATTCTTCTCTATTCTTTGAATGATTTCTTTTGCAATATACCACTCCATCACTGCCTATATGTCTTCAACTGGATTTCAATCAAGAGAATTCTCAGGCCAATCTTCAAACCAATTAACTTTATTGTTCTCTAGCCAAGACAGGACTTCCCTTTCCGATGAATTGTCTTATCTTTTAAAAACGTGATGTTACCTTCAGGATATGGTTTCTAAGCAGATTCTATAAAAATCTCTTTTTAAAAGATTCAAATATAAATTTTTAATCACTAATGTTCCTTTGGTAGGCTTACCAAATTTCCTTTACAATTAGCAGACAAAACAGGCTAAGTTGTGGATACTTGTCAATAAAATACAATTTGATTTAAATATTTCACCTTATATTCTTTTGAAAGCATCTCGACTACCAAAGGAGATTAATTAAATGTTTATCTAAAAATATAACCTTTCTTCAATCTTCTAGTTGCTAATTTTGGAAATTTTTTTACAAAACTAAAACCGCTTTTGTCTTTGTATAGCAAAACATTCCGATTTTTTGTGTGTGATTTGAAACCCATTCTTACTAAATATTTTCTAACAGATGTTTCCGATATCTTGGTAATGCTTTCTTCCAATTCTATAGCTAATGTACCACTTGAGACAAACCTATCCTTCTCTTGAATCATTGCCCAAGCTCGCTCTTCTCTTAGTGACAGTTGGTTTATTGATTTGCCTCTTTTCTTTGTAGAAAATTGTCCAGTTTTCTTAGTCATTCAAATAATTCTGCCAATAGCTCTTACTAGAAGACAATGTTTTTCAACAATTTCTGAACGCGTTTGGCAATTTTTGGTCTATCACGATCACTTTCGAGTAGGTATTTCTATTCATGAGAAAGCTATGCAGAGATTCTAAGTCTCCAGAGTTTTCTAGATTCAAAAAAAACGATGTTTTGACAGTTTCCAGAACATAATATAAAAATCATGAATCATCTAGAATATATTGAAAAATTCCAGAATATTCTGTTGATGTAAATTTGCAATTGTTGCAAATAATACGAATTCATTTTAACACTGCTAGTTCAAATTTATTTAGAGTTAGTTTTACAAATTGTTTTATCATATAAACAGGGAAAGAATTTTCTTTACTGAAAAATCTGTTGTTCATTTAGACTGGAGAATTTGTGTCTACTATAAAAGCAAGCATATCGAAAATGAATAAGTGGGTACAAATTAATGGCATAATCTGTACTAACCAATCTAAATTATTCAGATTAATCTGAAAATTATTTCTATCTTTTTCGGTATCGGTACTGAAAAATTCTTTTTATATTTGCAGCTATCAAATCATTAAAATAAATTTAAAAACAAAAGATCCAAGACATAACCCTGTTGCACACCACCCGAAACTTGTTAAGCTGACGATGGCACTTCATTTGAACTGAATCAATGCATAACAAACTACGCCGCTGTTTCATTAAACTTTTTCAGTCATCTTTATGTCGATCTTCATCAAAAGTCCTGTCCAAATTTAAAGAAGCTAATTTCTCTTGTCAATAACTTTCAATTGCCTTCCAAAACCTTTGTTATCCCCAGTGTTTTTTTTTTTTTTTAATTAATTAATTCTGCACGGTAGCTTTAATAAGGAATTCGAAAACTTTGTATAAATGATTTATACTAAACGGTTACTGAGTCACCTTTATCAACTGTTTTAAGAAAACTGTTACATCTGCTACCTTACATCCGTTTCAAGAGATTTTTTTTTTTGCAGAATCGAATTAAACAAAAACATCTAAGGATTTAGAAAATAAGCAAAGTTCTTGTTGATTTTCCTATGAAGGTGTCATCAGACACTGCAGTTTTATCGCATTTAAGTGGCACCAACTTATTTTAAATCGAATTTGTTGTAACAACTTGGATCAGTCTGTTCCGTCGCGTATTTCTTTCTACAAATGGCACATTAACCCTTCCTCCCCCCTCCCCTAAGGCAAAAAATGCTGGAAAATCAAGCATTTTAAATTTCTGCTGTTCCTGTGGCGGGCGTGCAGTTTGTACACTATTTGAATTTGCAGCTGAGCCGTACAAAAGAATTTCTGCGCCTATACGATGCTAATAACAGGATTTCATTATTTAAATTTAAATTTTAGTTTGTTCTTGGCACTCAAAGTTCCACTGTAGTCTTTAAGCCATTTTTAACGGGTAGTGGGCGTTTTTCATCCTAGCGGGAACTACCTAAAAGCCCAGGAGATTCTACTTTCTACATGTTTTTTTTTTTTTTATATTTTTAAAAAAAAAAAATAGTTTCTAATTATCCACCCTGTGATGATCACATAGATAAATCCAATTAAGCTGCAGAGATTGACTCGATCTATGTTTTGTTAACGCACGTCCGGGTCAAGCTGGAGAAATTGAGAGCATTCGTCAGTAATCATGCGGTCTTTTAATTTCTATAATTATTTCCATCTCGTTTTCTATTAAAGTCGGGGTCGAAACGCCGGCAGAATCTGCTTTTCGGCCCCCGCACGGTGGCACTGGCTGCAGCCCTCGTCCCCCCAACAAAGAGAGCATACATACATCAAAGTAAGTAAACAAATCTACACAATGCGCGTCCGTTCTGGAGTTTTTAATTATCATTTAAAGAGCCACCACTCCGTATATTAAACCGAGCGATCACTCAAGCGATGTATTCCGTTCCGGTCGGTATACGGCGAGCATACAGTAATTTTCATTTGTTCTGATCTACTGCGGTTCTCATCAGCGCTTAGTTTATATCTGGCTGAGCCATCGTTAGATCACAGTTTTTTTTTTGTTTTTTTTTAAGAAAATAAAGAAAGGTTGATGGAGCGTGAGCTTGTTAACACGTGTCCGGCTGCAGAGTAAAGCCATTTGTTTGGTAGACGGTGCCTTTAAAACGTCAGAAACACCAATTAAGGAGAAACCGTAGAATATTTCGTACATCCATATCTCACGATACACACCTAAATATACCAAAAAAACCCCCCTGACGGAGTCCACAAATGTTTGAGAAAATAAATGACTTATCCATAGGTTTGCTCTGCTGAAAGATCAACGACACACAAAGATGGATTATCGAGAAATAGTTTAAGGTTTAGACGATTACCGCTGAGCTGGTCTGAATGCCTAATGACTCTCGCGCACATCAGAAAGGTGGAATTTATAAAAGATGTCATCATTTTAGCGCAACCGCAAATAGATGCTTTGGAAAATGAACAAACGGCTGATCTGCTTCTGCTACCTTGGTCGCATTACGAACCAGATACATCCGTTGGCTTATTAGCGATGTTTATTGCCGACCAAAACAAAATAATTGGTCAGCTAATGAATTCACATACAGACATACAAGATATCAATACTTTCTATGATTCTATATCCGCAATTCAATTCTTTTCATGACACTAGGACGGTCAGAGAGATAGATGCAGCTGTTTCTGGGAAAACGAGACGTAATAACCTTCCTGTCATTCTTTCTGCCTCTTTTTTTTTTTTTTTTCAGACTCAAAGACGTAGATGCCATTTGAAAACTAAAGCAGTTCTCACCACTCAACAGTCAATGACTCGCTGGTAAAGACCGCAGAACAAAGAGACCGGATAAAAGGACAAAACTCACGTGTTTCATATACGGTGCACAGCGTTAGGCGATGATAAAATGACTTTTCTCTCTCTGTCTTAACCAACGGCTGCATCCCATAAATAATAATAATAATAGTGAAACTATATCTTTCGCACCGGCTCCCCAAGCAACTCTGGGTTTAAATCGCCTGAGCTCAGAAAGCCAACTCCAATTTCAACTATTATTTCTGAAACTACTTAAGTCAAAATTAATCCGCTTATCTAATTTTCATTAGCGCAGATCAATTGGCATTTCGAATTTTTTTTTCTTTTTCTTTGTCCAGGAAATTCAATACAACTTAAGATGCAGAACGGTTTTACCAATTCTTTCAGCAGATAGTGTGTGTGTCCCTTCGGCTGCGTTTCCCCAGAGCTCGTATAGGATGACAACTATGATTAAACCGAGATAAAGATTAAAGACACAATGGCCGATGGAAAATTCCCAAAATAATTAGGGATACATTCCCTCAGAATAAATACTGAAATTTTGTTTTTATTTGTCACCAGACTCAAATAACATCTAGACATCGTGTGTAGCCGGAAAATATCAAAATGATAAAAGGTATTGTCCTTTGATAGTAAGCGTCGTTTTAATTCCCCTTAATAGAATCGTCATAGATGTCTATGGCATAGGTGAGTTACATACTGTTAAAATGGCGTATTTCATCTGAGTCCGGAGTCTGTCATAATTTTATCTTCACTTGCACTTACACTTCGACACGACAGCCAAGACATCAGTGAAAAAGGCTCTATAAGGTGCAAGACTCATTTTACTCCAGAGATACGGTAAAATATGTTTTCTTAACGCTTCGAAAACTTCTGAATAAATTAATTAAGCTTTATTTTAAGGTTTAACCCTCTCCCGGACCATAAACTTATAGCCGAAACGCTGAAGTTACTGACATCGCATTCGTGACCGCTGTTTAATCTGCGCAGTCGGACGATAGATGTACCCGACTTTCCTCCCGAAAATGATGCCTTGATGACAGCGATATACAAAGGTAATGTTTACTCGCGTTAAGCCTTTATCAGACAGGAAATCTGATCGTTAAATTAAAAAGAATATTTTTAAATCATTAGGGCGAAACTCTCAAAAATATTATTGATGATTCGCTTATTTAGAAATTAATTAAAATAGTTTCCAAAACAAAAATAAAGATATATATGTTTGTGAACTATTTTTAAAATGCTAATGTACTACTAATAGATAAATACAAGCGTAACTTTTTTCCATACATTATAATAAATAGCTATAAATAAAATAATTCACATTTCTTTACTTATTTTTAAAGCAAGAAAACAGAATGGGAAAATTGTTAACCTGAAAAAATTACTTTCCATGATAAACGGGAATAAAAAATTCTAACTTTTTCAACACAGACAAATTTTTAGATTTTTTTTCATCTTTTTCATTTCCGAGAGATTTGTGGCGATACATTTTCAGAATTCATACGGACGTCAAAGAGAAATAAAATATGGACCGTCTTAGTTTCATTGGTAACTGAACTTGGCAACGTTAGCTATTGATCTTGGCTACAGAACCTTTACTGAAAACGAGGAAGGTGCTATCAATGGAATCGCAATATTTCAATGCCAGAAATCAAAAGTTCTTTCTGCCAGCAAGTAAATACGTCCATAAAGCTCTGGGCAGAGAGAATCCTGTGGCTGCTGAACCAGTTTTGTAAATAGATTTCTCCATAATATTATACATTTAATTCTTTATAAAATGATTTTAAAAAATTTAGATGTTTTTTTTCTGAATGCATACGAAATCTAGTCACCATCCATTTTGTGGGGTGTATTTAATATCGGTTTTAAACGTTTCAAAAAGCTACAATAAAAAAAAATATTGGTCGCAGGTTTTATTCATTAAAGAAACAATGAAGAAAAACAACACTGTTTTTCAAAACGCCAATCTCCAGACAAAGCCATTCTAATTATCCCTCTGAGATGCCATGCAGAATTATAGCTGAACTGGATCCGTCTCAGCCTTGGCACCGCAGCAGTTATGCTATGTTTCGTCACTCAGACTTCTCACCCGATAAAAGAAATACTGAGGTAAGCTTAGACAAGATTTATTAATTCTATTACTACATCCTTTATGAAAACCTGTTTTTTTTTTAAATTTTAATGTGTCACTAATATTCTTAAATATGCATAAAATACTTTTTTAGATATTTTTTATTGTTGATTTTGGAAAGTCTGGAATATTACTGCTGCGTTGGTCAGTTAATTGAAGTGGGGACAGTCTTTCTTTTTTCATCTTTAGTTATGTTGTTGGCGAAGTCTTGGATTAGCTCGATCTTCCACGATTTTAACGCGACGTGCGAATTCTTTGGGTCTTCATAAAGTCAGAGTTATTGTCCCCTGGATGTTTGTCTAGACAGTGTCTTGAGGTCGAGGTTTGTAAAAAGAAAAAGGAACCACGACTTATCACCGATGATAAATACTAATTTAGTGGAATAGTTAAAGTCAAGAAAGATAGGGACAGACTCCTACTTTCCAACGGATCACCGGGTGGTGTTTCGAGTGGCTTGCGAGCGACGTGTGACTTTTCATGCAGGCGTCACGCGATTTGAGAAGGGTAAGAAGAGAGACATTTTCTTCGTTCTGTACCAAAATTTCCTCTCAAAGACCGTGATGGCCGCTCAACACGCAGAAGAGTCAGCTGAAACAGATTCTTTTGAGCTTTTTTTTTTTTTTGTCAGGGGCTCGATCCAGCTCAGCACATTCTCCACAATCATCTCTAGGCACAGAGAAACTGGATGGGTTAGTACTGTGTGTAAAAACCTGATGAGATTACTCCTATGATACTTCAATTTTCGGTCCTTGGTGTCTTCGAAAATTTTATTGCGATCTCTAATATTGATCTGAAATTACTTAAATGTCTTGAACTCTGGGGGGAGTTTGGACTAAAAAATGGTTGGCACACTGCCCAAAAATTTATTTCAAACATGATTTCGTCAAGCCATAATTTTTAGGTTGAATGCAACTTTTGCCTTTATGCAAGAATCTTTTATCCACCAATAATTTGATATTGTAGTAGCAAAGACGAGTCAATTTGTATTGTCTTGGCCAGCCTCTCGTCATCTTCGCGTTTTCCAGGAAAGAATTTTAATTCTCATCTCGGTCCAAAGCACAATAATTTGGAAATGTGAACGTAACTTTAATTTGTTCTGTACGTTTTTTTTTACGAATTTTTTCCATAAGTTCTAATGCTTTTTTTTCGTCATTGTTAACTAATTCAAATTAATGCCACCTCCAGAATCATTAGCAGCCATAAATGCAGTGCCATGACCAGTAGAAAGTTTCCAACGATCTGCAATTAAAGATATTTTCTGGAAACTCTAAAGTCACGGTTGCTGGTGCTGACCGTTCAGGGTTTTTTTTTTCTCATAACGGAAGCCGATTTTTAAATCCGAATTCACAGAATGCATCTAAGATGTAGGAATCAGGGTCATCTGAGTGATCAGCATCAATACCGGATTTGAATTTTTTGCTTTCTGTTGCTGCTATCTTCAGCCTTTCCCCCCTCAATTTTGATTATTCTCTAACCATTTTTCCCTGCAATTTTCTTGCCAAAACGTTTATCTTTTGCTCCCGGCAAAAATTTCTCTTCATCTTCCACAGTTATAAATTTCATATACCTATCGATCTGTTTTGATCGATGGGTTTCGATATTGTGTTGGGCATCTTCGTGTGCGAGGAAGGAATAATCCGTTATAACTTCAGAAAAGCTCTTTTTTATATCATATTTCCTTCTTTTGTCTTTTCGTGACAGTTCCATAGTCTTTATATAGGTTCAAGATCCCAACTTTCACTTTGTCTTGGCGCCGTTTAAATGCCTTACCTACCCCCAACTGTTTTTGGACATCCATAAGAACTTTGTCGGCAATAGCTCTATTGGGATTTTTTTAAAAAAATTTTCATACTTCTTCAAACCTTTTAAATTTAAAAAAACCATCACAGAATATCGCCCTTCGTCTGAATTCTAGAAGTGAACCTTTGTTCGTGTCTTTTCACAGGAGGGAACAGTTGAAACCCTGTTCAGGCTTTCTCTCCAGCGTTGTTGATGGTGCATTCCGTGGGTAACAAGGAGTTAAATATCTTTTTTTTGCCTAAAAATGAAAGTTAATTCATGGAGCAGCCTTCTCAGTATTTTGTAAGTGTATAAATATTAATATTTTTAATAATTTATGAACTTTTCAAATATTGCAGCCTTTAATTCTTTTATTATGGTAAAAAAAAAACAAAACGAAAATGCCATATAATAGTATCTTCCATAGGGAAGGGGTGCTGTAAAGTACCAGTTAGAGTGCTTTCCCTTTAGATGGCAGAGCAGGAAATGAAAATGAGGCTACAGAGTTAATTTGGCCACATTTCTATTATGGTCGCTTACTATGACGAGTGCAGTGGGAAATTGATTAGGGAGCACAGTCTTAAGCGGGGTATAGTTCTTGTCGAAATTATCTCACCACTTTAAGAAACAGGAATAGTATGCAATTTAAAAGGTGTTTAGCCTTGGATTACTTTAACGTCTGTGAGATGGCTGTAATAAGAATGCTAATCTATATATCACGAGCTGTAAAATCGGAAAGAATTAAATTTATATAACCCTAATTAGTTAAAATATCCGAACTGCAGAGAAATTTATTTGGCGCCTCTCGTTACAGGGTCACACAACTTGGGGGGAAATTACAAACGTTTTTACGTGCGCTGAAGGGCAGTGGTGTGTGATGCGTGCACAAAATGCGAAGAGACAAAAGATATCCTCTGAAGAAGGGCTGGAGATCATCCATTGGCACAAGAGAGAATGTGAGAGAAGTTAGATGTGGAGAATGAGTATGAAGGAAGGCAACCAAGCGAGCCAGAGATCCGCATTCTACATTACCAGAAAGTTCCAATCAACCGGAAAAGCTGGAGATCGGAGCGTGGACGAGGTGGAAAGGGGACTACTGCTGCTGCTCTCGAAGAACACTCCATCGGGGGGTTTCCGGCCAGCATGATCGTCTCTAGGCCAGACGTCACAAGACCCACCTCACTAATCAGCTGAATGGCTTTAAAGGAGTCGCTAACAGGATTTCCCGATCAACTTTCACCCAATAAACTCAGAAAAGCAAATTTACGTGGCCGAATCGTTGTCCGGAAAATTCTCCTAAAGCCATGGCCTGTGGCCGCAAGGCTGGACGTGTATTCTGATGCCAGGCCAGTTACTACTGGTTTCTCTCGCTCGATGGTTGCCAAAATCCTCTGATGTCACAACGAAACTGGATGCTTTTTTAATGCGGATAATAATAAAAAAAAAACTTTTTCGTTTTCGTTCTTTTTCTTTTTTATTCCTTTTCCCATTTATTCTGAAATGTTATTACACCGATCGATATCTTCTCGATTATTTTTTCCTGAATATCTCCAACAAAAAAAAAAAAAAAATGTGTTGCACTAGAGTAATAGAGACCTTCCCTGCGAGGATTTAACACTATGCCGTTATAAACCCACCGGTTATGGTGGAACCATAATAAAAGCAGATAAACCAAGTCCTGTTCTCTCTTTATTGAAGTGTTCTGGAATTGGCCAAAATGGCATTTTAAACAAGTATAGATTATAGAAAACCATTTCATGCTAAATACCTGAAACAGCGCAAGATACTTTGTTCATCAACTTATCGTTTAATTCACATATATTAGAAGCAACGTCGACTTTCTCCTTCGTGCTGGAAAACCAGAACGTCACGCTTCCTCTACAAGAACCTTACAGGTCGCGAGATCCGAACTCCCCCCCCCACTTAACTGTTTGCAGGGATTCTATCAGATTTGGGGACAGAAGAGTCGTTCCATCCATCTTACTCTGCACGCCAGAAGGTCCCACAGATGTTGTCGAGTTGAAATCTGGGCTCGCTCAGAAATATGGTAGGATTTCGGCTTGGGTGGGCCTTCAGGAATTGTGGAATTACTGCTGATGTGTTGGAGTCTGGAAATGTCAACTATTAAGGTGTGGTGTGGCGCCCAGCGAAAGCGCGATCTTTGAAATCAGGAATAACTAACGCCTAACCAATCTTAGACCAAAATCGTGTCAGACCCTGGCGAAACTGTGCTGGTTATAGGCTTGTTCCTGTTTCTTGCAGACTCGACCTGACGATCAATACTATGAAGTAGAAAACGGATTCTGTCTGACCAGAAGATGCTTGTCTATGTTCTGAACTTTCGCCAACAGCCTGCACTGACCCAAAGAATATGTCGATGTTTATGACGTTGATTCAGTCTTGCACGTTCGTCTTACGGGTCGTCAGGCCTGATAATTCTATGCATTGAGTTGATCAGCGGAAGTTTTCCTGCCGACCTTGGACTGGGTTTCCAAGGTTTGTCTGAGTTTACTTCTTTTAACATTACCGCGCCGTTTCAAATCTTTCAATAGGGCGCTGAGATTTTGTTATCGGGAGCCTAAGATTTAGCCTAGCTGGTCCTCAGATAGCGTCCAAAATTTAGAATCGAGTCTGATTGCTTTCCAGACCGATATATCTGACGCCTCTGTGCTTCATTAAGGCGTCTTCGGGCCATACACCGTGATAAGATTAGTTAGATTTTTTCATGCATTATCAATAAAAGCAGGTAAAATTCATACCAAAGAGAAGTAAGTTCGTGCCTCATAATTGCTGAATCTGACTTTGAATGCATCCAAAACTACGAGATATTTTGGGCAAGCAGAAATAGCTGAACAAAGCGGATAATTTTTCCAAAATTACTGAATGAACTGTACTCGATTATAATTTCTTTTAAAATGCAAAAAAAAAAAGTTCTTTTCCTCTTGAAATGGATATGATCACTCGTTGTGCCTGGAATTTCGTAAAAGTTTCAGGATATTTTACCAGAACTGTTCGGCTAATGTGCAGTAATTTACCTCCGGCATTCGAAAATAATTTCTGTCCCTCGGATGTCATCGCTCTCCTCACCGAATTTTTTGGTTATATTTCAGGAAAAAAATGATTTAATTAAACGAGTTTAAGTGTTTACTGCGGCGTGCATTCGAGATATAATTCTTACTGTCAGATCCACCGAACTGTTTCTTGTCACCGTTCTGAGTCCGCGCTACATCTCAGAATAGTTCTTACATCAACTCTAGCACATCGTCTCGTCAGATAAACGTCGCAGGTAGGTTAAAGAAGTAGTTTCTTTCTCCAATTCTTACTCCTACCTCATCATACGATTTAATGTTGACTTGAACTGCGGCAGAACAGCTGTCGCAGCTAATATAAAGTAAGAAAGAGAAATGTCTTTGAATACTAGACTTTGAGCGAAATACCGGCAGTGGTTAATTTAGTAAACTTTAGATAGGCGTACAGTGTACAAAATACATTTTACAAGATATTTAAAACATATGAAAATATATTTGCTGCAGTCTTTTGTTTGCATTTTTTAATAGAGATCATTATTTTGAAGCGAAAATAGAAGGAAAATTGAAGATGCATGTACCACGCCATCTTTTGCACAACTATGACGCACTTGGTGTTATTTGTGGTCTTCAGGAGGAGAGAGCCCAGAAAAAAGCAATAATCTAAGAGAATTATTAGAAGGAATGTTTTAGGGGTGTAGTACTTAACTATTTTTAACAGTCCGTTAATTGAAAAGCCCTAGTGGGTTTTTTTTTTTTTTTTTTTAGGATTTCTAGAGGGACACGCAGGGTATCGGTCATTTAACGTCAACAGCTGTGGTTCAGCGTCGCGTCTTGGAGGTTGTTCAGTGGAGACATGGACGCGGCGAGCAGTCGGAAGATCGCGGGCCGGAAACTGGTCCGTCCAGCTCGCAGCAAATAAATGACGGTGTAAGATTTTGTAACAAAGTACAGTCCCGCAGTCCCGGTGTGGTTTCTTCAACAACAGAAAACGCGAGACCTGATGGAGAAATTCCGACAAAGCGTATAATAGATAAATGTGAAACGTCTCTTTTTTTTTTTTCCCCTAATATGAAAAAAAATATTGTCAACAGGCTTTCTTGATACGAATTTACTGCTCTCCGCGGCCAGTCGGCTTATTTCCTGTCGGCGATTTGTTCTGTGTCAGCAGCTCCGTTTCCTTTAACTGGACGGATAATGGTTTGGGAAATGGTCTTCATGCTGGAACGGACTTATTTTGCCCTCGTCACAGTCATGCGACAGATTGGAAGAAGAAGAATTCGCCTGCCGGATTCTTCGTCTGATGATCGTATCTAAAAGCTGGCTTAGAGGGCTGGCCGACTTACCGGAGCCAGCTCGACTCTGTCTGGAATTACCAGCCAGGGTCTTAGTAAAAGCCAATGCTATTTACCAGATCTCGCATGAGTAATTTCCACACCACTGTAAGCAAACGAGTTGTAAGTAAGCAGAACAAGGCTGACGTAACGTGTTGCAAGGCAAAGTTGTAGAAATCCTCTTTTAAGTTGGGCAGGGCCGGTCCGAGTGTGTGTGTGTGTGTGTGTGTGTGTGTGTGTGTGTGTGTGTGCGTGTTAGCGCGTGATGCAACAATCATGGCGTCCGTCAATCAAAATAAAACTAACCACCCTGAGGTTCATATTGAAAAGAATGGAAAAAACATATTTGCACAAACTCATAGCCACAATTTCGTGGACTAGAGTAGAATTTTGAGGCAAAACAATGGATTTCTCTAAGCCAGGAAAAAAAAATTCCAGAAATTTCGCCTGGTTGTATCTGATTATACGACTACACGATGGTCTATTTAAGGGAGAGCACGTTTTAGACTTATGAGCGGTAGTGTAAATTTATAATTTAAATATAATAGTCTTACTCAGGTTTTTGTAAAAAAAAAAAAAAATCTCATGATAAAATACAAGTAAAAGATTATTTACCTAAATTCTAATACAGTTTTCATGAATAATATTTTTAAAACGTTTAGTAGATTATTTTCCAAGAAGATTTACAAACAAATCCGACTTCAGCGCTGTCAGTGATTTATATTTTCTTTATTTTCTTTTGAATTTTGTGCAAAAATAATAATAGAATCTAGAAAATCAGCAAAAGAGATTACGAAGAAAGCATAAAAAATCAATGTGAGGTTTGGATTTGAATTTTTGAAGAAAAAACTAACTAACACACTAACCGGAAGTAGGGAATTAAAAATGAAACTTCGAACAAAAAACAGATAATAACAATAATAAGAAGAAGTTCAAAATGTTCCGGTAAAAACCCTATAGTTTTCTTTCTTCCAGCCGCGAATGTGATACAATTTTGTCTTTATTTTTAAAAAAATATTTTCCTGCTGCTGTTGTCGTTATCGCAGTTGTGAGCCACAGGCCGGTCTCTGGAGTGATTTCCTTTTAAAGAAGTTTACTCCACTGAACTATTTGTTCCAGCATCGATATCTTTAAACATGAAATCGCAGTTTCTTTTTGTTTTTGTTTTTTTAGATGCGCAGAAATGGTAAAAAAGTAATAACGGAATCGGGAAGCGGAGGATGACCCCACAGAGAAGACTGTCGAATACCCCCCCCACACACACACACACACACATGCACACCTGACATCTTCCCCTCCGAAATGCACGTAATATTAATGTGCACCTACATCAAAGAAAGAGGACAGAGGAAGAAACCGGTCATCGGGTCGTTGCCTGGATATCTCGGAGATGCGAGGACGAGCCACGCATAAGGTTCGCCTACACTGGCTAAATAAAATCGCTTTTGCATTTTAATTGATAAAGTTTCGTTTGTTGATGCTGTTTTCATCTTTAAATTTATCAGAACTGCCATCCTTTTTCCTTTGCGTAATTGCAAAGACCATCAAAAACTTGTTTTAGGGACAAGTAGTATGCCAGGTGCCTGGCCAGTTAGCGACCAACCAACTACGTAGATAGTAATAACACTCCAATGCCTGATTTTGCTTTATGCCTCTGATAAAAGGAAATTCAGTAAAAAAATTTTTTCCTGATTATAAATTAATTCGTCATTTAGGAGATGTTGATGGCGTAACTAACGTATTTTTTAAAAAAAAAAAAATTTTATCCTCATCTCTGTTGTAGAATTATTGACAGTTTGATTAACTTTTCATGTCGCTGCCTTCAAGTTAATCTTAATACAGATTGATGCATTATACAAAGATAACATTTTTTTTGTTGTTGTTGTTGCGCTCCAGTAGATAGTGCGCTCAATTAGCAGCCGGTAGTTCACGGGTTCGGATCAGAGCCACGCTGAAAATCTAGATTACTAACTAGCCTGAAAACCGTCAATGTCAGTAAAGTTCAAGTTAACGAAAGTTTAAATGTCTTTGGCGAATAGTACATAGAATTAAGTTATGGTGCGAACCAGAGTTCATTCTTTGTAACTCTTAAAACCTGCTGCCTTTCTATCACTCGTCGGAAGGCAGATTTTATTCCTTCTTTAACGGCTGGTATAAAGAAGCTAAGACGGACGGTTTTTACATGACATTTACATAATTTACTATCGTGTATATTTATTGTCGTGTATATGTCATATGATTTCATATATTAGTCATCAACGTGAAGATGGTTTGCCGTCTATTGGTCGATAGCCTGTCACTTGAATTCAATTACGTTGTAAACAAACCGGTCTAAAATACAAAATCGTTCATTTCCCAGGCTTTTTAAAGGTGGATACTAACAACGAACACTAATAATGGTTACTTTTAATCAGACTTTTTGAAAAATTACCAAGACAACTATGATTAAGTACTAACAAAGTGGGACATGATTTCTACGTGACATACTATAATTTAACAGTGTAAAATTGTAGTGTATTGACTATCGATGTACCATCGCTCATTTTAACGGTAGTAATAACAAAATTCTGCTAAACAGGCATCTTACAACTTTTACTACACAGTATTTTTAATAATGCACACAGCCATAGTAAAAGAGATTTTTTTGTATTCAAGTGTGTGGTAAATATTTGCTAAATATTCTTGGTCTTAATTTCTATCTTTTCTCTGTAGACTGTTATCACTAATTTGTTTCCTGAAAACATTTTGTTCCCGATCCAATAGTCAGGTGCTTATATCGATACTTCCTGTCTTTAGTTTTGTTTAATTCTTACTTACTTTTCTATAATTATTTGGCACCGGTCTGTATCGATGTTTATTTACTTATTAGCTTTTAAAATCTGTTGTTCATATTCTTTTTGTTTTCTTTTCTAAATTTGTGTATCCTCCCTCCACAATCGGCTGCCACTACTTTGATTCTATCGTCTCCATCCATTTTTCTTTTTTCTTTCTTGTTAGACAGAAATGAAGACTTGAAGATTCATTAAAAGTGTCTATAATAATAATAACAATAATAATAATGCTAACGGACACTTAACCAATCAGTGGCAGAAACGTCAACTGGAAACAACAGGAGCGAAGATGATATATCATGTGACTTTGGTATAAGAACAGGGAGAAGAATACAAGCCCATGGTCCAGAAGTAGTATTTGTGGATAAGGCCAACAGGAAGCGAAGATGATATATTATGTGACTTTGGTATAAGAACAGGGAGAAGAATACAAGCCCATGGTCCAGAAGTAGTATTTGTGGTTAAGGCCAACAGGAAGCGAAGATGATATATCTTGTGACTTTGGTATAAGAACAGGGAGAAGAATACAAGCCCATGGTCCAGAAGTAGTATTTGTGGATAAGGCCAACAGGAAGCGAAGATGAGATATTATGTGACTTTGGTATAAGAACAGGGAGAAGAATACAAGCCCATGGTCCAGAAGTAGTACTCGTGGACAAGGCCAACAGGAAGCGAAGGTAATCAACACGTGGAAAGCTCTGAGAATGGGAGTGATGGCGCTTGTGCGGACAGTGAAGAAGAAGCAGGAACGTGACGTAAACAAGGAAGACCTGGGAGCGTCATCCGGCTGAGCGATCTTGAGAAGCCAGCCTCGGTGTGAGACGCCGACTTGCACGCTACAGTTGACCACCATCGCCGCCCACTCAATAATGTCTTTAATGTGGGTTTCTACGAAGTCATTCCTAATTTTCAGTAAACGCCAAAGCAAAAGAACATTTGAATAATCAGAAGACGAAAATTAGCGTTTCACGTGCACTCCTCTTGCCTTGGGGTTGCTCAAGAGTTCGTTTAAACTCTTCCTATTTTTTTTTCAACAGTCCCGTTCTTAATTTGTGTGCGTCTGTATTATTTTTTTTAAATCCCTATTCTTGTCCCTCTTTACGAGGGGACGTCGTCTCTTGGAAATCCAATGTGTTTTCGCTTAAATAACAAAACAGGTCAAAGGATATATAGGCTAATGATCTCACCTTTGCGTGGAAATGGACTAACTACAGTCAAAATGTCAGGGCTTTGGGGGGGTGTGTCTTCCTTCTAGGGAAGCCTGTAAGATTTTTCGAGTATTGCAAATATCAACGGGTGAAATTGATTTGCATTTAGATTTGAAAACTGGCCAAATATTTCAGTTCGATTCCTATTGAAATTGAAAATAAAAAGGCGATAAAATGGGATTTTGTCAGAGATTAGTTAAAAATAGAACTTTTAAAAGATCATTTCCGAGTTTGTTTTTTGTAATCAGACCTTCAGATTTCATAAATTGTACAACACAATAGATATTCTTGAAAACAAAATAGTTAAAATTTTGGTAAGAAATAACGATTAACTGGTTTTCCAGACAAGAAGATTTAAAATTAAAATGTGTCGTATCGTACTAATATACGGAAACAACAGACAAAAATAGTTTTTTTTCCCAGCAAAATAACTACGTATTAGATTTTATTGAATTTTTCATCACTGTTGTTGTTAAACCCAATAGTTTATAGGTTGTTTTTGTCTTTTTTTACTTAGATTAATTACAGAAATCTGCTCGATTAAAAACAGAATTAAGTAAAAAGCCAATTCAAATGAGACATTAACGACATATTGAGGACCACGCAATTTAAACCTGTAATACTGCTGCTTATGATTCGGTTTCTGCTCTTGCGCCCTTTGAACTCCTTAAAGAAAAAAAAGGTGGAGAATTAGTGACTTCAGAACCTATAAGACATCGCACTGTCCCCTACATGTGTAACAACAAACGCCATACATCCTTATTGCACGACATCGACGCAAGCGTAATTTTTGTGGTTTTCTTGACAGGTGAGCTACTCTGCTCGGCCGCGCACGTGTGAAATGCCTGAAAAGTTTTAATTCAATACAACTATCTTAGATTGACGATATATGGTTCTGGATATAATTATAAAATAACATATGTTATGAATAAATAATGAATAATTGCAACTGAGAAAGGATTTTAATACGCACAAAATATACAAAATATGTTGTAGAATGGATTAGTACGATCCAAGTGTTTTTTCACCGCATCGGCTCTGTTCTTGGAATCGCTGTCATGTTGGACGACGAATCCTCGCCGCTCAATGAGATGTCATCCTGGGGGGGGGGTGACACGACGAATGAAAACTTGCCTTGGCCTGTCGGCAGTCAAGATACTTTCGATTTTATGCAAATCACAGACACCGTTGCTGATATGCAGCTCCACACCTGTATTGATCCACCCCTGTGTGGGGCACTGTAGGTGTAGTGACTTTGTATGCAGTTTCCCAGTCCGCTTTCGAACAAACTGTCGATGATTGTTGCCAAACAGTTCAACCCTGTACTCAACTATGTAAAGCACCAGCTTCCAGATCTGGTTGTCCCACTGTTTCATTTATGCTGCCTATCTCAACCTCGCCGTTCGGTTGCCTCTTCTCCGCAAAGGTTTTCGACTAGCCACCCATTGCAACCACTTCGCCGACGTTGTATCTCACTGTGTCTGAAGAAACTTTAATATCTTTATTTGCAGCTGCATCGCTAGCAAGATCTTTACTGGCTCATCGTCTGTCACACAGAGACCTACCCTGAGATGCATAACATCACTTTTGGAGAGTTTGGGCTTTCTTTCTCGACCACGTCTATCGTTAGCAGTACCGGTTTTGTTTATCCTCCGCGAAATTTTTCATGCAGCTCCTGCTGGGAAACGAAGCCTGGCTGCAATCTACGCCATTCACAAGATAAGACCTTAATTTCTATATGCTTGCCTCGTGAGATTTCCTTCTCAGGATCCGTGGAATTCGCTACACATTCACCACATTACAATAATATCACTGCCCATACTTTTATAATCTTTCTGCAGGTGCGCGATACTTTCTGATTGTTTGCATGGCAGCCAGTTCTGGTGTACTACATCAAAACGTGACCGAGTTATGGAGCCTTTCATTTTCACAAACGAGATGAGATTTTATTACTTATTATCTGAATTTTATACCCAGCTTGTTTGGTTTGTTTTTTTTTTTTTGCTTCGTTTCCATAATTATTTCCAGTGCTGTAAGCTAAATTATTTTCCTAAAATCTTTTGATTATGAAATAACTTAATATTCCTTTTTAACAGACTTTAGCATTTCTGTCATAAAGCTCAATAAAATCTGCTCACCGAAACGACAGGAAGTTTTTGTCATCTTCATGGTTTTGACTCAGTTACTCTTTAATACCTGCAAAGTGTATTTTCAAATGTATAAGAGACCCTTGACGTTCCTTTTCGAAAGGTGTACAGCAGAGAAAAACTGCCCCTCATACTGATCTGATGCTCTGATAATGGAAAATTGTCGTTTTAAAACGTTTTAAACTTATATTATAATTATTATATTCCAAATAAGAATTCATTTAAATATAAGATCACAAAATTCATTTTCTATTGAAAGAGAAAAGAAAAAAATAGCAAAAAAAGTAATAAACTTTGATATATCTGTTCTGATTGCATGGATAAATTTCTTTAATTTTTGGTTCATTTTTTAAAAATTTAATTCTGTTCACAACTTTCTTAATAATTATTTATGTATTAGCTCAACTTATAGAGTTAAGCAGTATCATATTATGTCAAATTCGTCCTCCCACAATTCAAGAGAGTCGTACAAGTCGTGAAATTATTTCAACGGTAAAAGACACCACTATACGGGAATGTAGACATTTGGAAAACCCGTTTACGCGATAAACCCATTCACACCCAGAAAGCGGTGACAGAGTGAGAGAAAGGGGTTTGTACGTAGAATGTTTACAACTTTGTCGTTATTTGAGCGCTGGTGCAACGGTAACTTTACGCTTAAATACTAAACTCTTTTGCCTCCGTCGTAGATACTGAATAAGAAAGGAGATTCTGCTAAACGTTGTATCTCCACCGTTTCTTTGCAGCGTTATTTAATAGTATAGAGAGAGACGGTAAATCTGTAATAAAACGGACGCAACTCTTGTTAACCAGCTAGAATGAAAACGTAATATTTGTCCTAGACATATGTACATCGCTACAAGAAACTCTGGTTTAGAATGTACGCCATGTATTCGGTTACAGGTGAGCAGTCCACCTAATAACGGTGCTGGAAACAAAAACATATAAAGTGAAAATGGAGGCGATAACGAATAACCATTTCTCTTGTCGGAAATGCGCTCTGCTTTGTCTGGTTAAGACATTAAAGTGTGTTTTACAATTACCGATTCGTTGCAATTTTAATTTTTAAGGCTAAATATTTCTGTTATATTAAAATTCTGTATTCTTTTTTTTTAAATAATTATCTTTATGTTTTAGTTGCTGGAAAAAAAATATATTTTTTAAATAAAAGAAAAATAATCGGACTAAGAATTATATATATTCTGTTGGAAACAATTACAGGGGAAATAACTCAATTCAGTTCGTTTTCTATCGTTTGGCGTGTGTGTGTGTGTGTGTGTTTTTCGTTACAACTTATTCTTCACTTTATCTCTATGCGAATAAGGTTCCAAATTTCTAAACTAACTAAAACAAATGTTTAGAAAGTTATATTTCCAAATCTGAATACAAGTAGATTACATTTAGATTTAAAATTGCCTTTACGATATAATCGTACCTTTTGCTTTAATATTCATTTACTCTGATTTCATTTAAAAAAGAGAAGTATTTCTTATTTAAGAGCGAAAAAGGAAACTGAGTTCGGTTCAGATTCCACAATACTCAGTCAGTCGTCAGGAAAGCATTTGCGGGAACCGCACTGGGTGGTGTAGTCGAGTGGCAGGGTTCATGCAAATAGGAAGAAAATGCCTGCAAAAAGAACAATTTACTTCGATGTTAAAAGGCAACATCAGCTTCAATTACACGTCTGATATAGGAATTTTCTGAAGAAAGAAAAAGAAGTTTTGCAAACAGATAATCTATAAGAAACAATCAGATAAGTCGCATTCTCTTTAGACCTGAACAAAATAAAAGGGAAATTTCACTTCTTTTTTACCCCCCCCCGCCTTTAAGGAGAAGAACGACTATTTTGTAGATGACATTTAATATGAAAGACGGTAGACATCACGTGAAGGTGCCCAAGATGGAGTGGGATCGTTAAAATCTAAATTAAAAGTAAACGCAAAGTTTTATGCGGGTACAAAAAAACGCAATTAATATTTTATTGACGGTCATTTTAAAAAAAAGCGGAACCTGGACTAAATATCAGGAATATAAACATATTTTTAAAACCCAACAAGAAGTGAAATGTATGACAACGACGTTATCTTCTTTGTCTTCGTGTTGGGTTCTGGCAAAACGTGAGAAGCCAGTAGTCAACTGCACTTAAGAAGAGAGAAATTACCATGCGTGGAGATCAAGTTAACAACACGTATTGTCTATATGGTTAAAGATAGCTTATTTCATTTTAGATGTAACTACTCTCATGAGGTTTATGTAGATAGTAATTATTTTCATTGCAAAATATATTGCTAAAGACGTAGCTTCATGGTGCTTTGTTTGCACGTTTCCTCTAAAAAAGGGAATACCGTTTAGAACGTGAACTCTCTTCTTCTTCTTTTTTTTTAGATTTATCTATACATTGTCAAAATCGACTTTCTTATTCCAAGATATAAATGTTCCAGAATGATACTACTAAAGGTGTGGACAAAGACTAAGTGCTTTGCGTTATGGTAGTTGACAAGGGTGGGGCAGACTAACTGTACCAGCTTTATGGGTCAAGTACATTTAAACGTTCGACACGAACGGTAGCCGTTATCTTTCATTTATGGCAGATCGAAAAAAGTCGAGGCGACCCCCTTAATATTAAGTTTCACCGCGAGTTCGTTACCGCTGAAGGTCGCTGAGGAGGAGAGGGATTTCGTGTGGGGGCGTGGCCCTAAAAGAATAGCGTCAGACCGGTGTCGGATTGAACGTGTTGGGGAAACAAGTGGCTAAACCAGGCCGGAAGCTTACCCATGGATGAAATTATAGGTTGTGGTGGGAATCCTCAACTTCTGTTTAATCCGTCTCTGCGTCGCATTAAACACCAACCATCGTTGAAGTTCTTGCCATATATATATATATATACGCAGTTGTGTTGTTTGTTTTGTTTTTAAATCTTAGGAAAGATGGTTAAGTATCTGACAAATGAGGGTTTTAGATATCCTCGCTAAGACTAAGTTATCAAATGAAATATGTAAGACTAGTGCTATCACGTGGAAGATGATATACGCAAGCTGGTGATCGATAAACCATGTAATTAGCCGGGAAGGAAGATGAACACTTTCAGGAAATCCGTCTGGTAGACTCGGCGCGAACGCCACTCTGAGTGGTTTGGGTTGGTTACAGGATTTTAAAGCTCAACAATAATAATTGGTTTAGAACGACATGCGCACACAACCTCGTCACCATGAAGCCTCTTATTGGCTATACGGCAATGAAAGCCTTTCAAACCTATTCTAATATCCTCACAGGTATTTTAAGGTAATCTCAAGATTAATCCGCTTATCAACTCGAATTGGCATTCAGTAGAATTTGGCTAACCCCAACCCGCTGCGGTTTTGTCTGGAGATCGACCAGAGTTTTACCGGAAGGTATTATACTGATGAAAAGATGCGGACGGATCACGACAATGTAACTTTAATATGAGCGAAGATCTGGAGGAGGTCTGCCATTGCGTACTGAACAAGATGCCGGATTCCTGTTGTTTTTGTTGTCGTTTTTCATTAAATTTGATATATATTTCTATTTTAGGAGAAGGCTTGAAAGAATCATAAGGCCGTTCTGCTTTCTATCCGCCCCTCTCCATCGTTAGCTACATTAAGCGGAGTTTTCAAAATGAAAGTTAGATCTTCATTGAATAACAGCGCAGGTGAGTAGGAAGTCGCCGTCAGGCCGACACCGGGAGGAAAATAAAGTAGCTGGAACAATGTATTTTACATAAAAGGACTACCCGAAAATGTCAGTCTAAGTTAGATCTATAATAGGCTGTCGTTGTTGCAAATAGTACATTCAGTTCCGTCAGCAGCGCAGAACTGTCGGCCCTTTTTTCCTCTCTCTTTTTTTAATGAACGTGGTTTAAAATGTCACGTGACACGACGTCATGTACAGGTTAGTAGTTTTAGTTCCTCTTACACGGAAAACGGCTTGCCTGTTAAACTGAGTAAAATCTCATTTTGAAAAACCTGTAGCCATTAGCGAAGTTAAGTGAAGCGTAATCTACAACTGTTGACGAAGATCAGCGACCTGACGATTTAATTTGACCAGTCCTTTTAAAAAGCTGCTTTTTTTCTAATATCTCAGTGCACCCGCAATCTCACTATTTCTTTGTTTTACATACATATATCACTAAACTGTCAACAAACTGGTCCTTCTCCAGTCTCGTTATTAACCACGGCTAAATTACCAATGTCTCTGTGGATCCGGCCAAAGTCTGCAAACAAGAAAATCGATTAGAAGTCAGTTTCAGCCGACTTCACATCATGTGAAAGCTTTCCTCAGTAGTGTCATAAGACGGATTGCCATTACATATTTTAAAAGTGTTGAATGTACAGTGCGCTGCCATAATAATTCGACTGCCTGTTTTTTTTATTACAGTGTGCTAGTTTGTTGCGAAAAACGTCGAATAGAGATAAGATATATAGATTAAAGTGGTACGTTAGCCCTTCACCTTTTGCAGCTCGAAGAGTCTCCATCCTGTCTGGAAATGAAGAAACTGGATTTAGCATCACGGTGTGGTCCAGGTAGCGAGATGCAGACGCATTGCCTCTCAGCTAAACTTGCAGATGGTCTCACCTTTACTCGAGCGGATTCATATCAGGGACTTAGAGAACCATGAGAAAAGGTTTAACAATGCCTTATTTACTGCTTCAAACCGTGCTCACAAAAATGGTAAAGCGCCATCTACCGAAGACTGTCAGAAACGAGTCTCAGTATGCCTCTTGCACGATGACAGATGCAGCTTTAAAGTGGCAGTATACCAGTCATATTTAAGATGTCCATCGATCGACAAGCATCAGTTGTCTCTCCCCACCATGCCAGATTGCAAACCTGAACGAGGACAAAAGACAATGTTATTTGTCTTCTTCTTTAGGTTTCCTCCAAGTTCAGGTGCAATCTTCAAGTGTGAGTTGCTGAAACCAGGACTCATTAAAGAGTAATCGACGCCAGTACTCGAAGATCAGAACAGAGATCTCCCAGCCAGACATTTCGAAGGCATTCCATTCCTGCTGGACAGAAGAGGCACCTTCAAGTTTATAACTCTCTGTAGGCAAGTCGATAGATATAAAATCAAGCCATTTTCGGCATTACTGTTAATTAAATAACTTGGGGATGGAATTGGTTACATTCAATTTCCCTACATCTTCGCAAATTGCTTCTATGCCTTCTTTACTGTTTTAGCTACCTACAGTCTTCCTGGATTCTGGGGGGGGTGGTTTGCACTGTGGTCGAAATGGTCGAAAGAATGTAAACCGAAAATGCAGGAGACTATTGTTAGCCGCGTTTCCGTCTTTCTTATAGCCGACAATGGCGCCGGTTTTCTGTGGAAGATGCGAGGGAGACCCTCCAGAAGGCTGTGCCGAGCTCGTTAAGACTTCCAGCTTTTGGTGAATTAACAGAGATATGGTATTCAGGAAGTGAACGCGCTGCCTTAACAACAACAACAAAAACGAAAATTATTCCGGATGAAGTTCAGATCAAATATACTAATGACTTCGTAAACGTCACGAAACCCGGCTACACTATCCAGTTGTCCTTCCAGCGGGTCCCTTTATTCCTCGGGCGTCCGGCGACTTTTGTGCTGTCCCTGGCGCCGCTGAGTTTACGTTACCCGCGGCAGACAACAAAGCCATGACACACTAGCAGTGGTCGATATTCGGCCATCCCGAACACATCTGTCGGCGGCGCGCAAACCGGCCATCTCAGACTGATTGTCTTCACGATCACGGGAAATAGCTAAAAAAAAAAAAAAAAAAAAAGACACCGTTAAGAGGTTTCTGGAAGTCAATAGTCTTTCGGTCTCACCTTCCACAGGCTCATTTGCTGCAAGGCTTGGACGCAGACACGACGGAGACCTTGCGCTATTTATTTATTTATTTATTTATTTATTGTTGCGCGAGTTCCTCAGCCTCTTTCGATATAATCGAGTCCCTGAATTGTCGACGTCTGGGAAGGAAGAAAGAGAGAGGGGGGGTGTGTTTCTGAGTGCAGCCCTCACGGCCTGGGAAGCCGTCAGAAAACAACTGGACAAGGTTTGAGGCGTGGGATTCCAAAAGGTAAATCATCACCCATCGTTCCCGGCATAACTTTCGGACAACTTTACTGTAAAGTAACCCTTCACCTCCCTCCGGTCATTACTATTAAAGCGCTAGTGACGTACTCGGTTTCCCCAACCCCAGAGCAGCAAACGGCATCAGCGGAACGATTCCTGTTTTCTAATGGACTGAGCGCTTTTAAAGAGGGGGTCGATGCATCCCTTTACTGGATTAAGAGAATAAAGGCGGAGAGGTCCGTAACGACTTGGCCACTGAAAGCAGAAGTATTCATTCAAAATTCTCAACAAAAAAAAAAAATACAAATAGTTTGTTTTGTTTTTTTTCTTTCTTTCTTCCGTGTGAAATTCTTCAAATAATGAAATCGGTCCGGGAGTTTTGTTGTCTACCGCTGGGCCGACTGATGTCTAATGCCACCGGCTGAAGATGGAGCTGCTCCGTGAAAGGTCCTGCCGATAGATATACCTTCAAGTGTAAACCTTAAGACGCTACCTTTGTGCCAAAGAAAAGAGGAAATCTTTGTTACGAAAAAAAACGTTTGTTTTCTCTCTCTCTCCTTTGTCAGTAGCCACTTCTTCTGCATATAGAGAAAGACGGCTAGCAGTAAACTACTTTCAGTTTGACCATTGGCGGTCACCTGATAACAGCACGGTATTAGCTGAGTTTACGAGCGAGGTTTTATCTTGTGTTCTAAAAACATCTGTTTGCGCGTGCTAAAGCGAATTACCGTGGTTAATGGTGTGGAAACTGCTAGCTTCGTATCAGAACGTTTCGAAACCATTCTTAACGTTAAAATGGATAACAGGAGCTCGTGGCCGCATGGTTTCTATTAGTGTGTTAACTTTTACGGAAAGATTAAGCGTGAAAGAGACGAACGTGGCTTCAGTGGAACCACGCCGGTATTTCAGGCAAACTTTTCTCCGTTAATCTCCTCGGAGATGGTACCAGGAGTCTCTGTACGGCTTCGGTGGGTCGTACGGTGTAAAGTTCGCTTCTGGTGCTGACGCGAAGTCGCGGCTACATACCAGCCACGTGAATGGAGACAGAGTAGACATCGCGTGGTACTGATGCAGTCTTTTTTTTTTTGTAGTTCTTCAGCCTGTCCTTCCATGCGGTGACGAAGTCACTCTATGCCGTCTTCATTTACACACAGTAATACTCGACGTAAATATCACCTTTACTCGCTTTAAAGAGCATCTTCACATGGAACCTACACGACGTTTACCACCTTTCATATTAATCGACATGAAAATATTATGTAAAAAAAGGCTTTCGTTTTTCCATAACAGTCATCAATGAAAAACGAGCATAAATTTAATATATAAATGAGTATATACATCATCGGTAGATAATGCAAGATGACCAGGCTGCGGTACTCTGTTGCCTAAATTAGTTCACGTTATCATTTGACTGACTTTTTATTCACTTTTCAATATCAAAAGATTTTCGTGTAGTATCCTCGATCCACACCGATTTAACTAAGTAAACACCGTGTTAGAAAGTTTTATTTAATCCACGTTTGTTTGTTTGTTTTTATTTTACCCAAATGTCCCTAATTTCCCCGACTTTAGGTCCCGTTGCAATCATATCACTCAGGGTCGGTCGCAGGCTTGGTCAGTACTAAATCTGTCCCTTTAAAAAGACAGTATTTATCATAAAACAAGCCAATGCTTCTTACAAAGAAAATCTTAAATTGGGTTACATGCAGACACCTTTTATCAAATAAGGGCTTACGACATCAGCAGTTCTTTCTTGTTTATACCTGTAACTCGAACATCAACCACGTGGATCATACGAAATACAATCTTATTAGGTAGGAAAAAATTTTCATGGACATTCTCACCTGACCCAGTCGCCAAACGTATCTAACGCTTTTCTTTCTCTCACCTGCTTCACAGGACTTCTGTGATTTTACCGGGCAACTTCTGTGCCCAGCTTCAATCCGTTTGCGTGATGTCTTTCTCAGTTTCTGGCACTGAATTAACCCTCTCGCTAGCTACATCGTTGTCTTTTCGCTTTATTTCAGCCGTTTCATTCATACCGCACACTCTGAGTGGATTGCAATACAATACTGTTTTTTTTTTTCTGTTTCTTTCCACGCAACCTTATGCAGTGCACTTTCGTAATCTGCTGTCAGTTTTCTTTCTTCTGTCTCACCGGCACCTGCTCATCCTCACTAATGTCACGTGCATGCCTCCATGTTTCTTACCGGCGTACACTTTGTCCTTCACCTTTTCCTGCCAGTTCATCGTCATCTATAACCATTTCTCTGATTTATGCCAGGATAGTTCTGGGAATACCTGTGACGCCATAAGACGATGTTCTGTAACTTTCCAAGTATTTATTCAAAACTGCTCCTCAATTCTTACCTTCAGCGCTCGGGGGACAGAGCTTCCTTCATACTCTTTAAAACCGATTGATTTTGCCTTCCTACCTTCCCATTGACTTCAACCCACAGAGGCATTGCTTTCTTCGGAACAATTCCGTTGTCTTCCATGTATCGGCTTAGCTTTCCCAATCGACCATAGAATTCAGACATTTTATCTCACGGTAATGGATTTGTGATATTCTTCTTTTCCGGTTCCATGGCTGACTTGATAATCACACGACTGCTCCCTTAGAACCCATCTCTCGATTCTCGCGGGCGCTTTTAGGTCACCAAGTACGGATTAGCCAGCGCTTGACGACCGGTAATGAGCGTGAAATGCATACCATACAAGCAGATGTGGGGGAACTTTTGCAACCCCACCCTGCGCCCGAAGCCTGACCATACTTCTCTTCTACATCAGTTAAACTACGGCTCACATAGGCGATTACTCTGTAGTCATCGCCCTGTTTTTTCGCCCACACAAAGCCCATCACCACTGGGTTTGCGTCACAAATCACCCGAGTTTCTGTATCCTAATCAGAATACGTCACGAATTCCAGGAATACTCTGAGCTGTCTGTTGAATGACCGGTTGGTAGTTTCCCAGGGCAGTGAGAATCCCAAACGTTAACCATTGATATTTGCATCTCTCCTTGTGCGTAATGAATGCAGTTTTTTTTGGGGGGAGTGATTCCTTTTAATAGATTCTTACGCCAATTTAAATCTAATTTCGAGTGCCATTTACAGTTTTGGAAGTTCTCCTCGACAGGTGGGTATCGGGTACCTCGCTCTCTCACGATTCCGCGATTGATTTAGCCTGTATCGATACAGGTTCGAACATCCCACCTCTCTTTGAAATACACAAAATGGACGGCACACAAGCAGATGTGGCTCATCTACTTTCTCATCTGTATCTCTTGCCTCCAGTAACTTGTTTTTTTTTTTGTATTTTCTCTCACAGACTGAGAGTTAGACGACGGCGGGTAGACCACCGGTGCAATACACTTGTTGACGAAGAACTTAGACTGATAGTCTTTTAATTTGCCAACACTCTCAGAGCACTTTTTAGACTCATCTGCCACACGCCCACCTCCATCTTTTCACACTTTACTCACGACACGTTGCGCACCACTACTTTATTGATAACATTTGTATTCTCACTTTCCCTATTGACCGCGCAGATTCGCTCGTGATCACGTGCTTTCATGACATCCAACTTTTTAACATAACGACCCTTTTTTGACATTTCTTACACTTAGTCTTGAGGCTGGGACATTAAGGGAGGGGGTTTGTGATATCGCCCCCTTTTACCGAAACAGTGGCATGCACCTTTCGCTTTTCGATCACCTTTTTGATTTTTTCCCTTCGATACCTGTCACTACTGTCTCTGGACACAATACGGGTTTACCTCAGAACTATTATCAACAGTGGCCTCCTATACTATTCGCCACCCCACCTCCATCTGCAGATCTGGTTTCTCACACTGGGATGCTAACTGCGATTTTCTTTCTAGCGTCAGATTCTCACCGGCATCGAGCAGCTTCCACTTGATGTACCTTTACACTTACGTTTAATGCCATCTCTAATTTGAATATTGAAATCAGATCCAAATGCGCGATCTCGAGCCACTTGTCGGAACCTTGTAGCAAACTGATGCACAGTTTTATTCGATTTTTAACTGATTTGATGAAACAACTCAAGCATATGCTATATTTAATCTACGCACAAAATATCTATCTATTGTACCAACTGCCTGATTGTAATTATTCCGCTCACCTTTCTTGTCTAAAGTAGCGAATATGTCTTGTACATGCGGCTTTGGCAAATAGAGCATTAATGCTTTGCAACCTTGTTTGATCTTTTATTATTCCGACTGTAGTTAAAAACAGGAATGAGTTTTTTTTTTTTTTTGTCTGCATACGACTCAAATGTATTTATCCATCTTTCCAACCTTGTTTCCAACGTAGATAGATCGGAGAAATAATCAAGCATCAGGATTGTGTTTTTTCAACTATTCATCGTAACGACTTTTGCAATTCAGACAACTCTTTAAACTTCATTAATCCGCTTCTTCTTTTGTTCATTCTCGTCACCATTCCAATATCCGCGATTTGCCACCGATTTATGTGAGTATGCAGCGTGACAAAACACCATCTTCTCAGCCATGTTCTATAGTTTACCCAGATATCTTCGATTTTTTTTCGACTTCCGGTTCCGCAAAGTCCTATCGAACTACAGACTCAATCGCAAAGTTGATTTCTACAGTGTCCTTCTCGGTGTGCTCCAACTACGCTTGTAAAGATGCGAAATTTCGCGGAAGATGCATTCTTACTACAACAGTCTATATATGACGAGCTGTCACTTTTAAGAAAAACTTCATTTTGGCCAGTCGTAGTGACAGCCTTTCTTCACGAGAGGAAGAAGAAGCAACAACAGTACCTTATCTATATTTCTACAAATCTTATTTTTACATGGATTATCTAAAACTCTTTTTTTTTTCTTTTACCCAATTCGATTTTGAAGATCCTTTAGTCCATCAGACGGAAGAGTTGTCAGTCTTCGATGGCTATACAAAAGGGAGATAACTGACCATTTTTACTAACTTTACGACGATATTTGGCCGCTGGAAGAAAACGGAGCCTGTCATTATCAGTTTTATTTAAAGTTCTTTACTGGTTCCTATAAATATCTAAGAGGATTTACGGTGATACGGGCAGTTCGTACAAGAAGCCTCACTTTATATCACCACCGTTACATCTATAATTTCGTAATAAAAAGCTCCGACATATAGATTTTAGGAATCAGTATTTGATATACTTATTTATTTTTAATATACTTTTGATATGAGAAAAGAAAACGGCTGATAAATAAATTCAACTTCAAACTTGGATACGTTCCTATTTAAACAAATAAGGATTAGTCATGAAACTATGTCACAACACCGTAAATAAAGCGAAAATAAATCTAAATCTGGACTGCAGAAGTTCTTTTTCCTTTAGATCAAATCCGGAAACTGCTAGGTTTTACCAGCATTATACATATATAAGATTTACAACATTCAATATACCTGTTTAAAAGTATAGATGCTTACCGTGGAGTACTTGCGCTACTGGCTGCGCTATCCGCTGTCGTTATTTCAGACCACAAGTCGGTACAGTGAAATTAGTTTTACCTGTCCAGTAGAAAGTGAGTGGTCGGGCGAAAAGTCGGAGCGGACTTTTCACATGAAGTAATAAAAAGTGAAAGTTTTGTACACTTTAAACACAAATAGACCGTGTTTGAAAATAATTCACTAAACTAAATAAATACAATAAACAACAACTTAATTTGTCTTTGATAGTAGCAAGAAAATTCCTGTGTGGGTTTTGCGCTGAAGCTATTAATCGGTTCAAACTCTTTGATGTAGCAGTGATCACGTGATTTGCAAAGACGAATCTATTTGCTTTGATGGCGTCTGTCGTTAGAATTTCTTCAGCTTTAAATGGATGTAGAGGTGCATCTGACGAAGACACAAAGGAACAACAAACGCAGTAAATAAAATACATTTTAAAAAAATAAAGATTTTTGCTATTGATTGTCTAAATTGTACGGCATAGGTGAAACGTTTCTAAAACTATTATTTCCGCTATTTACAACATCAGTAAAAATCGACGAAAAATATACTGTGGGGGGGGATGTAATAAAAAAAAAACCGGTTCTTGTAACTTTGTTGGTTTACTTCCGAAACGAGTTATCATCACGGATACTTGTCAAGTCAGGCGTGCTGACTCTAAATACTGCTTTCAAGAAACGTCGCCTTTTAATTAAAGAAGAAAAAAATTTCCACTGAATACATCAAACGTCGACAACGGAAGTAAGGTGAATGACTGCGTCTCGTTCGGATGTCTCTGCTAGTGCGTAACACGAGAGAGAGAGAGAGATGGGAGGGAGAGAGAGAGAGAGATGGGAGGGAGGGAGAGAGAGAGAGAAGTGGGGGAGTTTAGATAACCAAACAACTCTAAATCAGAGACAAATTATGCGCGCAGTATCGGACAATGAATATATATTTTTATAAAAACATTTTCTATTTCATTAGCATGAAATCTGCATTAGAATTAAATTCCGATATTGGATGGGTTTTTTCAGATCTTATAATTCCACTTTAATTTCCAAAAATAATTTTTCTTTTACGTGCGACTCCCACATGAATTTAAACAGCAGAACTGCGACGAGATAATAAGTCATCTTTATCGTTACTTTTTTTTTTTTTAAATTTTCCAATAAAAAGCAATGGACCATCATTATACGTCGAATTAAATATGAAAGATACCAGATTCCTTTTAAATTTGCCGCGTGGAGACCGCAAAACACTATGCACGTGGTTTTGATGGAGAGCGGTGCTGTGTAACGATATCTTGCGTGGCATTTAAAAGACATCTAGAATGTTCTAACCATCGTTCAGAACGGCAATTATTCTCTTTTCCTTTTTTTAGAAATCATTAAAGCTGTAAGTGGGCCTGTATTATGCCGTTTTGCTGTTGTTGTTTGTTATGATTTTGTAGGCCAGAAGAAATGCGTCCGAACTGAGATACGCGACAGCCTCACTACCGGTTTTCTGCTAAAACTGCGCGCAGATACAAAGCGAAAGTAGACGATGGGAGGAGGAAAACCCGTTAGAATTTAGCAGTGCCGTTCTGACGGTCTGACTAATTAAAGTAAAGTAAACATCCTTGCTATAAAATGGTAAATTAAAAGGCATCGGTAGACGATTTCCGGGCAGGTATGCGTTCGACTTCGCCGCCATGCTGTTTCTTTCCTCTTCCGGCTTGACAGATCCGGCGTCTCTATTGGACGGGGCCGGATGGAAGGCGCGGAAAATGTCGATCATGTGTTTTTTTTTCCTTTTCTTTTTCAGCATTCCCCGCACAGCGAAGGAGCAGATAGAGAGAGAGAGAGATGACGTCATTACAGAAAGAGAGATGACGTCAGTACAGAGAGAGAGAGAGACACAGAGAGAGATGGAGAGAGAGAGATGACGTCAGTACAGAGAGAGAGAGAGAGAGATGGAGAGAGAGAGACACAGAGAGAGATGGAGAGAGAGATGACGTCAGTACAGAGAGAGAGAGAGATGACGTCAGTACAGAGAGAGATTACGTCAGTACAGAGAGATATGACGTCAGTACAGAGAGAGAGATTACGTCATGAGAGATTACGTCAGTACAGAGAGATATGACGTCAGTACAGAGAGAGAGAGAGAGAGAGAGATGGTTTTTGTAATCCTATCAACTAGAGCGGTGCGCCGTGAAGTCCACTCTCTTGTCAGAGACGTTTGCGGTTTTTAGAGGGTTAGGGGCGGAAGCAACTTTTTCTAAAGAATCCCGAAAATTCTTAATAGAATTTAGCTCAGGAGAACATGCTGGTCTGGCCCTGTAATGTGGCTAACAGCTTGGTTTTCAGGGTACTGGTCAATTACACGTGCTCCATGCGGATGGGCCATTAAAATGAATTTGTTTCTAGTCGTACCTGGTCACGGTCTGACATAGGAAATCAGAATCTTGTCCCTGTACCTCACTGCATTCAGGGTATCTCTCGGAGGCACATGTGAGTCTGTGTAGATACCAAATAAAATTCCTACCCTGACGAATGCACCTCCTCCACTGTGGTGATCCATGTCCGTGATGTTTGTGGGCTGGTTACGTGTTCCACATTCCCTCCAGACGAGTATACACTGAGTCACGATTTACTCGTCAGTAAAGAGGACATAGTTCCAGTCGCGGTGGCGTCCAAGCAACGTGTTCACGATACTAGTAAAAAAAAACACCCTTGTTTAGGGTCGCAGGTCAAAATACTACACACCATGGGTCGTTTCACATAAAGCCACGTTTCATGCAGCTTCTGCGTATGGTTGAGATTGGCACCAACCTCCCTGCAGGCGCAGAAAGTTAAGTCAATGTTTCGCTGAGCCGAGAGTGACACGCAACGGTCACCTGCTGGGATTGTGATCCACCAGCAACCAACTTTGAACTGCACTTGAAATCGTTTCCAAAGTAGAAAACCACACTTTTGGTGAGATTAAGCTATTCTGCCACCTGAGCCTGAGACTATCCCACCTCTTTCCTACCAATAGCTCGCCTCGTTGGATAATTTTTCTAAACAAGGACGGCTACCCTATTTGCGAAGTTGCCCTTAAAAACAGATACCCCTTTTTTCGCGATGTTGAAAAGCCTTTTAAATACTATAATAGTTCTAGCTGTAGCTTGAAACTTAGAAGGTGGGTGTGGGTGATATAGCTAGATCGGTTACAAGTTTGGCTGTCTTAGCTGTTTATAAGCTAGAGTTATCTTCCTCCTGTGAAAGTTTGTGTACCGTGGAATATCCGGCTACCTAACTCCTCCCTTTCTTCCATTTCGGGCAGGAGTGATGCGGCTTAATTATAGTGTTTGACTTAGAAACAGTTTCCTCCGTGTTTATTACCTGTCAGCTTAAAACATCAAAGATTCAGTTTAGAGGTTGCAAGGAAAAACTCTAAGAATCAGGTGTCCTATGGGTCGGTCGGAGAGGTATGGTTGATAGTACTGCAGTTCTGAAGCGCATAGTAACTTTGAAACTTTTTTCACGAATAATTCTTGAGATGAATTAGGTTGGAGTTGGTTTTCCATCTTCTGAAGCCCTGTGGCTACTTGGGCGAAAAGACCGTGAGGTTCAGAAGGCCGTATCGGTTATTTCGTGCTGAAGATGGACCTGAACAGACCAGGTCTGTCAAAACATGCACTGAACCAGGATTCCAGGCCACTCGTCCCCGAGGGGACAAAGAAAGACGAAAGAGTGACCGTGTAGTGGTGAAGTTACTAGTTTTCAGTTAAGCTCATTTTTACCTAGTCGAGAGCACCTTCTACATTTATCATCCATAGTATATATGAGGTACGGCTGTCAGTCCGACAGTTTTCCCCACAAGTCACGCCAGGGTTGAGACCCCGATTTTAAGTCCCTTCCATGCCCACGCTATTCCGCATCGAGAGTTTACCCTTTTTTCTGTTCAATTTTAAAAAAATGATAAATATTCACCGCGAAATCCTCGGAAATTGGTCAGTGTGTCTTTGAATTGAACTGAATTCTTTAAAATGGTTAGTGCACTCTTCCACCACGCTTCTATGCTGTTTGTATGAAAGTTATTTAAGTTTTTCTTAAACTTTTGGTAGGAAGCCGGTTGACTGTGAGTCGCCGTTACAGTATCGGTATCATAAACGTATTCTATCTGTTCCCGATCCCCTATTTACTGTCTTTTGCAATTTATCTCTATGTGGCTTACATATATCAGTGTTCCGTTCAGTCGGGCACCTATTTTGGTCTTTCTGCATAATCCTCTTAGGTGCCGGAGAAGCCAGATCGTATTTTAATTTAGCAGGTGGTTTTATCTCTGCTGTACAAAGTCGATCGGCTCCGTTTAGATGAAACATCGAGCTTATTCTGGCATCTTTAGTATTTTACTTCTATACCACAGAGCTGGAGCAACTGGGCTATTTATTACTCTCCTTACCTAGTAAGCTAAGATTATAGGTTTGCCAGCCCTTTAGTTTCTTTTTTTAAATTCTCAATTGACTTTTGTTTACATTTATGTTCCTAAATAATGGAAAGTAGATACCCAGAATTCTTTTAGTTTCCCTACATTCCATCTAATTCTGCTACTTGTTTTAAGCAAACTCAAGCCACGCCCCGTCGGTCCTGGAGGTGTTAATACAAAAACCAGATGAAGTCTCATAAACTATGAACGCGGAAGAAACTGCATCAATGCTGCTAAAGTCACCGACTATTATTATTATGGTGTTGTCAATGCACTGAATTACTTTATTTTCGTATCGTTTAGTCTAATCCCTAATATCTTCTTTTCCCGAATCATACAGAACAGCGTCTCCGATACGAGTTCGTAAAGTACGGAGCTTAGAGGGCAGTCCTGTCGCATTCCTCTGAAGGGTTTAAAGCATGCATTCTGACCAATATTTGTCTGGGTGTCGATATGGCATAGTTTTATCCATTTAATAAATTTTTCTCCAAAGTTGGCTTTCAGTGTCTTGAACAAATAGTTACATTCTAGCTTATCAAAAGCTTTTAATTGGTCCAGTGCCAGAAAGGCCAGCCTGAAGTTATCGGTGTCTACTCTGTTAAAGCGTTTCCTGATCAACTGGAGAGAGTTCTGAGAGGACCATCCTCGACCAGATCGGGTCTGGTCTTGATTATTATCCTATCCATTTATTTCGATAGTTTATTCTATAGAGTTCGTTATTATTCTACGATCAAAGTTTAGCAAGTTAATTGGCCTCCAATTACCAAGTCATTCACTAGCATCTTTAAAAAAATAACTTCTGCTTTGAAAGCATAGTTAGTTATCTCTGTCAGGTCTTTGGCTAACAAGTATCCAAATCTTTCATAGAATTCCAGTGTAAGGCAATCACTTCATAAAATTCTACCCTTATATTTTCGCCCTATGTAACTTTCTGTTTCTTTGATGTTCAGATATGGACTCCTCAAAACTCAGCTTCTGTTTTATTTAGTTTACTTTCTAAATCATCTGAGCAATCGGACACATCTCTTCGCAGTTCTTTATAATAGTTGGCTTTTACTCTGCCCATTATTTCTCTCGCGATGTCGTCTTCACCTCTTTTAGGCTAGAGCAGTTCCTACTCTTCTTTAGTTTAAGGGAGGCTTTACGATACCTCTCAAACATCACGGCCTGTCTCATCGTCCTGAGTTAATCTCTTTCTGCTTTTTAGTGTCTTTCCTAGCGCCGTTTGACTGTAAACGACCCTTTCTACGTTGAGACCGGCTAACAATATATTACGGAGCTCTGCTTTGAAATTAGAGATTAGACGTGCTCTCAAGTTCGATCAAACGCATTTCGCGCCTTGCAGTATTCTTCACTGACTCCTTTCAGCTTGTTTGCCGTGTTTTTTCTTTAAATCCATATCCGACCATAAAAGGTGTGCATTTTTTTTCTTATTTCTCTAATACTTCTAGACGGTATTGATTGTTTTTTATGTATTCTGCCGCTATTATAAAAGCGTTATTCAATTTTCAACCACCTGACCCTTTGGTGCCTGTCTTAACCTATAGTTCATTTTAACTTGGGGCTGATCACTCCAAAAAATACCCCCTGAGTTATATCCTGCAGAAGCTGGGTAACTTTATTGCTAAGATACAGCCTGTCTACTCTAGTAGCTACACTGTACCTAGTGCGATTTGCCCTCGTTAGTATTTAGTTCTAAGGCATCTCTGAGGTCATGTTTTGCAGCTGCACCTGTTCTCACAAATATGTCTTATGATTAATAATTGGGCTTTTCCTACTGAGCTCACGATTGGGGCTGCAGTTAAAGTTTCCTGCTGTTATAATACTGTCTACAGCAGTGGTTCTCAACCTTTTTGGGGCCATGCCCCACCTAATCACCTCTAAAATCCTGATGCCCCCATGTGGTGATATATAATTCTTATCATTTAAAAAGTTAACTCCGTTTCAGCTGAAGAAGCTTAAAACGCCAATACCTTGGTTTAAACAAACTTCAAAAGAACATGGCATCCATGAAAAATGAAATAAACAAAAGACAGTTAAAGTTTTGAGCAAGAAATTACTGAAAAAATTGTAAGAAAAAAATATTAAATGGTATTAGATTTTAATAATGATACATATGATAATAAGAGAGAATTCACAGGTAATAAAGAGAGAGAAAATTTCTATATTTATGAAAATATTTGTGGATTGTCTCATACAAAACAGCAAATAAAAATTCGAAACATGTAATAGAAAACTGAAATGTACTATGAACACAAACTAATTTGAATGGAAGCTTATTTGATCATTTTAATTACTGTACAATAAAGTATAGGTTCCTATCAAATGCAAAATGCCATTTGAGCACACCTCAAGAAAAGTGGAATAAAGTTAGTGAGACCCTTGTGCTTCATGCCTGCTGCAAAGAGATTTTATATTAGGCACTAATTTAGTCAGCTTTAGTCTCAAACTCCTCGTTTACTGATATCCAGTGAATTTCTTTTCTTCAGTAGCAAATCATTTACAACGCTAAAGCCACATTCAGCTAAATATGAAGATGGAAACGGTAACAACAGTTTCCTTGCAAAGCTAGTTGAATTTGGGTATTTAGTTTCTGTCTCATCACAAAGCCATGCCATCGCTCCTTTTATGTTGAATAAAGTTTTAACTGACTCATCATTTTTTATTTCCGAGAGTTGTTCTTGGTACTGCACTGAAACATCAGATAAATCCACAAGCACTGGCTGCATCACCCACGATGGAAAATTAATCTGTTTTAAATCAGAAAATCTTTCTTTAAAATCAGAGGCCAATATTTTCAGATAATCCACAATGACAAACACAGCAGCCTCAGTCGGCTCACATTTTTTTAGCCAATGAAATTGGTCAAAATTTTTTCAGAAATATTTTTTTGGCATAACTCGATAAATGAAATAAAGCCAAATATCCTCGCCTTTGCATCAACAAGTGTTTTATTTGTTCCTTTAAGTTGTTTATTCAACACATTCAGTTTTTCGAAAATATCTGCTAAATAACTCAAAAACGCTTTTCCATCAACGGTTAGCAGGTGCTTCATTTCAGGCTTGTCACTTAGAAAGCCACTAAGTTCATCAAACAGTTCCATGAATCTTTTCAAACAATTCCCTTTCGAAAGCCACCATACCTCAGTGTGAAGTAAAAGTCTCACATAGTCTGAATTGTTAACTTCACAAAATTTCTCGAAAAGACGCTCACATTTGGCATTAGTTTTGATAGCATTGATAGATTTTATAACTGATTTCAGTACCTCATTAAGTACAGGAGAAATATTTTTCGACACTAAGTTCTCTCTATGAATAACACAGTGCACAAGAAGCATCTCCGGATTCTCATCTTTCATCAATTTTAAGCAGCCATTTTTCTTGCCCATCATAACAGGAGCACCATCAGCTGCACGAGATGTTATGTTTTCCATTGGTATATTATTGATATCTAAGTAGTATTTTAGTTTATTATATATATATCAGCGGCGGTAGTGGTGGTATCTAAAGATTTGCAGAATAACATTTCTTCAACAAATTCACCTTTATCAATATATCTTACATAAGTTAGCAATAAGGCCTCACTGCCTCTCACAGTTGATTCATCCATTTGTACTGAGAATTTTCTTGATTTCAGCTTTTCAACAAGTTGTGTTTCAATATCTTCACTCATTTCATCTATTCTTCTCCTAACAGTGTCGTTACTGAGTGGCATGGTTTTAACATCTTTGTCATCTTTTCCCAGAACTGTTTTAAGAAATGCAGATATCGATGGTTTAATTAAATCCTCCCCTATAGTATGATTTTTCCCAGATTTAGCAATGAGTAAAGAAATTTCATAACTTGCCTCAAGAGTACACTGATAGTAACAGTTTGTGCAGTGAACAGAGACTTTATTGTTGATCTTTTTTCAAACTTATTCTTTAAAGATTTGAAGTAATTCAAATCTGAATTTACATACGCACTATGTTTCGCCTTCAAATGCGCCTCAAGACGACCTCGTTTCATTGATTCGTTGGTCAAGCATTGTTGGCATAAGAGACAGAAAGGTGACCTTTCATCATGAGCAGCGGGTATGAAACCAAATTTCAAAAATTCCTCTGAATACTGACGAACTTTCTTTTTGCTTGCACTACTCATTTTATGCATAGGGGCTGTGACTGAAATAAATGAGTAATCTTAAGAAGTGAAATGCACTTTCAGAATTTAAGACGTTCAAGTAAACACATAAATGAAATGAAGTTAACACATAATTAATAAAACAATGCCGATTTGTTTTATACAGCATATAAGGACAGACAGTGCGGTACACCAGATTTTAACGAATGTGTGAGAAATTTGTATCACACACGAATGTATTGACGATAATTGTCTGACAAAAATATGCACACACACACACATACACAATGAATTTGGCAAGACTGTTGTATTATATTAGCATTTGGACTATTAAGTTTTCATCTCTGACACTTTATGTATCTTCTCATATCATCATAATACTAAACAATCAAATATATTCACGAGCAACCAAAGAAATATGTATCAATTACCTTGCGTGAAAACACCAAAACAACTTCTTTGTTTACGAGCTCTGAATTTTCAGAAAATGGAAATGCTCTCCTTTGAGAGAAAACGGAGGAAACAGTTATTATAGTGGTAACTTAGCAAAAGCCCTTTGAATCGCATTTCTAAATCAAATTCAATAAATAAGGTTCTTCCATGACCTCGTGCACTTTGTGTGACGTGCAAGAAGAGCGATGGCACAGTGATTATGTAATAACTATACAATAAAGACCTTTTTCACTAAAAAAAAAATATTTACTCAAAATAGCATCTGAAACATAAACTTTACCTGATGGAAAATCCAAAAAATAAAAATCGAAAATTTGGACCCAGACCTCTTCATTCGTACTCAATTGCCCCCCTTGAAAATCAAATTGCCCACCTGTAGGGCATACGCCCCACGTTGAGAACCACTGGTGTAAAGGGTGCGATTCTAGTTCTTCCTCTAAATTATTTCTGCAGTTATCGAAGAACTCTATAGCCCCCTCTGAATGTTCGGTGCGTTAATTAGGCCTACAAGTATCATTGTTGCTTTTTAACTTCAGGTTTGCCGAAATGATTCGTCAAGTGTTATTACTGTGAGCGAGGATTATTTGGGTTGGGCATTGAGAATGATCTAATGTGTCTAAATCGCGTTTGCAATTAATGTTATGTAAACTAAAGAATTTGTGTCCTTTTTAACGGTTGGATTTAACTGCTATTTACTTTTAGGTTTTGAGGTGGACACACATTTTTATCTATCCAAATCTCCTAAGAAGAAATCACTTACATTTACTCGTACATTTAAATAAGATGCAATTAAATTCGTCTTCCCGAGGGTTCAGCATCCTCGACAGACTCCGTCTCAAAAGGATTTTCTGAGACTTTGGCCCCTGGGACTTTCTCCACTGGGACCTTACCCCATGAGATTTCGTTCTTATGATTTCCCGTTAGCTTAGCCTTTGCCACCCGTGTCTGCCTTCGCCTTGGTAGCAATGTCTCTTCAGGATGCCGCTCCCGAGTTTGAAATATCTGATGAGGATGCTACCGCGCTTCCGTCCTCTTTCCAAAATCCACTTTTTTTTTCTTCCCTTCTTCTGCTTGACAACCTGCCAGGAACCACCAGAAAAGACGAATTCCAGCTCCTTCCTCCAGCACCCGTAGACCTCGGCTTTGGAAAGTATTTTTTCCTTTGGTCGCTGGCTTCGGATTTTCTGGTTCCTTCCCTTCTGACTTCCACCGCCGAACAAAGATCAGTGGTGTCTCCTCGCACCGTACAGACGGATTCTCCCAGGTTAGTAGGGATACGGAACTTGCACCGTGTAAAATACGTCGTCCACCCTACCACAAAGACGTCTCGAGATTGACTTAGTGTGGGATACTTTACCTGAGCTTAGTTCATAAATAAACGGAAGGCCGGGTAACATAGCATGCTAGTGCTTCAATTAAAACCTAATTTCCTTCTTCTGCATCTGCAGGAGTATTTTCCGGTCCAATAACTTCAATCGGACTCTCGTTTCTTCTCGTAAGGGGTTCTCTATACGGATTTTCCTTCGGATCCACCGAAATAGAACCTCCCAGCGTACAAGTGGACCTGGCCACTTCACATCTCCCCTGAATACCGAACTCGACGCAACGTGTCCTTCCCCTCCCCCCATCATGATCTAGCCAAGGACGGAAAGTTCTCCAAAATAAATAGGTATCAGCCTGCTCTTTTGTCCTTGAAAGCGTTCATTTGAAACGTTCCGACCGCTAAAGACCACAAGACAGCCTAAAGGTTCGTTCCACTACCAATAGCATGTGCCAGTAATGCCCAAGCTAAGGCGCAATTCCACAGTCCTGGCTATCAAAGGATAATCTCGTTCTCACCGAGACTCAACTTAACCAGTCATTTTCTCTCCGAATAAGATGAAGTGCAGTAACAGCACCAGACTTAGCCTGGAGGCCAAGAAAACCGGGCCAACAGTAAAACAAATGCTACAGGATGAGGATTTTATGCTTAATCTCTGGTGAATAAAACTTTAATCATAATGGAAATATTTTTGTTTGTTGCTTAACTTTTATAAACCATTGTACTTGTCTTTCCATTATGCTGGCCCATAATCTTTTAAATTAAGAAAATCAAGATGTGAGTACGAATCATTCGTGCCTAATTTTCAAACCGGGGATCTTTGCTAATTTTTTCTTTCTTTTTTTGTCTACTGTAAAGTTTCAGACGCTGGGTGGTCGTCGGTTGGGAATGAGATATAAGAAGCAGCGACACATCACAGAAAACGTTAACGTATTACCTTCTTTAAGAATTGGTTAATTAACAGTCCACTATTTGGCTAAATTAACTGCAGTTGGCATTAATTTACCTTCCGTTTTTAGACTCTGTGGGTTTCCCTAGAACGTATAATACTAAACAACTCGTGGTTATTTCTGTTTTCTAATCCAGTTATCGACTGGCAAAGAACAAGAGGCTGTTCTAGTACTGGGGAGAAAACACAAAGATTCACCAGACCGTACCGAGCACATTTCATCATCTCCTGAAAAAAAGTTCCTGTCGTTCAACCGACACCGTTCAGCTGAAAAATAACCGGATGATCTGATTGGCTAAAAATAAAACAGCCAGGTGCAAAAAAAAAAAAAAAAATGGTTTGTTGGCTGCCAACTTCCGCACTTAATTCTGAACACCTTAAACAAAAGTTCACAATCCCTAACTCTTTCCTTCTTTTTTTTTTTTTAAATCGTCGTATACAGTTTGTTATAGCTGTATTTCAGCAAGTCTTATAGATGGACTCGAATTACCATCGTTGAGGAAACGCTGGCGATCTTAGGTATCCAGTTTCACTCGGCAGAACCACTCTACTTTCTCTAAAACTCTTTGAATACAGAAATTTAGCAGTTTGCCAAAAGCCAAAGGGGTTTGCGGGATGAGCATCGCAAGAAATAGACATAGCTAGTACGGTAAAACGTCGATTTAACGGACTAATAGGGAAGTGGCGGCGCCTTTTCCCCAAACACGTATCCTCGCCCGTGAAATCTCAAGCGGTTCGGCTGTAAAACGGTAGGGGGGTTCAGACCGAGCAGGCCGAGCTGGCTGGCATCTGCTGGCCAAACGCGAAAACAAACGGGAGCCATCAGCAGTCGATACAGATCAGATTTGTTCTTGCGCGAACAGCGACGCGGACAACCGAATCTAGTCGACAGCCTCCGTCATTTATACTCTTCGGACGTTTGTTAGGAAAACCCTGACCTTCCCCCTGTACGGTCACAAATAAAATGGCAGAGTACCACGTTTCTATGGGTTTCGTCTTATGACTCTTCTGCTTGGATGCATCCACGTCCATCGTGCAAATCTATATAATCCTTCGTCCACTGCACAGATTACCGTGGAAAAGACATTCTTAACCTGACCCCGCAGCACTAATATCAACCCAAACTGGTGGTTCTTATCTCTAACACTAATTCTAACCGTAACTGAAATTTAATAAAAGTCAGAAACATTGAAAATAATGTGTTTCCCTTTCAAGCAACGAAATAAGAACTGGCGTCGGGTGGGGGGGTTGTTAAGGGCTAGGTGCTAACATAAGTTATGAAAAAGGAACATTTCTTTTAGACTCTAAAGTAAAAAGTGACCGAATAGGTAACTTGCTCAATTAAATTTCTAGCTGTCCAGTAAAAGGATAAAACCCAGGTGTCTAATCTGCACGCAGATGCATACTACCTCCAGCAGCGTCCAGGTAAGAGCTTCCAGAGCCCAGGTAGTCTCTTTAAATACTTAGAGATGAGAAATTTGACCGCATGGGCTCGAGCAACGTGCGGTGAGCAAGCTATTGTAAATATCCTGGTGGTTATTGTGACGGAAACCCGATCTGTACCGTTCGACTGGTAGGGATTCCGCGAGATGACGCTACTATGGAAGCAGAGTTTCTAAGACCGGTTGAAATGGGTGAAAATGTCAAATGTGGCGTTGCAAACTGACTGTCGAGGCGATCAGAGTAGAACTGATGTAAGTCTTGTCCGATTAGAGTCAGTGTCGTTTTTTCCCGACCCTTTGTCATGGAGCGACAACTCAGACCTCTTCAAGAAACCTCACAAAATGCTTGATTCAAATGTGGAAAATGTTCGCTTATTCTGAATGCTTTCCAAAGCCAAAGTTCAGCCAGATTTCGCACAAAAGAGTACTACGTCCTCCTGTTTTACTTTGCATCCCATTTGGTCCGACAGATTCTCAATCAGCTTGTGGTCTAATTCACTGCAGGCAGGATATAGTGATAATGGAATTGGCCTTCAAAAATTTCAGAATTAAACAGCGCGCGTAGAGAAGAGGCGCGGTCTTCAAAATAAGTGATAGCTGAGACTTCTACTATGTTTCCTTGGTAACATCTTGCAGTTAACGTAATAGCGCCAAGACCAGCTATTTTTTTTATTTCAATTACAGGTCGCCGGACAAAATAATGATGTGCACGAAGAATCTGATTAACGACAGCTCTCATCCTGATCAGGATTGCATAGGTTCGCTTTCTGTCTGGTCTTTCAGCAAGAGTATTGCTTCAAAGATCTCTCAATAGGGCTTTGTCATCCCGATGGCAGATCTTCCTGATGTTCAGATCAAGAGCTAGCAGCAACAACGTTTGGCTTTCCATTATTTGGATGAAAATCGACTGACTACAGAGTAGTTAATATCCAATTGACGCTCACGCTGTTTTATTTTGTCATCTCGATGCTATTATTAAGGCGTCTTCCAGCCATGATTTGACATACTGATCGAATTCATCCTCTTTGTCACGTGTATTAGCTGGCAAAGACGCGAGAAATTCGTGATGAGATACCGAAAAAGGAAAAAAATTCAGTTCCAGACGAAAGTAACCAACGTTGTTTTATACAACAAAAAAAAAACTTATCTTACGCTAAATTTGATTCTGGCCTCTAACCGTTTGAAAAATTATTACCGAATCTCCACCAAATATCTCAAATGGTAATCAGTTCTCTTCACGCGCGCACACAAAAACAATAAAAGCCAGCTAACTTTCTATTATGCTTGTGTAAAATCACTATTCTCTCCTGTTAAATGGAATCTTCTGTACTGAGTTTTCCGACTACAGCAACATTCCCTCTCTCGTCGTTTGCATAATTTCTCATCTTGTCCAGTCTTTGGTGTTCTAGAGTTACATAATTCTGCCTTTCTTCACCCTCTCCCTTCTTACTTCTTTCCGATAATTATAACTAAACAGATGTTAGACCTTGATTTCTAACCATATGAACCAAAAGACCCTATATTTTCACAATTTATAAATATCTTCATCAGTCACCATCTCAAATACTTTGCCCTTTTTTGACACCTTTTTTATCCGCGCGATCTTTCACAATTTTTTTCGTACCAAAGCCTCTTTTTTGTTTTTGTTCGTTCTTGTACTCAAAAACTTTGCCTCCACTTCCCAAAATCGACCAGATCAAACATTTGAACATTGTTTCTCCTTGGCGTCTGTTATTCAGTTTGTCATTGTTGTTTTCAATTTAGAAACGAGGTTTTTGCCAGTCCAATCCTGTTCTTTATATCTTTTATTTTTCTGTTTGTTAACATCCTTCCCAATGATTCCAATCTATGCCAAAGTAAAAAAGAAAAATATTATAACCTTAAATTTCCTATATAGTGATAAGGTTTCACAATTCCTTTTAGTTCTTTATATATACTAAACACTAATGAATACAGCTACATATTTCTTAGGAAACAAGTAATCCACGGACTAGAAAGGCGATAGATACTCTTGAGATAAATTCACGAGGCAGCGTTGTCTATGTAAACAGCACTCTCCGAGATTTTTAATTTATCTTTTTCTTGACCCTTTTCAACTTTCGGGTCGCCAAATGGATTTTCTATCTAATCCAGAGGCTGTCGCTTCGAGCCCTAGCGACTGGCTGGCTTTATCTGAACATGAAAACAAATCAGATTTATAGCAGCCGGCTTCTCCTGTACCGAGAGAGTCCGTGTGCGTCAAAATACAACTGCTCGTCGATCCAGAACAGAGCTGTCGTCGAACAATGGCAACGAAAGGTCCGTCGAAAAGCAGACCCAATAATAGCCGGATACCCGTTAAATCATACCACAGCGGCACGGGGAGGGGACAAGGCTGACGGATGTACCGGACGAACAAAGGCGTTTTTCAACAAGCTTTCTTACGAATAACTGGTTGCCTGGCAGTGCGAATTCAGCATTTCAGATTTTACAGACAACCGAGTGTTTCTCGCGAGCTCACGCTTCCCCGAGAATCAGTAGGTACATTCTCTGCGCCAAGCAAAATTCTGACAACCCATCCTCAATCCCGATTACGAAAACCGTAAAAGTGCGAAGTCTTTGGAACAAAACCAACGATCCAAGATTGCTGCTGCTCTCTGTAGAAAAAAAAATTTATATATATAATAAACAAATAAACAAATATTACAATGGTAGCCAACGGTGTGGACTCACCAATAAGACAACCGTTCAAGTATTAAGGCGAATATTTATAACAGGAGATGAAATATTTCGTTGGAAGCTCTACAGCTGCGGCCAAAAGTTTCGCCTCACCCTAAAATTAATAACAACAAAATCTTTCTTCAAATCACGCCCATACAGCTTCACGCTTCTAAATGTCTGTTTTTAAATACTTCTAACCGACTCACGCTTGTCGTGATTTTTATTTACGACTTTTCTGAAAATCTGATTTGCACGCTAGGTCTCCGAATTGCCACATTGCTTACTTTTAGCCGTTTCACCTTTAAGGACGTGCGAAACCACAAAGGGGCTCGCACTTCAATACGCTAACGTAACATTAGTATGCACATCCACCCAGCGAGTTTGGTTCGACTTTACCAAGCAAGGTTGTGGAGTTCTAGTCTATTACTGTAGACGGACAAAACGCTGAGTGTCGGGAAACTCAGAAGGGATCCGCCTCGGGATGTTGGTAATTGACAAAGGCGGTGGCGGATCCCCAGCACACACCCATTGGACTTTTTGACAGATTACACGTGTATACAGAAATAACATAGCCAGTTTTTACCCCCGTTATTTTTACCATTTTTAATGTCTCTTGCAAAGTTAGCGATCCTTAAGTAATTGTATACTTTCATCCGTTACTACGTATAATTAGAAGTACCTTATTATATGTAATCTCACAGGTTGTGAGAGATGGCCGATGAGATCTCGAATTAAAACTGCATCACCTGACGCTAGGGTTCGCCGAAGTGAGTTAAAAACCGAGACTCCAGCACACAGCGAAACGACGAATAAGCCAGTTAATTTGACTTTTATTGCGCAATTAACCCCTGAATATGATCGACTAACCCTTCTACACAATAAAACAACAACAAAATAAGTTTCCAGTCACGGATGCTAAAATTCCTCGAAGCAAAACGATTCTAAATCAGTTCCAAATGCAGTTAATTATATAAAATTCCAGTACGAACTAGCTACGGCTGACGAAAGAGACAGACCATGGTTTGTGACGATATTATGCGAGTTCCCTCCCAGGAGCAGTTAAAAGGCAGCTAAATTTTTGTAAAATTGTACAGTTTTTAACACTTCATGACACCAAAGAAGCTTAACAAGTTTCTCTGTTAATTATTTTTTTCTTTCTTCCGCTTGATTTCTTTGAAAAGAACTCTAATAAGCGCTAATCCGTTCTTTTAATGTCTCTTCTACATTGAACACTGTTTTTCTTTTTTTAAAAAGCGGTAAACAGATTCACTGACGGACTATAACTCTCCTGTGAAGAAGTTTTGTATTGTTGTGCAAGGCTCAGGTGTTGTTGGGTCTGGTATCAAGATCCTCTGTACTCTCTACTATAGAGCTCGAAAGCAACAAGGAAGCCGTCTACAAAGTAAAGATAGGAAATAGTTAATTATTCTCTTCCACTTATTTGATTTGTTTAGAAATAAGAAACGTTTGGATTGGAAGAAAATAAACCTGTCGTACGTGCTGTTTATGAGATATTAGACATGACCAAAAGTCGGTTGCACTAAAGATACGCATTCTGTCTACCTCTGGGGACGCACTGTTGACTCTTTGTGCTATACTATCTATTAAACAAAGTGCTGCCATCTAACTTCCCCTTTGAGTAACTAAAGTTCTGGAAAACAGTATATATGTCGAAATTACAAGCGCGACATTCGGGAGCAATTCAATTATTCTTTGTTAAAGTTTTCAGAATTTAAAGAGAAAGGGACCCTACTGCGATACCGTGAGTGGCCGGCGCACTGGGCGCTACCAATAGTCTGTGGCATCGTTTATGTTTGAAAAGACATCTTTACTCTACCAGTAATGACCAACAAAGAACATCCTTACCTGATATTTCCATGTCGCTTACTTTCTCAAATCGAATGTCGTCAACACTAAGCGTGCGCGGATCGACATGTGTGGCTGACCAACGCATAGTTAATCGAGTGAATGACTTGTCCACCCTTGGCGCCGTCCCGGCCAACTTCGGGAGCGGTGTAAGAGGGGTCTATCGGGTGCTTGTGCAGTCATCTCAAACAGTCGCGCAGTTTTAAGGAAATGTTACGGTTCGAAATCCACCCGACGACATGAACAATGCACTTCATCGCTGTAGCGAAATCTCGCACATGTTCCATGCGATAAATAAATTCTCCAGTGCCCTCTGATTCTAAAGTAAATACTTTACGCTGCTGTTTTAATTTCTCCAAATTGGTTTTATACGGACGATGGTAATTTTCCATTCTTTGACTTACACACAAAAGCACCTTTCTGTCTAGCAGGTACCCCTCCTCCTCCTCCTCTGGCGCAGTGGACTAAAACGTTGATTTTCTTTTCTTTTTTTAAAGCACACCAGCACTTAGTAAACAGCTCACGATTTCAATACCAGCTTCAACAATCGAAAAAAAATTAATAAATAAACGACTGTTGGAAGATAAATATTGCGAATTAATATCATTGCACATAAAAAAAACTATCCTTTGGACTAAATTCTAGCGATGTCGACCGAGGAAGATCGACAGGTGAGTTCGTTAGTTAGTTCAATTGACGCATACACCTATGGAAAGGGGCCCGAGCCAACCCTCGACTTCCAATAAATGTTAATTATACGGCAGGCTCCCCCCATCCAATAAAGTTTAATTTAGATCGTTTTGATCGATATCCTGCAAGCCTTAATGACACGAAACGCAAGTCAAATTGTAGATACACTATTGAAAGTTAATGAGAGAGCAACGAAGAGTGATAATCTGTCATCGCCGAAGAATCCAGCAAAAAATTTTTTTTTTTTTTCTGCTGAAAGAAAACCCACCATCCATTTACGCCCGGTGTCCTTCACAGATGATGCACTTCTGACAAGCTGACGACACCATCAGGTAAGCGCCCTGCAGGTAAATTCGACATAAGCCGGGTTCGGCACCAAGTAAATTATCTGCGTGATCGGGGAGTTCCCGAAGCTCTCTTTGGCCGTCTCAAACGTTATTGGCTGACGCAAAGATTTGTTTTTAAAACGTAGGGACAGCTTTGTAAGATAACGGGCCGGAAAATAGTTCTGAAAACTTACTGTAGTGGATATTTGCTGGCCACTCCAGCCTACGTTTATATTTGTCCTCGCTGCGCATGCGGTTAGAGACCGGGAGAGGAAGTTAAATATGTCGATTAATTAGAAAACCTTCCCACACTGCAACGCAACCGGAACTCGCGATCAGTTTCTGATCATCGCAAATTGCTTCCGGCCATTCAGCTGTCACCTCGGTATGGCGGATAGATTTTTAAAAAAGCAGAGGATTAGTAAATAAATCTTCTAAATGCAAACCTAAGGAAACCGCGCTATTTAAAAGTGTAGTACAGGGGAGGGGCAAAAGAATTAGCCCTGCATCTGCTTTCAAAAACCGGCAAACATTTCGCCGACTTCTCGTGAGAAATCGCGGGTTTTCGTGACTTTGCATAGTGGAAAAGGGTTAGAAATAATCAGCAAATAGAAACCAGATTCGGATTATATATACACGGGAGATCCTTAAACTATGTCTATTCCTCTCGAGGTGCTGCTTTAAAACCTACTTTGGGTTTTCCCGTTGATTATTATCGCGGTATCGTTTTTTTATGGTCAATTATTTCTGATAACACAACATACTAATATCACGGGTTCATGCCCAGATTTATATTATCCTATCAATCATGGTCTTGCGCCCAGAATATTATTATTATTATTACAAATACCAGAGTAATCAGAGGGCTGGAAAGTTTTCAAAAGTATCTATTTACTTTTCCATCATAAACAGACTATGATATATATACTCCTTTTTAAAAAAAAAAACGTTTCTGCTGCATTCAGAATATTTGGGAGGTGCTAGAATACAATAAGTGTTTCGATAGAGCTAAGACTATCAAAATAATTGGGGGGTGCATAGAACATTCACTTGCAGTACTTTTCCAATAAAAGACACTATTCAGGCTTCTTGGAGTGTATCACTTCCTGGTGAGTGATGCAGTATATATATTGATTGCATCATTTCACTACATTGGCAAGAAATGTCCATTTTTGAACACTGCTGAGTAAGGCCCTGCAACCTCCAGAAGATTACCATCCTGAGGTGCTTTAAGAATAACTCGTCAGAATATAGGGTAGATCTGTAAACTTGATATACTTAATGGATTATGTTAGCATGATACTGGAGATTAAAAAGCTGAGAAATATTTAAACTTTACAATAATCACAACCACGTTAATTATGGAATTTCTTAATATAAGAAACAACTCTATTATTTTGTCAGAGTTTTATTTATCAATCTACCAAATAAAGTATTTTAAGATAATTTAAAATGTAAATAACAGCTGGTTAAACAAATTCGTGGATGTTAAATGTTTAAATAAAAAGAGAATTTTGAAAATTATTTTTAAATAGGATATAACTATGGCCTGAAATATAACTGTAATATTTCAAATGACTTTACCACCAACAATCCAATTTTCCTTTCCATTGCATCATCTGGTGTTGTGCAATGCTAGTGACATATAATGGGTACCATGATGGTGAGGGATTGGCTGGTTGGCTTCTTGTCAATCCTAGAACTAAGCTTGGAGAATGTGCCTGGGCACCTGCCAAATAAAAGCAGATAGCAAAATGGAAAAAGATTAGTGCCCTTGAGAACGATACTTTGTCTTCCAGGGGAAATCCACTGTGACCACCACTAAACCAGATAGAATGGAAGTTTAACAGTCGTCCCACTAACATTGTCATGCCACAACTTTGTTCTGTCCTACAACCAGTTTTTTTTATAGTAAATCAACAGGAATTACATAATCATAAAACAAGAATATATTCAAGAACTGGTCACAATCTGGATGTCATCAATGTAAATCCTACATTGTGCACATGGCCAAATTGTCACTTTCTCACAAATGACATTGAAATCACTTATAGATACACTGAATAGTTTCTCAAATGTATGCAGAACCAGTTTCAACATTTGACAGAATAAAGAACATGCAATTTCTCATGGGTGGAAATACAACACTTAAATAAAAACAGATGTCTCGATCTGGCACTGATATTGAACTGTGTTTTTCCTTTAATTAATATATATATTAAGATGCACAATGTCATAACTTATATATAAATTGTTTGGTTTTTTCCTAAAATAGTCATTAATGAACCACTACATATAAAATCTAATAGATCTATAATAAAAAGAATGCATTAAAAATGTTAATTTTAAAAATTTTGCAGTAGACAAATTTTTCATTTATGATAAAGTGTGAAAACTTTGGATCTCTAATTCTGAATAACTGAAGTCCATTAACTGTTTGTCATCTGTTTGTGTTCTTAGTATCAACACAGTATTTTAGAGGCAGATTTCAAGCTATAAATCTGTGCATTATATTGTCCACAGTAACAGGAGAGAATAGCAAAGCAATAATACTGTTCACAGTCAGGCAATATATGAGGGAGTATGTACTACAGCAGTATGTAGATAGACTGAAACCAGATTAAGAAAGAAAACGTATTCCCTGTATCTAATCTAAGCAGTAAATGTTTAACACAAATGTCAATGCATAATATTTACAGTACTGTCGTTAATTCCACTGTTTTATTCCCACCATTAATGTTGGCACACTGCATTATTAAATTTTTCTTTTTCTATCCTCCTCCTCCATTGTGCTTTTTTTGGGATCAAACTTTGCAATATAAAGCACAGAAGTTTCAAAATCTGAATTTCAACAGTTCATTGCATGCCATCTTCCACACAATCTGAAGACATCATTTCTTTCCATTGAATCTTTGGAAACCTACAGATATTGTGTGCATCTAGCAAATCCCAGTAATTAATTTTCATTGCGGCTATTAATCGAAACTGCAGAGTTGCATTATTCCCTTTTGGCTGCTGTCGTGTACTCATCAGAGAAACTAGTAACATTTGTAGAGGAACGAGTTGACTGGTGTTGTACATTACAAAAACAACGTGTTGAAGAAAAAAAAATGAGTGTAACGGTACAGAAAGCAATTTAGTATTGTTTCATACACAGAAATGATTTCTCATTTAAAATGAAAAAAATAGTATATGAAAAAAGTGTATCAGTATACACTTGAGAATTTTACCACAGTTCAAGCCTTAAAAAGAAAAATCTTAAGTTCTATGACAAGATTATAGAATCTGCCTCTGAAGAACAACTGAATACAATCTACACAAAATAGATCCATAATTTTGGAAAATTAATGTTTTTCTAATTTTAATACACAAAATGTTAAACAGAAATTTTCAACAATACAATCAACTTTCAAATTGTAGACACTTATAATGATGTTCAGAAACTAAGCATTCTCTCTTTTCTCAACTTTTTAACTTTCTAATGTTGTTTGTTTCATGATATAGATAAAGATTTGTAAGTTAAAAAAAATCCCTTATAATACATCATCACCAAAGATAATGAACTAACACCATCCTTACATTGAAGCAGAATTGCAGTCAAAATGTAGTTATTTTAAAGGGCAGTAAAAGAGAAACAGGTGATGGGAATGTTAGGCGGAGGCAGCAGAGAGAACTAGTTTAAGAGTCAGTAATATTATGAGATTTATAACAAGTACAATTATTCAATTATTTGGGATGAAGAACAAATAAGAGCAGCAACCAAGGTTTTTTTCCTTGCATTAAGCAACCTATTCATCACCAGATCTTTGTTCAGAAAATGTCAAGTTAAAAATTTACACTGGTATGGCAATGCCAGTACTAATATATTCAGCAGAGATAGGAATATGAATAGACTGCTGGAAGGTTGGATCTTGAGATTTGAAAAAGCCTGCCTAAAAATGATAAATGGACCAGTATATGAAGATGATCAGCAACAGAGGAAGAGCAGGGGTATGACTGGTCACAGGCATCACCTGGCAGTGAGAGTAAGATTAGCTGGACACATTTTGTGGCCATAAGGTGAAAGTGTATACCATGGAAATGAAGGGGAGGCCTAGAGAAAAGCCACAAACATGATGGATGTGATGTTGAGTCAAAATCACTGGAGGTGAATACCAGAGGAGTGGAAGAGATATCACAGGACCCACCCAGATGGAGAGAGAGAGAGAGAGAGAATGTTGGGGGGATAAAGATGATGGAGGCAGATAGTTCCAGAGGCCAAGGGTCTCAATAGGTCTACTACATCATTTTATCATTAGTATTAGTGGTCCTTTCTTTCATTTTACTTCTAAGGCTTCATAAAAATAGATTATAGAAGGAGAAAGAGGAAAACTGCTAAATCTCACTCTTATCTAAAGGTGTTTAAAGCTCCACTCTTTATAAGGAAGCTGATGAAGTGTTTTTACTAAGTATGTCAATTGTTCGTTTTTTTTTATTACTTTGAACCTTAGCTACAATGAAATATTCACACTTCTGCTAAACATTTAATGGACTAAATACTTTTCCATGTTTTATTCCAGTGAACCACAGGTAATGGATCTATCCACACTATAAAAAGTGCAATGAGTGATGCTATGCTGTTCGAGCCAACAAGAGCAGCAGCAGCATAGAACTGCACGAAATTCTTATGCCAACTCAAGGTGGATGTTATTAGAATGATTTCCCTAATCTTAATAGACCAGGCTAAGATGTAGAAAATGCTGCAAGGAGGGGGGGTCATCATTTGGAGTATATGAATGGTTTGAGAAGCTACGAAAAGCAGTTAACCTTAACTTTGATGCTTAGCACAATTTACATCTGATGGCACGAAATAGTCAGTCATAAGGTGGTGGATCACCATAGAAAGAAATGTGGGCCACGAAGCAGCAAGTTTAGAGCACATTAAATGAGAGATGCCAAAATTCTACAAACAACTATAAATGGTAACCAGTTAAATTCAAAACAAACAAAATAACTAGTTGTCCCTCCCCTTTTTTTTACTAAAAGGTGACCTTTAAAAATCATAATGACTATGTTCTAAATTGTGAAAAATGCACTGAAAACCATTACAACAGATGTAACAGAGCAGAGAAAGCTGTTCATCATATACAGAGCACTGACATTTTTAATCATAGAATATGAGTTAGGTAGGATTCATTGCCCCATTCAAGTCTTCTTTTAAGGTTTGTCTGAGATTAGATAATGCTGCTGTTCGTCTCATTGAAAACTACTAAGGACAGCCCTAATTAAGCAATGCAGTACTTGCTCAGATGCCCTATGACTGGAACATAACACACAAACTGAACAAGATGGTGTAGGAAACCATCAGCACCCACTCCAGAGCAAACTGACCACCAGAAAAGTGATAGACTGATGACGGGACCATCATAGATGGTAGCAGTTAAAAATATACTACAGTGTTCCAGATGAAACACATTTATCACTGACAAAGTATTAATTTCACAAACACAACTGGTACTACTTATATACAAAGAAAAGTCTGTTATGTTATATGTAAGGATATGTTCAATATGACCATCATTTTGATTATGCAGAGTATGTATCTATATGCACATTTTCCATAACTATTCCCAAAGGGTCTTGGCTAATACAGCATGTGCAATCCCAGATTGCTGTTTTCAGTTTGTCAACACCCCTAGAGACCATCTTGTAGACTTGCGCCTTAAGGTACCTCCATAGATTAAAGTCTAGGCCAATCAGTGACCAGAGCAGGGCTTCTTCAATGTGTACAGGGAAAACATTTTGAGATTGCCCTGCCAGTGACCAAAAATGTTGGACAATTTTTTTATGGTACCATGTTTAAGTTCTTCCAAAGAATTCTCCAGGTTGTTTTTGACTCACCCACCTACATTGATAGGCAATGTAATGGCTTCTTTTGAGTTCTGTTAATCAGCCTGCACTGAATATCCTATGATTTCATCGGTACATGCAATTGGCTGGAGACAATGTTTGCTTAGTCCACACACACACACACACACACACACACACACACACGTTGCCTGTATTCCAAAATTGCTAAACAAACTGATGAATAGACTTGCAGTTTGGGTCACACTGGAAAATGACTTTCCACCTGAGCTTTCACTGTATTGTTATGACCATCTCTGTCTCAATTAAACACTCAACAAGTTTGCTTTTTCTGCTGTACAGTCAGCCTCCAGTCTATCATGACAACAAATGGAACATGACTCCATTTAAAACACCATGTATAAATTATCTGTGATCTCAGTTGTATAACTCTACAAAAAAAACCCAGAAGACAAAAACATGTCAAAACTCATGTCTGAATCTTTGGCAGGCTTATTTTCTAAGAAGAAGAGCTGGCGGAGAGATTAGGGTAAAGCATGAACAGATTAACAAGCCACAAGATACCATGATTTACACAGATGCTATCCATGACAGCAAGTCAGGCTAGAGATTAGTTCATAACTTACATAAATGAGTCATGCATGCCATCAAGTAACTTGGGTAAATAACATAAAATCATTGGTATTATACAAACTCCATGTATGCTACAGAAAATTAGTGCAGTGTCCTTTATAGGCTCCAGTTGATGGAATGCAGCATAATTCTTAGATAAGTTATCCTATTGAGCTTTTTTATTTTTTTTTTTTGCCACAGTTATCTTACAACCTCAGAATGTCCTATCTCATCAGTTCATTTGAAAGACAAAGGTGTGAAGAGCATTGTAGGCAGATACCCAGAGTGGAAATCAGAAGCTATCAGACCATGCTCAATTCAATGATGATAGTAAAAATGTAAGAGCAGGTGCTGGTGGATTCAGTGGAGAGCTCAAGGACTTTTCCAAGAGCAATGATACTGACTTCAGTTCAAATCAAAATAAAACATGATTATTTTTGAAAACATCATGCAGAAGCATTTTTATAATAATAATAAATATCATGTTCAAATTCAACAGACTTTACACTTTCCTTTGAGGCCCTGGATAAACCATAACGAAGTCCTACCTCCTTGTATCTACTAGTGTTATTAAAAATTAATAAATGTAGCAAATCAGATTTTTGTTAAATCAAAAGTCTAAACCACTCAATGATTATTTCAGTTTAAAAGAAATGTCTTATGTCTAGACCAGTTTATTTTTAATTTATCACAAGATGGTCAATCAATCAAAGCTGATATATGACCTATCGTATGTAAGCCCATCATTTTTAATGTAATTTATCCAGCTTCCCACCACCTCTCATTTGTCTAGTCTAGTCTTATAACTTCACTACTGTCAGCCAAGGATGAACATGGGGGAGCTAAGACAAGAAAATTGCTAAGGAGAGCCTCCAAATTTGGTTAAGATGTGTCCCTACCACTGGAAATAGGGAGGGGTGCCAAGTAGTACAGCACAAGAAAATAGTTCAGAACTACTACTGACAAACACACACACACACAATGAGTGATGTGCAGAGATAACAAATGATGAGCTCAGCTTCACTAAAACATAAATGGCTCATAGGAATGGAATGGGTGGAGTCTGGTAATTCAGGATGGGGCAAACAGCAGGCACTTGCACAGGATTTCCACTTTTACCACAGGTAACCAGCCATTAATTCCTTGTCAGAATGCTAAAGTGTTGTCAGGTAAAATAAAAGCGAATGATTTTAAATTACAAAGTTTCATACATGAATATTTTATGACCTTTTCATTCAGAACCTATTTTGTTTGAAACCCTGTAATATAATTTGATGTCTATATATTTTGTTGTTTTTAATTTAATAGTCTGCAATGTGAAGATAGCTTTAAAATTATGATTCTATTAAAACAAAACCAAAAAAATGGGTGGGTGGTGGTGCTTCAACAATAGTAAAGAAAACAGGATTTTTATTCAGCCCCTTTAAAGTATAGTGTAGTGTTTGCAAAAGCTTTCAAAAAAAAAAAAAAAAAAAGGCTTCCATTTCATCCAAGTTGCAAATGTTCCAAGAGGAATAACCAGCACATAACTCTGGGAAGTTTCAACTTCCACTCTTCCACAGTGATGCTGTCCACTCCAGCACTTTTACCTGACATTCTGCTGAAAACCATGTCATGCCTCTACTGAAGCATGCATCCACTAACAGAAAACATCCTGGCAATCATGCCTCTGAACCATTCATAGAGAATGGCATTTGATTCCCCCATTCCAAGTCAACTAAATTTTCTTTTTTTCAATCCAGAGGATCGATCACTGGTCTCAAACTCGTCATGCCAGTCCTGTTTGTTCTTGAGAATGTTATAAATTTGAGCCTTCCCACAATGATGCCTTTGCAAGTTTAGCCTCTTGGAAATGGTATGTAAGCTCAACCCTTGCTGCTCATGTATTCCTACCACCTTGATCTTTTTCTTAAATAAAACAAAAAAAACAACTGATGTCAAGCAAACCTGCCAAGATTCACAAACGTAGTGATGATCACAGTTTATACAGTAGCAGAACAAAAAGCAGTAAATGAAAGTGCTTCAACAAGAGTCGTTGTGCAATCGACTGTCAAGCATGTAACACTATTTCAGTCAAAATCTATTTTTATCTACAATTTATTTGCTGGTACAGCAACCAAAGAAATTTTTTTTTAAATATTTTTAAAATCAAATTTTTTTTTTTTTTGTGATTGCAACAAAGTTAATACTAACAAAGTTTGCTTTCGCATTATATCACACATTGACAATCTGATTGGGCAACTGATTTTAAAAAATCTGTGCTAACTTTGTGTATAATTATGTGAGTGTATGCTACACACATCATTGTGAGTAATAATCAATCTTGAATTGTTTATGAATGTTCAGTGTCTTGTAATGATTTGATAAACTGTTTCAAAAGATTTTTATCAAAAAATTGCATAGGATTTTGACTGTGCAAAGTGTCATTTTGGTGAATGATTTCACATTTTAGGAAAACAAAAGCCATTGTTTACAGTAGCAGAGATTGCTATAAAAAAAGAAAGCTATTTATATGGCCACTGTGTAGAAGGTATTCTACAAGAGTTTTCGGTGTTGGAGAGTTGTGTGTGGCTGCTAAGATGAGTTTAACTATAAATCTACATGTAAAATTTGTATGCTTTATGAATTTTAATTGTTATAAGTATTTTATAAATGTTCCATAAAAAAGATTTATTTTGATTTGTTAAGTAATACAATTTATGAATTAACTGTTTTGCTGTGGCAGGTCACACGTTGTGGCCAGGATAACATCAGCGAAAATTGCAGTAGGCCCGCAAACATGAAGCCAGGTATCGATTGTAAAACGTGTGTTCATTGCACTACAATAATAAAAAAGGTTATTTTACAGTGTAATATAATTTAGAAAACTACTTATTTTATGTGCTATACATTGAGAAAATTTAGTAGTGAAACAGTTAAACAAAGGAGATTTCACAACAGTACATAACTAAATCATTTGTCTGGCTTCCAGTTTCACAAAATTTTATATAGATAAAAATTCAATATCATTCATAAAGTTCTATTTTTATTTAAAATTCCAGGCAGATGTAATTTCTTCAAGTCTGACTTTAATTTTAACACTTTCATAACAAAATCTAATAAATATATATATATATATATTAATGGTTTCTACTTTTTAGAGCATATCAGCACTTTTTCATCTGCCATTGTAACTGCTGCAGGCAGAAAAAACATAAAATTAATAAGTAACCAATCAAGTTTCTAATAACCTGTTATCTATAAAGATAAATGAAAGTCAGTCAGATAAGAGTCTTAGAATTATAAAACCATCTGAAGACTATAGAATATATGAAAAAGAAAAATAAAAGGTTGAGAGTATCTGTATTTGCAGTTTCTGTTCACGATAAGCTTCTAGATAATCATGTTCAACTTTGATCTAATGTGGATTAGTCACAAAAGATACATCCATCAAACCAGTTCTAAAGTCAGATAGAAGAAAATCCCAAGTCACATTTTGCTGGACTTGTCTTTAAAATGTTGATGATAAAATGATCTTCTGAGATCTGATCATTTGATACCAAAGATTTCCAAACGTAAATTAGTCTGTACACAAGGGAAAGCAAGGAGACATTATGGATGGACTATTCATAAAGATGGCAACTTCCTAAGAATCTTCGGCACCAGCTGCTGATATTATTCCATGCTTTATAACATCTGATGGTTGTGTCTCATATCCAAGCTTTGACATATCTTTCGTCACTGTGTTGAAAGAAAGAGTTGCAAAGCCCTGAGAGCGCACTCGTGTAACTGAAACAAGAAAGAAAGAATTAAGGTTTTTCCTCAATAAAGATTTTAAAATACATAAATGCTAAAAGCAGTTAATAAGTTATCTAAACTTAGTTCTCACTATACCAATAGTATCAGACAACTTATTCCAAATTCAGAAACAAGTGTAAAGTGAGTAAAAACTAGAAATTTGCTAAGTATTTTTTTCTTTTTGCACAATTTTAAAGAGGTAATTTCATAAGTATGTGGTATACATGCATCACAAATGTAACAATGATGATGCATGATTCAAATAATATTTTTTTATTTTAATGAAGCCACAAAAATGTATAATTCTGAAATAATTTCCTTTTATTTTTTAGCCTTTTCAGCTAATCACCTTTTAGTTTGTCAAATACCATATTTGTTTTGGACTTTTATATATCATACATACATCAGCTACACATAACCAACCAAAAGCATGCCTATTTCGTAATTCCAGGTAAAGTTGTCTCATCCCTAACCCTGTGTAGAAACAGGCTGCCAAATATAACCAAGTAGTGGAAGGAAAGCAGAGTACTTGGAGAAAATCCCTGCAGAACAGAGACTGAAAAAAGGACAGTGGAGAAACCATCCACTGATTGGCATACCAAATTTAGCACTCGATCGGGGACCAAACCCAAAGACACCACTTTGGGAAATATTCTCTATATGCTATCGTAAGGCACTACCAACTTGCCCAAAATAATTAAAAACCTCATCATGCTTAACCATTAAAGTGGCACTACTAAATACCAAATCCCTCTCTAGTTTAGCCAATGAGGAAAATGCTTGCCATGAAAAAGTCCGACAGCAATAAAAATGTTAAATGACTCACAGTGGTCGAAATTTACCTGGGTATTTTATAGTTGTGTGATCATGCAGCAATCAAAACTAATCCAACATTGTGGACAAGAAATTAGAATAAAACAAACCCAAAAATGAGTTTAATGAATTTCTTTGTAAGACACTTTGAGATAAGGACTTACTTGAGGATAATAAAACTTCAGAAGGGCTTGTCACAGATGCTGCAGATCAACAGACAAGAAGAAATTATCTTTCAAGAAAAGCTATTTCTTCCCGAGCCCAACTAAACACAGAAGTAAGATCTGAGTTATTTCAGTCTGTTCTGGTTCAATCACATGCAGGGTAGTCAGAAAATAAGGTTTTAAATTTTAAAATTAAAATTATATATAATATGCAGAAACCCATTTTGAAATGTAATTATTTCAAAACTGAAAGGAATCGCTCTTGTGTATTGTGTTTGTTTATAAGTTTAACCAGAAGGCAGAGTTAAGAACTAAGTAATATCCAAAGATGACAGTTATCATTCTCGAACATTAAAAAAAAAAAAAAAAACTTCAGGGCACCTAGAATAAACAAAGTTTGCTAAGAACAATGTCAGCTATATATATCAGCTTGAGTTGCTGCTGATATGCAGTTTTGTTTTAAACAAAAAATCTAGCACTTTAATTAACTTGCAGAAATCAATCCACAAAAATCAAAAAAAGAAATACTAAGCGTTACATTGGAAGCTGTTTCTGTTGTGCTGTTTTCTTACTGACATTTTCTTTCTTTTTTTTTTTTATTGTCGTCATAGTTTTCAAATTTTTAATAAGAGCGGGTAAAGTTCCTCGCTTGATGTCTAAGAGACAATTTTTTTTTCCCTTTAGGAATCTTTTCAACCAGATGGCTCCATTAGAGCTGCTGCAGCTGGACTGAACAAAATCCCTCCAAACACTGGTGTGTTCACGTGAACAAAAGGTGACAAAGATGAATAGCATCAGCAGCCAAAAGAAATGAAAATGGAAGCAGTTTATACACCTACTACTAAAAGATATTAATCATGTCACATTGAGAGAACTGACAAGCGTGGATTAGTGACCGTCTAGGCTAGCACTCAACTTTATGCACCAAGTCCGGCTTGTCATTTAATGGACTTAAGAAACCTATAAAGTTTACTTACATGGCTAACACAGGACCTTGATGGTCTCAGAAAGTGATCCCAATTGACCAAGCTTGAGTGGCTCTGTGAAATTCAAGGATTATGCCTTTTATAAACCAAGGAATATCTGTCATGCTGATATTAGAACCCACTGTTTAGAAAAGCAAACTTTGTGTGCTCTTGCATTTCAAATACTATTTAAACAACGCACCAATGACAATTAGAGCAAAACATCAAGTAGCTTACATTATGAGCTTTGTACAGTCCAATTTTATCAATTTGTCATCAACTCTGAGAGCATAATTCTTTCTTTTTATATGGACTGACAGTCATTCCAAGCTTTAACATTATTAGAAGCAAAATCCCCACTGCAGACACACTAGAGAAAGCTGATGAACACTGACATTGGATAATTGTTATGATCAAATGCCAATAAATTTACCTGAAATTGTTTGTGCTTTTGGAAGATGGTATACATTAAAAAAGATATAAAAAAACAAAACCATATATAGATATTTAAAAAAAGAAAGAAAAAAAACATGGACATCAGGAAGCTATCTTAACATATGGTTATGATTTTTTTGTTAGCCATGATATAACAGGATTTCCTACAGCATTCTAGCAACCGTTAGTATTAATCTGGTCCCAGTTAAAATCAACAAAGTAAAAAAAATCAATTAAACAAAGAATATCTGAACATAAATAAGTCAAACCACATTTAGTCCCTAGAGAACAGGAGTTCAAGGATAAAAGTAGAACAAAAAGTCCAATCTACTGTTCATTACTAAATGACTGGCAATCAAATTCTCTTCTGCTAAATTGTTTTGGCTAACAATGAAATATTATGCAAAGTTTATGAATTTAAAAAATTATTATTTTTATATCACTTTTGACAATACATATTTCAATAAAATAAACACTTCCCAAAAATGGAAATTTTTAAGTGGACAGTAAATTGCAGATATAATTCTTTCTACCAATAAGCATATTCATTTTCAGCAACTTGACATTCGCATTCAGTGCTACAGTAGCCTTCAAGCTTTTCCTCAGTAAATATTTCTTCTATTTATTTATTTATTTGCATCAATCATTCTCATATATACACAGTGCTGGACAAAAGAGTTGGGACGCTTGCTGTGAAATTGATATTTGAGCTCCCTTGTGTTAACAAATGCATTTAAATATCCATCACATTGTTTATTATATGCACAAAACATGCCTTTACAATGTATAAAAGCAACACATGCTATATGTTTACATATTCTCTGGAAAAAATATTTGAATCGGCAATGTCCAATTTGTACCACAACAAAAGAGTTGGGACAGTGAGCAGAACCATAAATATTTTTCAACATTCCAAATTACAATCGAATAAATGCATGGAAATGATCAATTGACTAGTAATGGGTGGCGTACCCATGATTTTCAATCAATTCTCGACAACGATGGGGGCATGGATTCAACCAAACAAAGGCAGTCGGAATTGGCCATTTCCTGCCTGCTTTTCTCGACGGCCTGCCAGAACTGGTCTTGGTTGAGATTCTTGTGTTGGCCACCTTTGCCTTCAGCTGCTTCCAGGCATTTTCGATTGGGTTGAGATCTGGACTTTGGGGCATCCAGCACAAGACATCCATTCCTAGTTGGGTGGTGAGGGAAGTGACGACTCTGGCAGTGCGGATTGTTGGCATTGTTGTGCTGGAAGATGGAGGTGACTGGCTTGTTCTCGTCGATGTAGTCGATGACGACATTCCTCAGTACATTGTAGTAGGTCTGGGCGGTCGCTCTGCCCCTGATCAACTTGAAAGGGCCTGGTCCTGCCGTGCTCATACACCCCAAGACCATCAACGATCCTCCTCTGGCCTGTACCGTCAGTCAAGTGCACTTTATATTGTATTTTTCGCCATGGTAACGTTGAACATATACTCGGCCTGCACTGTGAATGCGCATGATCATCGTTTTGTCAGAAGATAACCCTAGCCCATTGAACTTTGGTCCAGTTTCTGTACACTTTAACCCATGCTATGCAGATGTGCCTATTCTTGTTGCTGATCAATGGATTTTTCTTGGCGATTTGCCCAAAGAGATTCCCTTCACATAGACGACGTCAAATAGTACGACTGGAGACATCACTCAACTCAGGGAGGCTCAAATGGCCGTTGATGCCAGGAAATGATTGGCCCTGGATTTTCGACAAATGAGTCGATCCATTTTGTTGTCAAATTTTCGCAGTTGTTTGATTCGCATTTTTGGTTTCGTGTTTCCCGTCTCCTTGTATTGCTTTAGAATGCAGTTTACGGTGCTTTTCGGACAAATGACTCGATCGGCTATCTCCCAACAAGACAGATTTTCTTGGTGGTGCTCAACTATCAAGTCTCTGATTTCAAAGGACATTGTCTTGCCAGACATGGTGCAAAAATGATCTTAAATGGTCTTAGATGATGTGATTCTATTCATTTGATCCTTTAAAAATGAATATATTGAGGGAAATAAATGTATGCACAGATTTTGTTCACTGTTCCAACTCTTTTGTTGCGGTACAAATTTGACTATGCTAATTCAAATATTTTATCCAGAAAATAGATACACATATGACATTCATTGTTTTTTACACATTGTAAAGGAATGTTTTATACAACTTATGGACAATAGGATGGCTATCTGTATGCAAATGTAAAAACAGGAGAACTCAAATAACAATTTCACAGCAAGTGTCCCAACTCTCTTGTCTGGCACTGTATAGTTCAGCAAGTTATAATTATTATAATCATCAGAAATCACTTTGAACCTTATAGCTATCTCCTTTGGGAAACAAAGAATTCCAATATGTTTAAGACACTTGCTAGCTACACTCCATCTATACAGAACAATATTTTCTGATTATTCCATTTTTTTTTTTTTATTTATAATGAGAAAAAGAGAGCAAAACATTCTAACCTGAGTTCATCATACACCACACAAAGATCTTAAATAAAATTAAAACCAGTATATGACTACCCAACATTTTAACAAGATAGTAATTTTAAATTACAGTAGAACACCTTGGTTATCTGAAGTAATTGAGGCCAAGGGTTATTTGGAAAAACAAATTTTTTCTTTAAAAAAAAATAAAAAACAGATTATTATATTAAATTACTGAAATGTAAAATACATTTTAAAAATAATGCTTTTAGTTATGTCTCTCAATGCCAGTGATCATTCTAAAAGGTCTGACCTTTTGTTACTTGAGTTGTTTCTGTTTACAAGCTGCAAGGTTACACATGTACTCAGCAACAAAAACTGTGTTGACTCAGATTCCTCATACCTCAAACTATTTGAAACAGCGGTAAAACATCTTAGCTTCAAAATGACCATGTATACTACCTTTACATCACCAGCTGCATCACCATCATCCTATTTGACTATGTTCAGTCACCACAATTTCTTCATTTCTTTCAATCTGCCAACCCAAATCAACAGATTCTTTTTATACCATTAACTTACATTACATGCTTCCAGGAACTTGTTTCAAAACCCAATCAAATTCCTCTATCACATCAAAAAGTAACAAAGCTTTCTTAGGAAGTTTGTGGTCCTTCAAATGCTTTTGAGTTTCTAGCAAAGGTTTCATCAGAGCAGTTCTTAAACATAGTAGAGTCCATTCATGCACTTTTTTTGATTTTTGTAGATCACTGGAAAAGCATTCCAGTTAGTGTTCTTCGAGACTTCAGGATTTTTAGATTTTCCAACAGCTAGATTCATTTTATGAAAGTCCCTTGCAATCAGCACATGCCGAGCTAGTCAAGCATTATTTAATCTGCCTTTATTTAAGTGCAGGTAGCAGTTTATACCTAACTACCAAAGTGTTGGAATAGAGCTTTCCAGTAAAGTCGTGTTTCTCCATAGTGATACAAATGCTCAGGAGTAAACCCACAACCCACAACAATAGCTTTAGAATTAGCCTGGAATTCAGCAACAGCACATCGCAATTTAGGATGGGAAAGCAAAGCTTTTTGCACATGAAATCAATCCAGATATTGATCCTCTGAGTTCAATGTCTGAATTTAACAGCTCCTGCATCAGTTGTCATAAAAAGTGGCTGCTTAACAGGCAGCACTTGCTTTACCTGGAAGTGGCTGCAGTGTATGCATGAGAATGTGAAGCACAGAAGCATCATAATTTAAGAAGGCAGTAAGTACCTCATCACCTCATTTAGTGAACAAGGAGAACTCAAAGTTAATAGACTATAATCCTTATCAGATGTTTGTAATATAAGATGGACTAAGATCATATCAGATTAGAACTTTGTTAACCACCTAATTACTACAATGAATTGTGGCATCTCAAAAAAGCAAACAATACATCTATTAAATTAGTTTTTTTGCATTTGGTTAGCAAAGGTATTCATTTAATCAAGGTCTATTGTAGTTGATTTTCGTTGTTATTGAAATCCTTAAAATACAGCCAATGCTACTTATATTCAACATTTGTCATTGAGAAATTGTTGCAATTATCTGGCAGTTACAGTTAAGTGGCATGTTGTTTCTGTAGTAATAAACAACTGTATTAAAGCCTAAGCAGTAAAATATTAAAGTGGGATACTCAGCCATATTTATCCCTTGCATAACAGCACCAGGTATTGGTTATGCCATCTCTTAGCTATGTGGAGGTTGCAGATTAACCTCACTATCCCTCTCTGAATCTGCTTCCAGCATTTGGTGAGTGCACCTGTTACACTGGTCAACAATGTCTTTGGTTCATGAATCATGTTGGACATTTATTACTAATTTAAGCATGCTGATTACAAATCTTACCTTAGTTTTTCTGTATCACATCTGGTTTTCAAAATATCAATTTTGTACTTAGTGTTTAGTATAGGAATGTGCTATGGTTAACTGTTATGTCATGTTGTGTTTGGGTTTCTTTCACGCTGCTTGCAGTGCCAATGATATGGTGTGAGTGACAGAATCATCAATGGCACTTACTTTTGCCAGACAAATGTCACTGGATTCACTTTGGAAAACAAAGATAAGATTAAGTACCCTACTGTGAAGTCAGCAATAAGACCATTTGCACAGTCAGATGAGCTCCCTGTACCAACACCATGTGTGAACATGCATATGAATTCTTCGTCTATTTGTTTATCAATACCTTCAGAGCATGCAGATAATGATGAACAATGTGTTGCTGAATTGGATAAGCCACATCTTATAAGTCAAACTGAGCTGAACAACTTAGTCAGGGATCTTGAACTATGAAAACAAAAGGTAGAACTGGTAGCATCTCCCACACAAAAATGCTAATGTTACTTTTTTCAGAAGACATAATGAGAGTTTCATCCAGTTCTTCAATGTTGAGCAGTCAATATTTTACTGGTGCTGTGTGAATGGTCTAATCATGCACCATGTCATAAGCATGATCCATCTGAGTGCCATATTTTATTGATAGTTCCAAAACCAATTTGAAAGCTGTTCTTCACAATGGAAATCAATTACCTAGCAATCCAATGGCTCATTCAGTTCATCTAAGAGTCCAGTGAGAATATGGTGGTACTTAAACTGATCAAATATACTGAATTTAAATGGCACATTTGTGGAAATCTCAAAGTCATAGGCTTACTGATGGGCATGCAAAATGGTTTTACAGAACTTTGTTGTTTCATGTGCCTTTGGGTCAGCCATGACATAAAAGAACATTACTGGAGAAAAGTCCAGGCTCCACATCAGAATTACATTCCTGGTGAGAAAAATGTGCAACATGAACCACTTTGAACTCACAGTGTGTGTACCTCACCATTGCACATCAAGCTGGAGTTGATGAAAACCTTTGTGAAGGCATTACCTAAAGCTGGTGAAGGTTTCAAGTAACTCAGTCAGGAATTCCCAAACATCAGTGATACTAAACTGAAGAAAGAAATTTTCATGAGTCCTCAGATCTGTGAAGTTCTGACTGATCAAGAATTTTCTGAGCAACTGACAGTAGGAACTCAGAGCATGGACTGCTTTCATATAAGTTTGTAGCTATCTGAGAAATTGTTACAAAGTGGAAAATTATGTCAAGTTTTGTGCAGGAAGCTGTTGGCTGCTTATTTTAGTCTTGGCTGCCAAATGTCACTGAAGCTTCATTTTCTAAGCTCACATATCAATCTGTGACCTAGACATTAGTGATGAGAATGGTGAGCAATTCAATAAAGACATCACCATCATAGAGAATTACTATCTACTGCGAACAGAAATCCAAGACGACTTAGTTTCAGTTAAGTTAGAGTGGCTGTGCTCATCTAATACCATTGAGACTGACTATTCATGTAATCTCTGCACTAGTTTGTCATTTAGTTTTCACTTCTGCTTATGTAATTTACGCATTTTGTAAAACAATGGTTTTAAACGTCCTAGAAATAGACATGGTAGAGTAAATCTAGATTTATATTCAAACTCAGCATACTTGACTAAATACAGGCATTTTTGTTTCTGCTCAAGATAAAAAAGAGCACATCCTCATCAGTTAATTTCTTCAAATTCTTCAGGTGCCATATTGTTTGGAATCTTCATATTATCCATTGAAATGCTAAATTCTTGTCCTTCATCATTAGAGTCTTTGCCAGTCACAAAGCCACCTTTTCTCAAGCAGTGCACAATTTTCTCTTGCTTCACAGCCTTCCAGGCCTCATGATTAAAATGAAATGCATCCAGTAGCAGGGATTTTTAACTACATCCACAGCATGCAAACTTTCATCAACATCAAGTGTAGCCATAGTTCTAGTGGTAGCTACTGAGCTTTCATGTATTTAACGATGCCCATATATAGTAATTGCATAACAAACATTGTTATCAGAAAACTTCAATGTGATGGTAGTAAGTTGGACATTTACTGGATGGATGGTGGAGTTATTGAGCAACAGAGATATAAGTTGACAGTGAAGCTTGCAGTTTCATTTCTGAAGCCAATCTGAAAAAAAATATTTCAGTAGTCATCCATGCATTTTTTTTCCTTAAACGTTTGCAGTTTATCAACAGTTTAGTCATATCTTTAGTAAAAAAAAAAATGCCCAAAGACATTTTCATTTTCCAGTCATAATACAATGATATTTATCATTGCTATCCAAGTTTGTAGAGAGAAGGAAGTGCATTGATTTTAACCACTAGTGAGTTTCATATTGTGTAAGGTGTGACCATGATCTGGAAAAACATGAAAATGTAAATCAGTCTCATCAGCATCTTATAGGTCTCATGGTTATAACAAATGCAAAATCTCTGATAGCACACATTCCTTCATATTAAAGAAAACATTAAATGGATGAAAATCATGGCCTAATTCATTATGTAAACTGCTTCACTTTCTTGCTCAATTGCCCACTAGACAAGTGAGCTCCTTAGTCAGTTTTTGTTGGATCAAAAAATACAATGCATCCAAAAATTCTAGCTCTTTGCCTTCTCTTGCTCACTTCTTTCTGACATTAAGGTATGCTTTACCTTACTTAGCTAGAATGGCATCATTGTTCTTAAATGAAAAACTAATAATTTGTGCATGTCAAAATAAGCAGCGATGATGTTTACGTTGCTTAGGTCTTCTCTAAAGCATGCAGCAGATAAATATCATCATTAAGCAAAATCTGTTTCTTTCATTTTTCAGCCCTGTTAGATGCCGTGTTATGCCATGGTCTAAAAGCAGATATGTAGTTAGAAAATATCTTAACAGCAGCTTCACCTGTGCCAGATTAAGGATATGAAAGGCCAGAGACATTTCAAATTCTTTGGCTTTTTTCAACCCGAGTTTTTTTTTTTATTATTTCTCAAAAAATGTGAGACATAAGAAATTTAGACACTTGAGAACACGCTTAATTCCAGTTGGTTGAAAGATTCAAAACAACAGACAGTCGGGGAGCAAATCACTTTGATGTTTGTTGACTCAGGATGCACCTGTGCAAACTGCATGGCATGTTGAAAATGTTGCTTTTGTATTATCATGACAATGCAACTGCATCCTAACTGAAAATTTCTTCACAGAATATTCTATCTCTGAGAACAGTTTTTGCCTCAGCTGTTTCAATTAAGTGGAATGCACTTAAGCATTATTACTGACTATATATTTTAAATGATTTTGCATTCCTTTATATATATATATATATTTTTTTTTTCAATTTTTAGATAACAGCAGCATCAGACTAAAATGGTTTTTAATCTTCATAGTAGAGTATTTTAACTCTAACAATACAGACCTTAACATAATCACTATTTTCTTTTATGCTGTTGTAAGGCTTTTCATTCATATAGGTTCGTTTGTGTCATTAACATTGGACAAAACTTCCTCTTCGGCTTAAGTATTACAGGCTTAGATGATTCAGAATAGTAAAAATAGCTACCACCATGTAGAAGCTGTCCTTTAGGTCTTCAAGGCGCACTCACACAAAGACAAGTTTGTCCAGGAAAACTGGAAATAGTTATTCACAGGCTTACTACACTTTCAAATAAATGTATGTTTGGTTTCAATTCTTATTGGGCACTGTCAATAATAAACTCTTTCTCTATGCAATTTTATTTCAAATGTCTCCAATTCTGTTATATTCTTATTCAATACATTTACTAAAAAATGTTAGTATTTCCTCTTCGTTATTTTTATAAACACCATTTTTAGGAAGGGAATGGTTATGGGGGTACAGTAATTCTTTCTTAATAAAAATGTTGCGGCAACTACATGAACCCAAATAAGAAACATGAAAACAGCTCAAGCAAGGCATTAATATATAGCAATAATAAAACGTGGTGGTGTAACTTCCAGGTTATGAACATAAAGTAGTCATCATCACTAAAAGAGACATATCAGTGAAACATATTTTTTCGTATTAGCAATAGTTTAAGGAGGAAAGATCGGCCTTCTTTATACAGTATCTCACTAGTGTTTTGAAATAAGTTTGGGTTTAGTCGGATACAATAGGTAGCACACTACAGTTCTGATTAATGACGACAATAAAATGTTCTTTGAATCAAGCAGATAAACCAAACTTTTGTTTTCTTCTTTTTTTTTAAGCTGTATCATTTTCATGAAACGTGTTTATTTTTATGAAATTTCTTGTTGAATCATTTGTAAAGGGAAGCCATAATAAAAAAAAAAACAGCAAAATAACTGTTTTCTTTTTAAATCACATCTTACAACACCCAAGTTTTGTAAAAATAATTAATATTTGGCTGGTTTTAAGCAATGTATCATCCATCAAAATATGCTTTAAATAAATAGACCATACTACATTGTGTAATAATTAATTTAGTGAGATACTGGAATTCTGAGAATTTATATGCTACAAATATGAAAGCAAACAACTTGGTGACTTTTAGTAGCCACCCAATCGTCTAAGAGGCACATTTATATGAAGACTAAACAAATATCAGACAGCTCATAAGTAATCTAGATCAAGCTTGTGCCCTCTTGCACAGCTTCTAAAACTAATCACCAATTATTTGTTGAATAATTAACAAGCATTATTTGATTTAAAGCATACTCTATCATTATCACAACAGTGTAGATAAACACAAGATTATTAGAAACTAAATTTCATGAGTCAAGGTTTCTCCTAGAGGTTTTCAACAGCATACCTTTACTGTACAGTGAATCAATAAAAGTATTAAACAGCCTCATAATGATCAATCTTTTGATGAACTGGTTGCTGAAAAGTGCGTATGTACCTGAAAAGCGTATGCCACTGGTTGTTTCCATGCACAACAAATAAAATAGAAAAAAAAATGTTAATACCTCTATTTTCATATGCTAATTATGTTTTGTTTGTTGCAGTATGAAACTTCCAGCCAAATAAACATTCAATTAGTTGTTTAAATTTGCAGAATGGTGATATTTTTGTTCATATAATCACACTGGCACAATCTTAATATTTAGTGTGGACACCTTTAACCTTTTACCTTTCACTTTGTGCCAATCTCCTTCACATATTTTGAGGTGTGCTTCAAATCACTGTCTAGCTGGAAATTATCATTTCAAACCAACGGTTTGATTGCTGATGGTATCATTTTTCTTTCTAATAAAACCTTGTATACATATATCCAAGACTCCTTCAATACATTAAAAATTACCAACTCCACTTAAGGTTATACAAAACCAAAACCTTTTTACTGCTGTTCTTGATGGGCACTTTACATCATATTCTTCTCCAGATTCAAGTTATACTATCTGATGAATATAAAAAGTTCTTTATACTTTCAACACTCCATAAAACTTTCTCAAAAAACTCAGTTTTATTTACATGCTCTTTTGAAAACTGTAGTCATTTTGTTTTATTCTTATTACTGATAAAATAGCTTCTTTATCACTATTCTTCCATGCATTTGACTATTAGTATTCCTACTGCTAGGGGGCCAATAATCACTTTGTCACTCTACTGCAGAAAATGGTATCAGTTTTTCTCCTATCTGCTTTTGTCATCCTTAGCTGTCAAATTTTGCTACTTTTCTTTCTTTGTAACATTTCCAAATAATGATACTGGAGTATTGAATAAAGTAATAACAATGATGCACTCATTCTTCTTTCCAAAATATCCTGTGTTTCAGAGCTACTACCTGCTCTATCACATTCAGTCTTTGGTTTTCATATTAAAAAATAAACAAACCACAAACTCACTTCTTTCATAGCTCATACACAATAGAAATTGTTTGCATGCTTTTATTTAATCAAAATACAATACTCATTTCACAGCAATTTTCAAGATGTAATAAACAATTCAAATCTATAATTTGTTAGGGTTGGTATTTTTGTGATTTTCATAGTTTTTAATAATGAATAAAATTGGCATTTATTTAACCATTAGCAAAACCAGCTTGAGAAAGTGACAGCACTCATACACTAACAGTTAGTAAAGAACTAATCTCTGAACAAAAAATTCCCCGAGTTCCTTTATCTTTCAACAAACATTAGAAATTGTAACCCACAAAACGATACCTATAAAGAAAAAAAAAAACAATAATCATCTAAGACAGTTAACATTCTTAAACAAGTTTTACTTTCTTTCTTAATTTTTCTAAAATGTCAAATATTTTAAAATTTAGAAATTCACGCTAAACCAAGTGCTATTTGAGGTCCTATCAATCTTACATTTTCACACACTAAACCAATCAATCAATACGTGGATATTTTGTATAACTTGTTTGGCTGTTTATAGTTGACTTGGCCATTTTACAACTTTTTATCGATCCAAGGTTTAAATCATTATGATAATTCTATTGCTTCAAGTGGGTCTTTATTATTGAGTGGGACATACCAACAAAAGTCACACCACTGTCATATGCAGAGGTAGAGAGAAACCAGACCAATTCAGTTCACAAGAGACCTGACAATGGGTATCACAGCAGTACTGATCATCTGGATGATTATTACATCAGCTATCTGGTTTGATGTAGCCACATTACTTTGGCACATTCCATCCAGAAAAGACTGGGGTCTATATCTTTGACTAATAATACACATCATGATACCAGCACACAATAGAGCCAGACTCAAGCGGGTTAGGCATTTTTCTTGCACTGCACTTTAGCAGGGTAGGCCATCAGGCAAGAATATTCAAAACCAACTTTCAAGAAGCAAATCTCCAGCATCATCCATAGTCTTGTTCCCAAACCTAGCCCCTCCCCCACCTAGAATGTGTCTGGTTTGAGCTCTCCAAGTGCACTGGATTGCAACTATGTGCTCTTTAGACCATTCAAAACTGTTTCAAGCCTTGACAGAAAAGTGGAATGCAGTGGCACAAAACTGCATCAGACATATAAACAGTATCTGCAATGCTATATTGCAAGCCAGAGGCAGACATACACATTAATAAAAGCCAAGTGACTTTAGAGCATGAAGGTAGTTATTATCCATTGCTATTATGACATCATCAAATGTTTCTAACAATGTGTTTATGATGTATTTTTGAATTGTATGTAAATGTTTTCTTCTCAATAAATTCATACCAGAATATCCTTATAGTTTTGATCAGTATATTTCTGTTGTTAATTTTTCACAACAGATGAACACAAAATTGTATAGCAGTTAAAAAATAAGTTTGACAATTTTTTAACTTAACTTCTGTGGATAATTTTCTCTCTTTTTTTGGTTTTTAAATCAATATCCTTATTTAAGTTTGTCTTATATGTGGACCACTTAATTAAAATAAAAAATTGTCCATCATACTGATTTATTTTAAACGATGCCCTTAACTAAACTGCAAACTCTCCATCATCTTGTCTGTCTATCAGCCAATGTAGACCTTTTTGTACAGTAATTCACAAGAAATGTACCAATAATATTTGTGAACAAATTGAGAGTTAGACTTAATTCAAACATGTAGCCAAGGGAAATGCTTAGGGTTCTTTAGCACTCTCTAACCACAGTATGTGCACCCATTAACACATATCATTTTGTCACTCTCAGGTTAATGACTAATAGGTTACTGATTTTTATACTGATTTAAGTGATTATTATTAAGGCTCAACAACATTGCAAACAAAGTGTACAACATTGTGTGTGCAGAAAATCTATATTATTATTATGATTATAAAAATGTGTGAAGCCTTTGCTTAAATCAATAAGTGGCAACCGGCCATGTTTAGCTTTTTTTCATTTTTATACTTTATATTATAATGTAATTGCCACAAAAGTTACCAGCATATAGAGGCTTCATTTACTGACAAACCAAAAAACTTTTTCAAAGGCTAAAGCAAAAGCAAGACCCAGTTTAAAGTCAGGATATGTACACATGATAAAATAAGCTGACTGTACAACTGCCATTGCATGCTTGGTTGACAGAGATCCTAGTGTGGTTTGACTCACCTTTTTCCCAAAATTTCTCAACTGACCAGATCAATATCTTAGGTATTTTCCCTGCTTCTACTACCACTAGCAAGAGAACTTTCAGCACACTATGAAATCTAAAAACTTGCATGCAATCAACCATGGTGAAACAAGACTTACTGATTTGAATCACACAGCAGTTCAATGAAATCAAAAAACTGGCATTGACTGTATAACCAATCATGTTTAACTTCTTTAATATATTTTATGAAGTTCAAGTACAAACTTTAAACTATCTGTACAATTCTGCAAGCTCCTTATTTGTAATTGAACTTTTTTACAAATATGTGCACTGTTTTTTCTCTGGTATTGTTGCATGATGCTTCTATGATTTCCTTGGTACTAGGATCATCACCCATACATAATTAGTATAGACAATAACTTCAAAGGTAAAGTCTATACTGAAAATTGGTCCTAATATATAGATACTGCTTTGTTAATATTTTAAAATTTTTCAAATTTCTGAAATTAAACTGAACAGCAGCTGAAACTGCTCTTCTGTAAGTCAGAATCAGTGGATCAGAGAGTATAAAATTGGTGGATTTGCTGTCTTGGCTTACATAAGTAGCACATAGCAACAAATTTTAGCTGTTCATGCATAATAGATGCAGACAGCTGCTTCTGTTAATCAAATGCTTCTGATCATGGAAAATATTTAATCACACAAGATAAGAAAAATCAAATAATAAAAGTGAAGAAACTTGTGTGGAAGCTGAGCCTTGAACGAAGACAAACTTTAAAAATCTTACTATTATTTGTTATAATTGGGATTAGTAGTTTTTCTTTGATCTGTACTAAATGACCCCACACCTTTCTCATTTTAACTCTATGGTAGGAGGTATCTCTAGCAATTTTCCCAGCTGGGTCAGGTATCTGCAGAATTGAAAATCTTTTATGTAGCATTTGTCTAGATCAGGGGTCACCAAACATTTTTCACAGTGGGCCGGATAACTGAAAGAATGACGAGCGCGGGCCACATAATCATTCTGTTCAATACTTGCAAGCCAGAACGAAAGCTCTGGGAAAAAAGACGAAACACTAAGTTTAGCATTCCATGTTAATCATGGGTGAGTGGTGTGCAATGCACAAAAAACAAAGACAACCAACATATTTATTTACTAAAAAGTTATCAAAGAAGGCGACGTTAGCAAAAATATAGTTACATCAGACCTAGTGTGCACATATCCGAATCTTACAAACTAAGCAGCAAAAAAAGGTTAGTGAGATTTGTGAAACTGACGTTTGGCTTTCAAGATATCATCAATGTTTGGTTTGGAATTGCTGCATCCAATCAAGAGAATTGCTTTCAAATGTTCATCAGTCAATCTCGTTCGATGTGTTGACTTCACATACTTCATTTTTGAAAATGTTTGCTCACAGACATAAGTTGTTCCAAACAATGATGCCATACCAGCAGCAAATTTCTTCAATTTCGGAAACTCAACATCAGGTAAGAAGCGGTAAAATTCAACAAGTTTTCCTTCTCTGTGCTTCTCTTTCAACAAGTCATTTGCTTGCAAATCAATGAGCTCCAACTGAAGTTCAACTGGCACATCATCAAGGTTACAATCAAACGGATTCTGGAACAGAAGAATGTCACTCTCAATTCTGTCAAGATCTGAAAATCTCTCCAAAAATGCTTCTTCAAGTCACAAATAATCTTTTTAGGAAAATCGAGGTTGACATCTTCAGCAATTGTAGCGCAAAACTCTTTGAAACAGTGAAAATGAGAGAAGTTTTCTCCTTCAAGTTGTGCTTCAAACAATGACAGCTTTCTGTGAAATCCTTTGATGATTCTGTAGAGATCACAGACGAGGTTATCCTTTCCCTGAAGTTTCAAGTTCAGTTCATGTGGGATGTAATGTCGACCAAAAATGACAACTTTGACAGCCAGGTAGGATCTGACAGCCGTGGATCAGCTCTATCTTTTTCAGTGAGAAAAACATCTATTTCGTTTCGGAGCTTGTAAAAACGAAACAGGACTTTACTGCAGCTGAGCCACCTCACTGCTGTGTGATAAGGCAAGTCACAGAAATCAGAATCAATTCAAGAAAAGCCTGGAACTAATGTTGATTGAGTGCATGTCCCCGAATGAAGTTCACAGCAGAAACGACTGGTTTCAGTACACAAGAAATATCCAAGTCTTTCCCACAGAGTGCTTGCTGATGTATGATGCAGTGTATGAACAGAGCGCCCGGAATTTGCAAATCTTCCAACTGAGTCCTGATCTGCCCGACCAGACCCTTCCTCACTCCAGCCATGTTTTTTCCTCCATCAACTGTAACACCTCAAAACTGATTCCACTGAAGGTTATAGTCTTGCAAAGTTTTCTGCACTTCCATGAAAATGTCTTTTCCAGTTGTTGTTCCATGCACGCAGCAAACGGATGCCAAATCTTCCGTTATCTGAAAGTCCAAATTGACACCACGAATGAACACAAGAAGTTGTGACGTACTCAAGAGATCAGTGGACTCATCCAGCGCCAGAGAATACCACAACAAGTTCCTAGCTTTCTCGTGTATCTGTAGCACTATGTTCTCTCCAAGTTCTTCTGTTTTCTGCACAACTGAACTTGCCGAAAGGCTGATACTTCCAAACAAATCGGCTTTCTCAGGACACAAGTCATTTGCTGCTTCCATCATACACTCTTTGATGAAGTTGCCATCAGTAAACAGTTTTCCTCGCTCTGCCAACTTATGCACTATTTTGTAACTTGTACGAGTGACATTCATTTTCAGCAAACTTTCTCGTGAAGAGATTTCTTTGAGTTTCTAAACCACATTTCATGGACTCATATTTCTCAGAGCGTAACTTTCCAGAAAACTTTGAATATGTTGATAGATTTTTTGTTTCATAGTGAAGCCGAAGATTGTACTCTTTCAAAACGGCAACACTTTCGCTGCATACCACGCAACTAGCTTTCTGGTCCTTTGTTTCCACAAAGAAGTACTTTACTCCCCATTCTTCATTGAAAACGCAACACTCGGCATCCACTTTTCTTTTCTTAGTAGCCATAATAAAGGGTGAAGAAAACAGCCTAGAGACCAGCTCGATTAACACCTTGACCGGGGAATTTTTCTGAGCCTTCTTGCCCATGATGTGTCAATTATCCATGAAAAAATTTTAAAAATTTTATTTCACAACATCTCGTGTTCCATCCGTTTTATCATGCAAATGCAAGTACCGTCGGCGGGCCTGATGAACTGACGTCGCGGGCCGTAGTTTGGTGACCCCTGGTCTAGATGAAGCATGATCTGTTCCAGTGCTTCCCTGCTATCATCTCTCTCTGTGTGTCACTGTTAGATATGTGCAGGCTTTTTTTCTGAAACAAATTTTACATTATACATCTACTCAATATCCTCCAAGTTAATGATCCACCATTAAAAAATAAACACTAAATAAATAAATTTCAGTTTTAATATAACAAACACATAAAAGAACATGTAATGTTAAAAAAGAGAGGGATACATTAAGGCATTTACTATATCCATGTAGTTTAATGGCAAAGTAAAGATTTTAAGTTGAATATTAGCTTTTACATATTTGTACTGCTAATGCAGCTTCAAGTATATTAAAACCTCTTGAATTAATTACCACAAATCTGTTTCATGCTGTTTTCAATATCACCATTTTGTCAACATCAAGACATCCATCAAAGGTAATTGACTCTTAATGATTTTTCCTATGGGATAATCAAACAAAAGATATTTAAAGGGGAGGTCAGAGTCCTGTGTTTTCCTGCTGATGAAAGATAATTTATCCATCAGAGACTATCTCCAGGCATCACAGCATCCAGATTTTATCATCAGCCTAAAGCTAAAATCCTGCTGTCTGTCAACAGACAATGATCACACTAGAATGCCACAGATCACTACAGCAGCAGAACTCCTACAAGTCAAATGAACATTTATTTCATCTAGTTATTGTCAGTAAATACTAAAAGGATGTAACTTACAATTTTTTTTAAAAAAAACAACGAACTTTCTGGATTTTTTCCTACACTGAGATAACACTCAAGTATGATGAGAGTTGGTTCAGCACTTTTAATTAAACCAACAGCACAGACAGTTATAGTTCTGCTAAATTAGCTACACGGTGCAACATTTGCTTAACCAAAGGTCCACAGATCAATTATCATCAATGGAAAGATCTTTTGTGTCAGCAGAAAAACTTACTAATCTTTCAGATGTGTGTAAAAAAAAAAAATTTTAATTGAAAACAGTTTAGAGATGAGTGAACCATGGTGAACTGCTCAAAGATATACCTTGCATATTTAAGAGGTAAACTGCTTGAAAAATCTGTGAGGCTATTATAGAAGAACCTTTTCAAAAATCCTAATGGTCCAGAAATTTCATCAGAAAAACTATAGATGCTGAATTTTAGATGTTTAAGAGAAGACCTAATATGAGGTTTTCCAAATGTGCAAATTCGCCAATTTTTGCAGCTCTCTATAGTTACTGAAACTAAGGAGTCATCATCTACCTAGGCTTCTAGCATGGTTAGGTATAAGATATTCTTATTAGTAACAGAATCATTAATGAGCAGAATAAGTTACTGACAAGTGTAGTTTGTGATATTAAGTTATTTCTCTTCTGCAGTTAGAGGAAAGAAAACTGGCCTAACTTAGGATGGCTTTCTGCTTATAATTGAAATAAATTGAAAAGACTGATTGTCTTTTAAAATGAAAACTCTAGTGTCAGACTGAAAGAATTAAATTAGAAAGTTAATGAGTGTCAGTTCACATTTATTAATAAATTACTGGTGTTGGCGGAAAGTGCAGAACAGCACCCAGTGCACTTATCCAATTTCTTGTTTCACTGGTCTACTGGTCTATAATGCACTAAGTTTAACCACTATCAATGTACAAGTAACCTTTCCTTATCTGGTATTTATTTTTTCCAAATGTCATAATCTTTAATATTATAAACTCTTCTACCAAACAGAGAAATGCTCAGTAACATCAGATGAGCGACAAAATCATTTTGTAAAACTAGACTTTCCAAAGACCTCGGTAACAAACTCAGTAAGGTAAATAACACCTGAGATAAAATCAGGTATGCTGAAGATTTAATGAATATCCACAAGACCATCCTTATTTACTTGGAATTTATGTGCCATTTAACATCTGTCATTTCTAATGTCATGTAAATGTGGTGTTAAGTTGGCTGCTTTGTCCTTTGTGCCAGCCATTAAGGATGAAGGAAAAACTGTTCAATGTCAAAAAGACAACAAACAGGTTAGTTTGGAAATTTTACCAAAAAACAAAATTTCACTGGTTATTTTTATTCCTTCTCACAACTAAATGAAAAAAAATTTTTTTTCAATCTGGAATTAATTTGTTGTGTTGTGTTAAAGTTTCTAAAATGAAGATATTCACTATTCAAATTCATAGACCAAGCAGAGCAACATAATCTTTAATTTTGTTCATGAAATAAAATAATGTGAACAACAATAGAAATTATTCAAATTCTTAAAGTGTTGTTTTGTGAAGACAATGAGAAATGACAGAGCAATTTTTATGGCCTAGATGATATATTTAATTTTGCAAAAAGAGAAAGAAAGAAAAACAGTGAAGAGCCTCTAACTAATTATATACAAATTTAACCTCTGAATTTTTTTTCACAGCATTTATCTTTAAAAAATAAATTTCACAAATATATCAGGGTTAGATGTTCAAGTGAAGAAACCCAACTGAAATAGCACCGCAGTAATTAACTCTGACTGGGTTCCATTTGATAGCTCTATTATAGCTATGCAATTATTACTGTGTGCTGACAGACTTTACAACAATTACCTTTTTTTTGTATGCAAAATTGTGAGTACTATATTTGTGAGAACTGTAGACATGATAAGGACCTACCAATAAGTTAAAAATGCTGGGTTTAAATAATTGGGTAGAGTAAGAAAAACTATTTAGAGGTGAGGAATTGTCATAAAAAGAAAAGTAATTCTCATGCCGCTTGAATACAGCAAATTATCTGCCATCATTCTAATCCACCACATTTGCTGGTGATAACACCTCTGGTTTATCATCACATAATAAAAGAAAGATGATATTTATGAAGCAAAATTTTAGTCACACCGAAAACCATAGATGAGAATCTACATCTTTTTGTGCAGCTAAACATAAGGATCTACGGTACACATTTCTAAATTATTTCTTATCTCCTATTCTTTTTTTGTGGGACAAGAATCAACAGCTTAAACAGAAAAATCATAAATTTTACGTACAAGGGACAAAAAGAAATGCCTCCTATTTATTTTCTCAAAATTCTGTATTTGCTAAGTTACATAATTTAACAGACAAAACAATTTTTTTTTAAATAAAAATCCACCAATACAGTTACTTTTACATATAGTCATCATCATGATCTACAGACTTGCCCTAACATGGAACCAGTGATAGCCAGTAAGGCTATTATGATAAAATGAGGCTACTTTATTATGCAGCCTTTGACACAATATTCTTCATGCATCATCATAGTGTTGTCCATGCATGTACTTCTAGACAGAAAAGTCTAAGGATGCCAAGTTTGAGCTGTAATGTAAAGTTGTGGAAGCCACTAAACACAAACTTTAGAGTAACCAATGATATCAACAATAATCCCTATGGCATGATCACTAATACCGAAAAACTCTGACTCAACCCACTCTCTGAACAATGCGTCAATTTTTGTGTATCAAGTTCACCAACTTTCTGGGTGTTATCTTCATCAACAGTTGCTGTTGGCTTTCCACTGCAAGGCATATTTTGAAGTTCAGTTTTTCCACTTTTCACATGATTTATGTAGCATTTTATAGTACTCAAATCAATACATAAGTGTCTGTATGCATTCATCATGTCATGGTAAATGTCAATCAACACAGTCCCCTCAGCTATGAGAAATTCAATTATTGTTCTCTGCTTAACACATGTATCAATGTCAGCTGCTTTTTGAACTGCTATGGTGAGCTTTTCCCTGTTAGGGGGTTATAAAAAAAATTTTGCAGCAAATACAAAATATTACATATAGCTTGTGTATGATTTCCATTACTTTACCATTTGCCAATCTTCACAAGATAAATAGAAGGCATTTACTTTTGATATGTTATCCTTATAATTAACAGATAACATCAACTAAAATCCAACAAGCAACATACAAGTTATACTGACAAGTATTTACTGTATACAGGATTTTGTCACTTCTTTCTTATATCTTTATAAAATCTTTTTTTCTAACCAAAACACATGTAATTTGACTCTAAAATCTCTTCTAAAAATCTTTTTTGATAATGAATGCATTAAGATCACCTAAAAATAATACTTGTTGATTATGATATAATAAGCACTAGCAACACACTGAAATTGACAGTAGTAGTCTAAACATTATTGAATATCTATGTAAACACGTTGTTGTCACTTAACATCTGAATATTCGAATGATGAAATATCACATGGTACCAGGATTCCAGCAAATTTATTTTCTTGTAAGCCATGTGCATATATAATTATGGCTCATGGAGTTGCGAATGCATTATGTAATGGATACATCGATCCTTTTCCACTCCTGTTGCATTTCTAAAGCTAGCTGCGATGGGTCTGTGATATGGTAATATGCTGGTGAAGATAATGCATCCCCTCATTCAAAACACATTCAAAAGGGTTATGATCAGAAAATCTGGATGGCCAGTCAAACAAACTGACATTTTTCTACCTTAAGTATGCTTATGTCAGTCTTGCTGCATAGCAGTGGATGTTGTTTTGCTAGTACAACTAGAACAGTCCACATTACTTCAGAAGATAAAGGAGAAACAACTGCAGAATATTGTCGACTTATTGCTAGGCTATCCATTTCAGTTTGGGGACCACTATTAACTATTAATTAGTGTCTTTGGCAACTCTTACAAAGACACTGTCATCATCAAATCTATCATCCTTTCTAACATTCATATAGATGGCAGTTAGCAATTTCCTTGTCATCAGCAAATGTAAAATTGAACTAAGTTCTTCAGATTTCCTTGGTGTTGCATAATACTAGCATAACCTTTAAAGAGAATAAAGTACTATTAGTTATGAAAATAACTGAGCTTCTGTTAACTTTTTATTTAGCTTTGCCAATGCAATAGAACAGAAACAGAGTAACAAAAAAAATATATTCACAGAGGATTATGAATTAACCAGGATGCAGGAAAAAAGTTGATAAAGTGAACTCAGGGGACTCTTTTTCTAACTTGAATAAACAGAATGTGTTCAATGTTGTGGAACATTTATAATTTTAGAATTCTTTTTTTTTTTTTAAATAAAAAAAAATGTAAAACAAGCCAAACATTGTAAAAAGTCCTCATTTCTGTTAACAATGTTATGGTGTAGAGATTATTTCAGTATTTTTACTGGGTTCAAATGTTGAGAATTTTGTTGCAACAAAAAAAAAATAGATGTTATAGTAACACATGCGAAAAACACAAAGATTTGAGATAATCTACCTTACAGACCAACTTTCTGTATTTAAAGGCCCTAACATTTAAAGGATGTAGTATTCAATCAATATAGAATTTGTTAAAACTACATGGAATGGAATAGATATCAGAGATACATTTGATATCTGAGTAATTTTATACATACAAGTGAAGAACTAAAACCTTGGACTTTGGGCCTTCAAAAGAAAAAAAAACACCATTTTTATGTTAATTGATTGAGCATTCTAGACACAGGATTAGAAAGAGATGAGTAGAGTAACATTTGATGGAAATAAAGTTCATTTTTTTTCTATATGAGCCTAACTTAAAATTAATTAAAGATTTGTAAATAATTCCATTGGGATAAGATATTCTTTATAATACTTAACAAATATGCTTAATTATGTTGGGAAAATTCTCAGAATCAGAAATATTAACAGTTCACTGAAACAGAGCAGAGCAAGCAAATGGCTTGTTTAGTAACATAAAAATGAAAGCTACTAATATGGAAATATTTAACTGTGTATATATGTCTTCCTAATGTACTGACAGTAGTTTTGTTAAAATAATGATTCCACAGATCATGTAGCCATACCATAACACAGGGTTGACCAGACCGATCTCTCATGCTGCCTGTGGCTACATAACATTATACAATAAATATAGTGGACACATGCATACCTAGCTAAGCTTTTAAAAACATATGTAACATGCCTAAGGCAAAATCTTCATCTGCCAATGTGACTACAGTGGACACACAGCTAAGGTTTGATAAACACATCTATCTAGCATGCCTAAGGCAAAATCTTCTTCTGCCTGCCCCAGTCATGACCTAATGCTGCTTTGTGGTAGGGGCCCTGAAAGCACATTCATCTTATAATCACACACACTTTCTAGGTGCAAAAAATCTGTAGCTGTTCTTGGAAAAAAAAAAATGCCCATGCAAATGTTGTATGAGGCACTCTACGTATCTAATGGCATCATCAAATTATGAAATTGTGTAAAACTCTATAAACATGTATGACAGCAAATATATTAATTTCATCAGCATCTTATTTATTATGTTGTTTCTCAGAAGATATTTCATTTTTAAGGTGCTTGTTTTTTTTGTTGTCTATTCATGTTTGCATGTAACTGATTTAGAATATCCAAAAATCATATGTGGAGTCCACTGTATTTCAGTTGAGGCTTCAAAAGACTATTCGCACCACCTCTGCAAAGGTACTGCCATCTTCAGGTGGTGAAGATCCTACAAAACCTCTTGACTAAAAGTATGAAGAAACCTATGTAGAATCACCGGATAGAGAAGGATAAACAATACCTCACCAATGGCTAGATGCTAAACACAACCTAGACCAAATAGACATGGAATCACAGTTACCACCATGATAACTATGCAACCACTGTGACAACTCAACCACAATTTTTATTAATGACTATCTATAAAAAAATAAACTTATTTAGGGGAGATGATGGAATGATATAGCTAAGATCCATTTAGTCTATACCACCACTGGTTTATTTTTTCAGAATAGTAAACAAGATGTTTAATTATACTGCAATGAAATGACAAGTAATCTGAACATTCTTTAAAACTCAAAGTTACCACAACTTTTGTTAACCAATACAGCTGCTCAGATGCTGAATTTTAACTCATCAAGACTTCAAAGTCAGTTAGTCAGAAGAAATTTCTTTCATAGCCACTGGAGACTAGCATAGCTTGCAAGTTTATTGGTTATTGAGCTATAAACTGCATCTGGTTCTGATGCAAGCTCAATTATGGTTAAATCCCTGCAAGCAAAATTCATACATCTTGCATTAATTCAAATTTGCCAGTGGCTCTTGGTAGCACTTCCTTCAACGTCTGGACAGAAGACTGGCAAAAACTTTTATATCTATTCTGGTCCATTTGAACAGAAGATGGCATAGCAAACAAGCAGCAAAATCAAAATCTCTGGACAACAACCAGAGAATATTAGAAAGAATTTTATTGCTATTGGCAAAGAAGGTACTTTACAAAAGTGGATTGTGGATACTTGAAACCAAAACCCTCAAGGCCAGAGGTGTCATCAAAATGATGCAGGGAAGGCAGACATTATTAACCAATGAAATAAAAATCCTGACAATGCAAAACTGTACATAATAGAATAAATTTCTTATTTAAAGCAGCTGTATTCACCTAGTTAGCTAAAGCTGTTAGATTCTCTGAACCAACACAATCACCATTCTATATAGTAATTTTATACTAATAGGAAAAATCATTCACAGCAACTTATTGATAGCAATATTTTAAACAATCTGACATTTATTGATTATTTATATTTCAATTATAAAAATTGTCATAATATCTCAAAACAAAAGTAAAATAGAAATGTCTCCTCTTATAAATGAGATCCAGTGCTGAGAAGATTTCTCCTTTAGGTATTCAAAGAGTTAAGCAGTTTTTTGTTTTGTTTTGTTTTTGTTTACATGAATTGTCTAAATGCTGGGTAATGTTCTTAAAGAGCTAAATAGTTGAATGTGTTGTCATCATGCACATGAAGATTTTTGGCTATCTAGTTTTTCACCAAATTTAGTATAAACTCTAAAAATAAATTGGAATATTAAACTTACAGAAAATGTATATATATAATCAAAAAGGTTTATGTAATATATATAAGTCTATGCAATTCAATATAAACATCAGGTTTCTCGTTACTTGCATGACACTCTTAATGCCAAGCAAAATCTAGTAACACATGTAATTACCAAAACATTAGTACCATAAAATTTATTAGTGTATTTTTTTTTGTTTCTTTAGAAATGGCATTTAGTACTCAATACTGCTTCTTTACCATCTATTTTAGCAACAAAATCAAAGATATTAATATAAAATTAGAACAGAAAATCCTTGTTAATGCAAAAATGTGCATTATATTGTGGAACAATAAAAGCAACCATGAAAAAAATCATTTCCCTGTACCCAGATACAGTATATGGATCTGAAATATGGGGTATTTGATTATTATGTATTGGTTGTCTATCTATAAAATGAATTAGTAATTTCAAAAGTGAATTACTGTAACCTGATATGAAAGACAAAAAAACGACAAAAAATTTGAATGGAAATACCAGTCATGGAATAATTTCTAAGAAACATGATAAGCACTAAAAAGTGATGAGAAAAGAGCCAAGTTAAACATTTCATGTTGGCAGACCTCTAATTATCATTCACTGCTTTTTAATAAAATTAGCTTTCATAATTTTCTGTAAGGTGAAAATTATTTTCCCCTATCAAGTTAATGAGACCTAAAATGATACCCGCAACAGCATGAATTAGTTCTTTGTTAGTATTAAGTGGCTAGAGCATATGGCAGACAGATCCATCAAACATACCTCCAATGACCTATGTAAAAGAGATGTTTGTCATCAACATGCATTGGTTCACCCAGTGTGTTGAAAACCTCATTAATCAACAGCTTCTAGTAGAAAAATGTTAACCTCCCCTTCACAAACTATTAATACTATTCTAGCTGATTAATTTATTCAAAGGGGCAAGAATAGGCAGTTGAAAGCAGGGGGTAGCAAATAAGGGACAAGGTGATCAAGAGGGTAAGGTGATGTACTATAATGCTTAGAAAATGAGCAATTAGGGTAAATGTGAAACACCTGGAGAAAAAGGATCCACTAATTTCCTTGTAAACACATTCAGAACCACATTTTCCCTACAAAGATTATTCTGATGATGTTTTCTTTTTCTTTCATATTATAGTATGAATTAGAAAAAATAAAAGTATGGTAATTGTTCAGAGATATTCAAATAAAACAATATCCCATAAATGCATAAAAGATGATCATAAGGTTACTTCCTGCTGTCAGTTACTCACAATGCCCAAACAATAACATATGTTGACAGAAGTGTGCATACAACAAGAAAAATGTCCTGGCACCACCTACACAAAATGGACATCACTTTTAAAAATAAATTCCTTCTGAAATTGATGGGTAACTATAACAGAAATCAGTGAAAACTTGTGTTACCAATGCCAATTTGTCGAAATAAAACTGTATTAACATTTTGCTGAACTGACTGAATTGGTTACAGTGTCCAATACCATTCTCAATAACAGCTTCCAGATGCTGTTAATACATGATCACCTGGCTTTAGAGGGAAACTGTTCAAAGTTATCTTTCAAGCTAACTGATACTCTTGACAGCTTTGTAACCTTATATACAGCAGAAGAAACATCAGAGATAAAATTATATAGCATATGGTGCTGTCCAGTAGCAAAATCTGCAAACTCTAGGAATACATTCTAATGGCCTCCTGTATATGCACATTTCTGTTAACACATGTTACAGTTTGAGAGTTAGAATAAGCAGCTGACTACAGGAAATAAATTTATAGTTACCCAGTATTTTGTGATTCTAACAATCAATCATCACCATCATGAGCCATCTCCAATTTGTGGGTTGATATGATAGTCCTGCTGGATCACTATCCATGATCCAAGACAGACTAGGGAGAAAAGATATTCACATGGCAGACTCCCATAATCCTTCCACCCAGAAACAAATCTACCAAAAGTCTTTCCAGAACTCTTTATTTCTAACTGTGGAAAGAAAACCTTGCAGCTAGATAGCTGGCTGATGAAGATAGAGAAGAAACCATGCCAGGAACATAAGCAAAACCAAGTTGATTCCCTGCAGTAACTGAACTTAGACCCTCAACCTAACGAGTCCAGTAGTCACCACCAGGCCACTGCAATGCCCAACAAACAATACCAGTAGTAAAAAATATATATATGGTCAAAGTGTATTTAAATGATTAACTCATATAGCACTTTCAGCCATTTTAAGTACAGCCCCTAATAGCCAATTCCTATGACGACTCAAACTCAAAAATATCTGAGGCCATAAAAGCAAAAAATTATATTTAATTGGCTTAAATTATCAGTTTCAGATAATGAGAGATACAGGCAAGCAATAAGGAAATGCTTTACAATGATATCAAGACACAGAATGAAAAAGTGCACTTCTGTCTAGCAGAAATAACCAGGAGGCTTAGAAATATCTGTTTTCAAGCTACTTTCCACAGGACAGAATCCAGACATTGCTGAGTTCGCCAGTAGTTTCTCTTCACAGAAAACTGATATTTTATGCAGTATGAACAACTATGCTCAAGATCATCCAAGTATTAGTTCTGCATTTACTTATTTATCTAACACATCAGTAATTGTGGTTACCTTGATTTCCGCAATAAACAATATTAGTCATTTACATGTACAATTCTATAAAACTAACAGAAAACTAAAAAATTAAGAAAAACATTTATAGTTTAGAACATCGGTAATAGAAAATAGTAGTCTTGTCATATATTTTTAAAACATATCACAGCTTTTGCAAGCAAAGGCATATATCATAGTTGTTACAAAAACATAGGATTAAGATAAATTTTCACCAAAAAAATTTAAAAACTCACCACACAGATTAAAAAATAATTCTTCTTCTTCGCAAAGCAAATATTTTTGAAACACTAAATACTAGCTTTCTTTTTGTTTCCTACTTTCAATAATTATTTTTTCTTTCTTTTTTATTTAAGGTATCTTATTCTTTGTTTTATATAATTAGAATTTCCAGCCATGAAAGAAGTATTGCACTACCCTATAATTTTCTAATTTTACTTGATAAAGTTTGAATTAAATCTGCTAAAAAAGCAGCCAAATGCTCAGTGGTTAGGCTACAAGAAATACAGTTCAGTTACCAGTCTGTATTAGCTTGATTTGGTGCATCTCTGATAGTTTCTTCTGTGATGTGGATTTCCCTGGTTGTCTCCCACATCTAGAGCTTTAGTAGGATAACCCCAACAGTCTCTCTTGTAGAAACTGGTGAATGAAATAAAAACCTGCTGAATTTGCATAATAATGTTACATTAATGTATTGAAGTGCATACTGCTTTGTAGTTTTCCACAATGATAAAATTGCCAAAAATTTTTTAATTTGGCAATATTAAACCTAACATGTGAAGACATGATTTCCAAAAAAACCTTGTACCACATGACAAGTTTAACTCAAAAGTATTCAAAAGCAGAACATTTAAAAACGGTTATGGGTACAGTATCAGGTTATATAAGCAGTATTTGAACAAATTTTGTTGCTGCTATTCTTAGGATAATGCAAAACTTTTGGTCATGGTTATGCACGTTAGCTTTTCTATGTAAATAAATTGAATGAGCCTTTGAATATTTTGTTTCAGTACTGTACATGTTCTGGATATTCTAGTTTTCTCCCTACTCAAAAATGATGAACTCTTATAGGGATTTTCCTGACAAGACAGGCACAACCCTTTCAGTCCAGATTAGTTCACCACGAAAGAGTCCCCTTTCTAACTCCACATTAGAAAAAAAAGCTTACATCCTAAATAGGAGTGCTCAGTAAGAAAACTGTAAAGTGGCCAAAGGTTTTGCATCACCTGAGAAATAGCAATAGCAAAATCTACCTTTAAACTGTTCCTATCACTACATCCGTCTACTTTTGAATAGTTATAATAGAATCACACTTCTTGTGATCTATAAGGTCTTTTCAGAAATCATATTGACTTGTTAGATGTCAAATTGTCACATTTCACCATTAAGTATATGGAAAACTACACAAAGTGATATACAGTAAACCCCTGTCATATCGCGGTTCAGTTTTCATGGTTTTTTTCTGTAAGACCTATTAATTTTCATATCGCATATGTTTTTGCAATTTCGCGGCATTCCGTAGCATTGTTTATGGGTTTAAATCTCCGCTGATTGGCTGTTCTGTTTTAGAAGCATCTTGCTGCTTCGCATCTCGCAGGGAGAGAAGCTGTTTGCCTTGATCTGTCTGTTCACCTTGCTGTTTTATTGATAATCCCAAGGATGCCACCCAAACGCCCATCATCTAAGGCTTCTGGTGAGCCAAAGAAGAAGAGAAAGTTCTTGACAATTCAGGAGAAGCTGGAACTTCTCGCTATGATAAAGGAAGGACAGAGTTACGCTGCCATAGCCCGCCATTATGGTATGAATGAGTCAATGGTTCGCTACATCAATAAAGATGAGAAGAATATCAGGGCAACCGCTTCGCTGTGCATCAATGAAGGTGCAAAACGAGTTGTTTCTATCTGCAATAAAAACATCGTCAGGATGGAAACTGCCTTGGCTTTTTGGATCCAAGATTGCCGAAAGAAAAACATCACTTTGGATGGTAACACCATCAGGACCAAGGCAAAGAAGCTGTACGACACTTTTGCCGATCAAAGAGGTTCTGAAGAAGGCGCCTCCAAAGCCGAACTGTCAGACAGCAACAATCCTGATGATCCTCAGCCTTCTACATCTTCATCAGGAGGCTTTTCTGCCAGCAAGAGATGGTTTGATCGCTTCCAGAAACGCTTTCAGTTGAAGAGCGTTGTTGCATCTGCCGACAAAGAAGCTGCTGCAAGGTATTTTCCATTGCTCTTGCTTTCTCTCAATATCTTTTATGTGTTTAAATGTGTTTCTATTGTTTTAAAAGTGTGTTTAAAGACCTTAAAATGCATTTAAAAGTACCGTAAAAGTTATAAAAACATGTCTAGGGTGTATTTAAATAGGATATTTCTATTTCGCTGATTTTCACTTATCGGGGGTGGGTCTGGAACGTAACCCCCGCGATGGAGGAGGGACTACTGTACACTTCAATATGTTACTATAACATTATTATGCAAATAAAGTAAGTTCAATTCAATGTAAAAAAAAAAAATAGAAAATTTTAGGGTGATGTAAAACCTTTTTGCTATGGATGTACATAAACCAAATAAATCAATCTGTGCAACTACTGAACCTACCTTATCTTTTTTATCGATATGTATATAAACAACACATAAGAAATAACTGAGTTATATTTTTACATGAAATGTTTGGAAAATATTTACAAAAACAAACTAACTAATGACATTTTTAGCAAAACAGTTTTAATACTAACTGGGAATTATACATGTTTTAACATATCCTTCTCATCTGATTATCTATCTTTGTAGCTATATATTGAATGTAAACATGCAGATTATAAGTTCCATCTGCAAAAGGATTCTAGTCTATTGTGATTGCCTCTTTCAAATGCCAAGTAGTCACATCTCTGGACAACTAAACAAGACTAATATTAAACTGCTTGCCTTTAACTAGTAATTTTTAAGACTTACAGCAAGTAAGTAAAAATGAATGCCGCCTGGAAAAAGTAAAATCTGTAGCATGCACCAAAATCAAACCAAAATTAAAAACTAAAAAATAATTGGAAATTGTTGTTGTGGAAAATATATCAAGCAACTAAGCTGTTACTAAAATTTGAATGTGTATTACTGAATAGTCTTTTATGAGCCGAAATCAATGAAAGTGTCACGTTTTGGCAGTAAAAAGATTTTTTTATCCTTTTCAGTTATGAATCACTAATGTTTTTGGTTTTGTTGTGTTTGTTTGTTTGTTTTCATGTGCTTTGTTTGGAAGCCATACCACTAAATATGGCAGGACATGGTTACTGTGAATAGGAAAAACATGATACGAGAAAGATGCCAATTTACATGTAATAATGAAATACATTTATTTCAAAAGATACTATATTCCTTTCACTGGAACGCCTACATCCTGAAATGCACAGCACAGCAGCAGACAGGCTGGCTATAGAAAGAAAAAGATTGCGCAGAAGAAACTAGCTTATGGAAACATTTTCAACAATAATTTCTTTAGAGAAGCTTTAATGACTGCTGGGACTTCTCAGAATTTATTTAAGTGCTTCAAGCTGACAAATCATAATCCTCCAAAGCAAAAACTTCTGGAGTGCATTTTCAGAGAGCCAATTATTTAATTTGCATTAAAATATCTTTGCCTTTTTTCCTGTCAAATTTAAAGCATATAATCTTACTGTTGTTTTTATTGATTTTCTTTTGGCACTATATCAATCTTGACAAACAGCAGTCAAGTGCTAAAGTTTATAATTTCTCAAAATCTGCCGTCTGCTTTTTTTCTGACATGCCCAATTTTAAAAAATCCGAGTTGATCAACAATTCAAACATAAACATACAATATTTATGAAGACTGAGAATTGTTCTTGGCTTTATCCTAACAGAAAGTGGTTTGGACTGTGTTATTGGTTACCTGGTGATGGCAACAGAGAAAAGTCAATGAAACAAAGATTCGGCAGTTAATTCTCTTACTATTAAGGAGTTACTGAGATGTAAATAACACATCATCAATAACTATCCATTCTATCTTACCAAAGCATGACAGTGTTGCCAATACTTAACTAAACAGTTATAATAGGTTTTATTTTCTTTTAAAGACTAAACAAAAAATTATTTTTTTAGATAATCTATTCTTTTAGTTGTTTCTATCATGATTTTATTTCATTTTTAATGTAAAAAATATTTCTGCTTTATTACACATTTCTTTCCAACCACAGTCACTTTTAGTGTACCCTCTATTTTAACACAGTAACTGGACATGACATCTGGAGTGTTTAATGTTAAATAATTGGCTAATTATCAAGCAAATAAAATCAAATAAAATCCCAGTGAACAGATAAGCATAAGTAATGATGATCACCACCTAACATGATCAATCATCTCAGCCACTAGCATGTAGGCAAACTAAAATCTCATTAAAACCCTTACCTTCTCTTCCTTCACTCTGAGAAATGACACGAGCATCCACATATTCTGGCCGACGACCCAGAAGCCAGCTGGTAAATTTTTGAAGTTTAGAAGATGACTCAGGAACAAACATGGGCAGTCTGCATTTATGTCTAAAAAAAAATGAAATATATTAAAATTGAGGGCATTTAAGTATGTTCATAGTTTACTGATAATCAGAGTTGTGTTTTTACCAAGAATTCCACCTTTAACTTAAAATCCAGATTAGTTAGCAGAGTTGTTTTGAAATCTTCGAGATGTCTTATAAGTGTGCAGCACTAGCTCATGCAAAAAATTCCTTTAAACATTTAACATGGTAACATTTTACCTTCTATGATGTTAAATTTTAAGTATTTTAAAGTTTTAACAATATTTGTGAAATAATATGTATAAGCTTTTTTTTTTGCACTAAAAGCATCATATAAAAGGTTAAACCAAATGTATGACTGCCACAAACCAAGCAGACCACAAGTATCTTAAATTAATGCTTTTCTACTCAAGGTATTTCCTTTTCCCAAATTTCTTTAAACTTTAAAGCATAATGCATTTTTATTTTTTTTAATTCTCAAGTGGAGATAATTCATCCGATCACAACTGTCTGACATCTTTTTCAGAATGAATATCTCATACACATGAATGGATTGAAAAACAGATTCATTTCCTGATTTGATTGACTTCTGGTGCAATTTTAAATTTCTGATTTTTGTCTTACCTGCAATTTTCTCTTTTTAAATTTCAAATTGCATAAAAAAAACAAAAAAAACTGCATCAAGACAATTACTTGTTGCTAAGTATCAAGTATTGTGAAAAAGACAAATTTAGCAGGTATAACAAAAAAAGAGGGTGCATATATTTCATCCCCTAACAATCAGAATGAAAATTAACTCATTTCCACCTGAATACTCTTGTAAGTGAACTTCCCTTAAGCCCACAATTGTTCCATTCATGACTGCTCTTCAGAGCTGAAAGTTATAAATATGGTTCAAACGAAGGCTGTTAGTTTCATCTGATTGGCTCAGTTTGACAGTGAAGTAGGATTTTAGGGGCTTTTATAGTTTCCTATCAGCTGGAAAGTATAATTATGTTAATGAGCAATAAAAATTGTAATTAAATTTAGCTTTCTGGCTTTTCTTTTTTTTTTTTAACAACTTTAAGGTTAGCTGATTACCACACACATTATGATAGTGATTACATATTTAAATTCTGAAAAAAACCTGGAAAACAGAAAAAATAAAGAAAGGCAGAGCAAACTTTGACAACTGACATCAAGGTGATTTGACAATGCAGTCAAAACTTTTAAAACAACAAGCCAATGAAAAGAACCAAAGATGATATTACAAAGTACGTACTCTCAAATACTAGCAGCCAATAAGCGACTCAATTAAATACCACAGGAAAAGTTGGCTGTTCAAAGTTTCAACATAAACTTAGAAACTGTACACGTAACAAACAGTCAAATGCTAATCATACATCTAACTACCAGCAGTAATAAAAATCTATGTATATTCAGATAACATAGTATCTGATGTAATACCAGTATTTTGTCAGTGCATAGTTTACTCTAGGAACTTGATACATTTTTTTTAAAAATCCCAACATATTATAAAACAACTTATTGTACTTGATAATGAATGTAAATGCATAGCCCTTTGTGTGTCATTCACTAATTACCAGCAAAATGTTTTAATATTGTCATTTTTTTTTTCATTTAGCTAATTTCACTGTTTATATTAAAACCAGCTCTTCCACAGTTTTTGATATTTTGCTATACAATCATTGTACAAAATTAGTCTTCTAACCAAAAGTGGGAAAACTCAGGTAGTTATTGATAGTGTAATTATCAATTATTCTGTTCTGACCATCCAGCAAATAAGATGGAAACATGCTTTGTTACATGGATTGTTTTGTATTTTTATTAAAGCTTTGAAGGTTTCCTTAATGACAGTAAAAAGGTCTCCTATAATGACAATAAAAACAATCATCGTAATAATTTTGCAAATTATTTTTTCTCATGCTGCTAGCATTCCTACCAGGGATGTCTTAGTTGAATAGTTTTAGACATTTCCGCATTTGAAAAGCTGAAATGATTGCTTTGAAAAATATGTAAAATAAATCAATCTTTTGTGATTGTTTAGATAAGAGTTCAGGGATTGTTATCCTTAGCAAAACAGATGATATATGTATAAAGGAGTCACCATCTTCATCTAATTCAATTAAATTTAATAAAGTATCCAATATTCCAACATGTGCTTATATTAAATGTCTCAGAAGACCAAAGATACTTGTTTTCTTAAAAATGATAAATTGATTTCTGATTATTACATCCTGTTGAGGCTCAGATGTCTATTTTATATGAACTACTCAAGTCCTCGTGTTTTGTCAATAGACACTGATGGTAAGTTTTCATGAAGCACCTTTATTTACCAGTATGCTTTTAAGATTTACTATTAATGATTGCAACAATAAACTTTCCGATATTTCTGGGTGCTTTACTTGAACAGATATGTAATTTTTTCTGCTGACTAGGCTTTATTTTTCATAATGAACTGTATGAAGATGGTGTAGCTATGGAAACCTCTTTTGGTCCCAGTTTTGGCCTATATATTTCTTCATGCCACTAATGATTAATTTGCTTCATATAATAACAGCTTACCTAATTTGAGTGTCAATGATGTGAACAATCATTCATTTGTTGTCCTTTCAATGCTGAAGCTTCAAATTTTCTTTATTGATTAAATGAACAAACAAATTTAAAATTTGACAATGGATATTGAAACATATCTTAAACCAAACAGAAACATCAATCAGCCAACTGGCATTATTCTGGATAAGTAAAAGTTTATTGTAAACCTACATTTACTGGCCTTATGACCAAATGATCTTCCTATTTTCCACATATCTTTAAGAACCTTATCTTTTCATGTTTCTCTGTTCTTTTAAAAAATGTTTATCATATAATTACTTCCATAAATAAATGTACTAAATTCATGATTTATTTATAGTTAATGGCTTCCCAGATAAATTCATTGATAAAAAGATAAAAATAGCAATTGTTCTGTAAAAATATTTATTAAAAAGTTTGGCAATTGCTCTGTAAAAACTTTTTCTATAAAGGTAGTAGCTCTAAATGCACCCAAGAAAGTTATTTACGTCATGTTTAAAAAGTCAGTTTAACAAGCTAATGCATAATTTATTTCCTTAGATTTCTTTGAGAATTTCCTTTACTTCCAATGACGAATTGGGAAATTTGTTTTTTTTCCATTCTTGGACAGGGCTTCTCCCCAACTACAGACAGGCCACAAATAGTTTATTACAGTAAATGTCGTTCTGCATACATCGCTAAAACCATCCAACGTATGTGATAGGTTCAGCTCTCATTTGTCTGAGTGAGGATTTTGCTCTGCTTAAGTATGGCAGGAAGTGAACATAAATTTAAATTAGATGACATCCAATTAGATGACATCCAGATTTTGGCTACACCTGTATTGGCTTTTAAGAATCAATAAATTTTTTTTTTAAATATAACTTTTTAGCCCAATCTTAAAGATGGGTTTCATTCATACTGTTGTTTTTTGTTTTTTTTTTGAAAGATGGTTCTCCTCCTCCTTTATTAATCTGCATTTCCAAATCTGTGACCTATCATACACTGCTTGGCCAAAAATGTGGGTCTTTTCTGTTTCTTTGGTTTGGATTATTTATGCTTGGAATGAATATCATTTTATCCAAAAATTTCAGTTATTAGGTGCACACACTTCTTTCTTTTCTTAAATGTGTGTGTGTGTGTCTCTCTCTCTGTGTGTGTCTGTCTCTGGTGTGTGTGGGGTGTGGTGTTTGACAAATTACTTGATATCATTGATGAATATAATAAAGTTAGTTTTAAAAATATAGTGCACTATATTTTTAAAACTAACTTAGTAAAAATGGAGCCGAAAACACTTATCTGGAGTTTTGTACTTAATTATTTACAATCAGAATTAAGCAATGATACAAAAAGGGCCAACATTAAAAACAATTTTTTTCAATTAGCATTAATTCTCAGCGGGGGGGGGGGGTCTTTTTTTAACAATGACACCTCAATATTATGAGCACTTTTGTTACCATATATGTTTTACACCTTCATGCTCATCTGTAAGAAAAAATATTAAAGCATAACTACTGAATAAAACAAAAGAATGCACTCTATAGCTTCTTATATCTACTTCTTACCTGAAGACCTGTTTATAAATCTACTCCCTTTTTTTTTGCACATGTGTTTGTTAGAATGAAGCTGTGTATATACAAAAAGCATTTAACTTTAGTGATGAGTATATTTCAAAACAGACGTACAAACACTGTACATTCATTTATAAAAATTTCACAGAAAGACTAGCATGATAAATCAGGTATATTCTGGACATCTTTTAATGCATACTGCATGAAATTTATCTTGCAAACAAGCAACCATTGTGAAATGATGTATTGAAAGGTGGTCAAGATATAACAACAAACAACCTTTCAAAAAAAGCATCTCCACGAGTTCGCCAAAGTGTTTCACTATGCATTCTTCTGCAAAGCTAAGTCCTTTTTTATCTTTTTAGCTAAGTTCCATGAACTATCCTTTCAGCCATCAACCAAAGTCTTTGTTAAAAAAATCGAAAAATCTGAAGTACTTGTCCTAACATACTATAATAGGGATGTCCTCTTCATGACAACCAAACTAAACATCATTTTATGCTTCATCATCTTTAATGGAAACTTCAGAGAGAATTGATTAAGAATGCAACTAGTCGGAATTTTCTCTTTTTCACCTGGTTTTTCCATACTATTTATATCCTGTCAGCAGAGTTAATGGATGCAGTGTGCATGTGTCTCTCCCAGAACCCGGGCCTTGCTGGATAGGAGCAGCTGTTGACAGTCTGGTGCAGAAATCATGTTAGAATATAATTGATTATTTACCCATCAGCTCCCTCTCCAAAGGTCATTAGATGAAGTTCTGTCAACTACACCTGCAGTAATCCACATACTGATCTGGTTAAACAAATGACAACATCCGAAAGTAAGGCACACCACAACCATTGCCAACATGCTCCTGCGGAAAACTTTTTCTTTCTTTTCTACTTTCATGTACTGAGCCAGCCTGTCAGAACGTTCTGAATAAAAACAAAATTGACTGACTGGCATCAGACCAAAAACAAAAAATAATATTTAGGGAATATATTGGTGGATAAAAGTCTAAAAAAATTTTTAAAGGATTAAAAAGAAAATAGTTTAAGATAAACATTTAAAATTTTTTTTAGAAAATCCAATATTTGTACAAATCAATACAATTTTTTTTTATTTTTATAAACTGAACACTTTAATTTCCATTTAATAAGAAAATGATTTATTAAATAACTTTGTAATCATCAAACTATTCTTAATGAGTTTACCTTAGTAATTCTTGAGTTAAAGTCATAACAGCATTAGTTCAACAGGGCATTTGAGTCTTGGAAACCACTAATACCTTCCTTATTATCAGTGTAAAATGCATTACAAATTTCCTTTTAACTCAAAGATATTTTAATATCAACATACAACAATATGTAATGTTTTATTTTTAAATTTTGTGGGAAAAATGGTATATTAAAAACAAAATCTGGAAAATTATTACCTATACTTTCTGCTATTTGCTTGATTTAGTTTGCAAATAAATCTGATGTAAAAAAAAAAAAAAAACGTTTTCTTTTATCCAAAATTCATGTAATCAGATAGATTCTCTACAATTTTAATCAAAACTAATGGAACCAACCATCTAGCAACTGACAAAAGCTACAGGGAATGGCTAAGAATTATGCTCACTACTTTGCCAATTCCTAGATGGTGGGAGATGCAGTCATGAGTTATGTGATTACGCAGCTTCAACATTAAAAAATTGTTTTCTAGATGTTTCTGCAATTTTAGTAAATGCCCTCTAATTTGTATTCAATACCTAAAAAAGTAGAATCAGATCAATCTCCTGTTCGCTAACAAAATGCTTTTCATTTAGACATTTTTGATCCCCTACAGTAGCAACAGTACCAAGTAATGAACCTATGCTTCAGTAATCCTTCTCTATCATCAGCAGTTAGGTTTAGCTGATCCTGCAGAGGATTGTTCATTCAGTGCAATGTTAATTTTTGGTAGCTTTCTGTTGTTGTTTTTTTGTAGTAAACACCTTATTTCAGGACTGTACAAGTGTATTGATCTGGTCTTAAATCATAACTTGTTAGTCGCTAAATTTTGAATTTTTTTTTTTTTTTTTTTAAATCACTGCTTAAGCAAATTGTACCATGTTCTGTTGTGGACATAAAAAGATCATCAAAACATACAGTTCCTTTACTACTAATAAAGTGATGGAAAACATCCAAAGCAGCCCGACACTTTCTGTTAATGACATATCACCAATAAATTTGTTCTTAACTGCAAGTTTGCCTAGAGGAAGCATTTTTATTTTCAGCTGAAATGTGCAAAACATTCACTAATTTTTCCCATTCCATTGTTGCTACATTTGGTAAGAAAACATCAAGCAATCAGTCTAGTAGAGAAAGAGTTATGAGTTATAGCGTAGTCCTTGCCTCAGCATTATCCCCGATAGCTAAACAGCAAAGTAAAAAAAAAAAAAAATACAAAGCTTGATACATAAAAAGACTGTCTACAAGTAACAACACAGGTCAGATGGGTTCTTTAGCAGTTATAGACTTAGTTTTCTTTAGTGATCCAAGAAAGAAAAGCACCACTTCATTATGTAGACTACAAAGGCCTGCAGCCATCTCCATCCAAGTGCTTCTTAATCAGTCAATAGTGATGCTACACAAAATCAATAACTAAGAGCAAGTTTTCTAACCTTTTACAAACAATGTAAAAATCTGTGTGTTAAGCTAATAATGCTTTTTCCTAATGACTTCTTTTACAAACCTGTTGAATGCACTGAGATTATCCTTCATTAGACTAAAACTTTGGTGTTTTCCAGGATTCAACTGGTCTGTTGAACTAATGTTGTTATGAGTACAACTCAGAATCACCAAGGTAAACTTATTATAGAATAGCCTGATCAAAATCAATAATGCTTTCCTTCAGCCCCTTTCATACACACACTGAAGCACTTTCAAAGAACTTGTCAATTACTTTTGGTTTTTAATCAACATTTTATATTTATCCTGGACTCAGGAAATGTATTTCCTGTCTCTTTAAAGCAATGGTTAACTTTTATATATAGTTCTGAAGCAGTCATTTTTATTCATTCATTTATCGCCCTTAGTGATCAAAGATCCTACTGCAGACAGTGATACTCTGTGCATGCAATTGTGGCTAAAAAGACCAATTCATGAGTGACACCACAATGGTTGCACATGTAGACTAAATCACAGAATGGGACTGCAGCCATCAATCACTGGGTCAGCTGCTATTTGTACCCTTGTCTCTCTTTTTCTAGGTTGATATGGTATTGCTTTCTCAAAGTCTAACGATTCATCTTTAATTTCTGCATGCCAACACCAATGTCATTTGTAGTTTATTCCCAACTATTGACATTAATGCTGCATTGCTTAGTTTCATGATGTTCTTCAGTGCATCTTTGAAGCATTTCTTCTGCCTGCCTTGTGTGTAGGTATTTTTCTTCAGTACACCATATAGTAACTGTTATCACCTGGTATCATCCATTTTGGCAGGTGACCAGCCCAGCATAACTATGCTGAAGTAAACATGGCTTTAATCCCTGAGTGGTGGCTACATTCCAAATCCTTGTTTACTGAAAACTTTATCCTGCCATTTAAGGCACTACATCATACCATAATTTGAAAGAAAAATTCAATTTATAAAGTTCCCTTTTAATGTATCAAAGCCCTACTTAAGGAATATAAATTTATTGATAGTTGTGTTAGGATCCATAGTAAATGTTCAAGAGAAAAATGTTTTAAGCTTTCATAATTTTTTTTTATTTTTTTAAAAGCAATTCTACCTCTTATTTCTTGTAATTGCATATAAGCTATCTCATCATGTCTTTCTTATAGTTGATAATTATAAATTATCCTCTTCACTTTATGGTGATTTTTGTTGTTGCTGTTTTATTGGTATTCCTAATATAAATGGTATGCATGACTGTTTTTCCCCACAGGAATGTGAGAATAATTATAAATTATGCAAGACCCCCAGTTTGAAACAAAAAGATCAATATGGTTTCCAAAACAAACAACGTAAATACTTTCACTTTAACAAGTTCTGACAATTTATGCCACTCATTCCACATTTCTATTACTAGAAAATAATTGTTTCTAATTTCAAGTCTTGTAACCAGTTAACAATTATATAGTCATATCCACAAAAATTTTTTCTTCTTTAAGCTGATTACTTTAAAGTCAAGTCCTGCAATGCAGTGGACAGAGAAACTCATTGATTTTCAGATATAAAATGCAAACATGCAAAAGCAATTTATATGCATAAATTATTTTTTTTTTTTAATCCTTGCATAAACCATGACGGCATACTTGTAAAATACGTAACGCTCTATCAAGTCAATGGCACTAGACAATGCCCTAAAGACTTTTTAAGGTGTATTAGTATATGTGACAGTTAATACACTGATAGTACACATTTTACAAGTTCTTGAGACCATATCAACAACAAAAATAATTGCTGCCATCTAGCAGCTCATTTATGAGAAACTAGCATTCCTGTAAATATGGCATCCAGTCTGATAGTTGGACAAAATTAAACTTATCTGTAAAAATTTTGAAAGTTTAAAAAAAAAAAAAAATCACATGTATATTTACATATTTTGTATTATCAACTTTTGGTTGCATATAGCATATATCTTTCACCCTCATTAACTGTAAATCCTCCTCATTTGCATAACCACATATATAGAATATCAGTAATTTTATACAATAGCAGAATATAATAATTTACCATATCTTACAAGTTCTGCACAAAGAACTTCCTTCATATTATTAATTCTTAAATTCCAGGTCCACTATCTTCTTGGTCAAGAAATAGGTAGACCTATTTTGATTGGCAAATCAACTAGCTCAGTGGTTCCCAACCTTTTTCTAAAAATGTTGCTTCGAGGTCCAAAATAAAATCAGCTTGACCTACTAAATTGTTATTATTATTGTTATTATTGTTATTATTATTATTATTATTGTTATGTTAGCGTGTCAAGGTTTTTGCTTCTATGTCATCAAATGAGTATTTCCCAAAATTTCAGAAACTTTTCTATATATATATAAATCCACTCAGAATTTTTGAAAATATTCAAGAGTGTACTAAAAGCACTTATTATAAACCGTTAGTCAATTTAAAAGTCTTAAAAAAACTGTTGAATTAAAATTTATTCAAAATATGACAATTCTCAAAAATCAAATGAAGAAAAAGTTCAATGAGAGATCTACACCTGTTTGGCCTTCAATATTTGATCAATGTTGGGCTGCGTTTTTGAAAGAGCCACTCTCATGTCATGCGTTACATCGAGTTTGTTTCTCGATCTGGTTTTGATTGAAACAAGAGTTGAGAACGCTGACTCACACTCATAGGTTGTTGCGAACGGAATCAGCAATTTGAGAGCCATCTTTGCAACATCCGGATATGACTGTACCATTTCAATCCAGAAGTCGCTGCAACGCATCTGGCAAAAAGCATTTTTGGCAGCTCCATCATTCACCAAGTCAATGAACTGCTCTTCAATGAGATGGTTTTCGGAAGGCAGCTCGCTGAAGGAGATGGAGAATGGATTCGAGAGAAAGTTATAATACTTCTGAAAATCGTGAAGTTCAGGAAAATAGCTTGCAAGCTCTGTATGGAGAATATCAACATGATTCTTCATCAACTCGAGAATACCAGAATCAACTGAGAGATTATTTTCATCGAGGAAAGCGTTGAGCTCTGGAAATGGTGCAAAATTCTTCCTTGTTAATTTTAAATGCCACAATTCCAGCTTCGTCCTGAAAGCATTCATTTTTTCATGGCAGTGGAGCACGGTGACCTCCTTCCCTTGTAATGCCAAATTAACGCAGTTAACTGCCTCGAATATGTCCACCAAAAACGAAAGGCACACAAGTCAGTGACCCCCTTTTTTGCGGTCCCCCTGAAATCACTTCGCGGTCCCCTAGGGGACCGCACACCCCAGGTTGAGAACCACGGAACTAGCTAAACTAGTAGAAAAAAAACAGAAAAATAAAGACTTTTGATATTAAAAACTACCAGTATAGACTCTTCATACAAAATGAAAACTATGGTACCAAAAGTCTGATAAGATTTTTATTCAGCTATCATTCATTGAAAAAATTTCTTCTTGAAAATAACGAAAATCATTTCTCACCACAAGATATTGGCCAATGCATGCTTCTTTCAGAGTTTTTCCTATGCACTTACCAGTTCCAAATACATGACCATTTATTTACTAAATGGTCAAGTGATGTGCCGAGTTCAATCTTTTTAACTACTGTGGCATTCGTCTAACAAGTTCAGGTCAGAAATATTTATACATTTCAAAATTTCAAATGTTAACAGAAGCATCTAGATGTCGCTGACTTACTAGTATGTGCAATTATGTTGGTTTGTAGAAGAAATATATAATGTGGTTTTGCTGGTTTTAATGAAATACAGATATCAACTATAACTTTCTTATCTATATCACTTTATTGGTGATGAATTATGATGATAATCACTTATTTTCTAGCAATAACATTCACTTAAGATCTCTAAGAAATCTACTGTATAAAAAAGAGTGACCCTGGATCAGCAGCTTCATTTGTATATGCCAAATGGGTATGATAGACAAGGATTTGCAAGTTCCTCCTTCCTACATCTGCATTTGTTCTCAAGATTCTGGATCCTGCCTCCAAACCTTGACAATATTAGTGCAAACACACTATCACTGACTGCATTTTTATTGAACCATATTACCAGTGATATTTCCTGATTTCAAGGATACCTTGGGACCAGCTACACTGTTTGAGAGTGCTCCACCATTCTGCTCCTTTAAAAGGTGGCAGTAATTCAGTTTAATAACACACATTCTAGACCTTGGCATAGTTGCAAAGATGGCAGCAGGTTAAAATTCTCTGAGAGCCAAAACTTATTTTAACCTTGGTACAGCTTATTTACAAATGTGATTTAAACTTCATACTAGCAATTAAAATGAAAAAAAAAAAAAAAAAACAGCAGTAATTTTTATTGGCAATTATTTTTGTTGATGGAAAGTACCTAGATGTCAACTGACCACATTTAAAGGCATATGACTGCAAATAAAATTGAGTGCATATGAAGATTGTGGGTTGAAAAAAAAAAAAAAACAGCAATAATTTTTATTGGCAATTATTTTTGTTGATGGAAAGTACCTAGATGTCGACTGACCACATTTAAAGGCATATGACTGCAAATAAAATTGAGTGCATATGAAGATTGTGGGTTGAAAAAAAAAAAAAAATAGAATGATAACCTGAGTATATCATCTACAAAGATGGGTCAAAATTTTCTTATTCAGCTAAAAATCAAGACTTTTCCAGATTTCAGTGAGTTTTGTTTTGTTTTCAGTGCCCCTAGATTTTCTCTCTCTCAGAAAACACTCACGTGCGCATGTGCAAACACAAGAGAGCTCCAGAGGAGACAACATTTTTGGAGACCCTCGCTGTTTACTTGCACACACACACACACGTGCTGCCAAAATAATTTAAGCACTAGCATTTTAGAAAGCATGTTTATTGTTATACACAAATAAAACTAAGAAAATAAAACAAGACTAAAAGTGATTAGTAACCTCGACTCAAACACTATATCGTTGTGGTTTTATATCACTATCTGGCTGACATCTTGCTATACAGCAGCTACTGTGGAAAGTTTAATTCATTCACATTAGCAGCATATGGGCATTTTGAGAGCAGTTTTCCTATCAGGAGATTCCAAAATATATCCAAATGACCTTTTACTTTCAGGCTCTGTGGGGACCCAGCTGAAAGCTGAAAAACTAATCACTTCTTCTAGTCAGATTTTCTTTTGATAGGGAAAAAAATTACCCAATCTTCTTGCACAACCTATGTTTGAAACTGAAAAGAAAATTAAAATACTGGTAGGAAACTGTTTTGGAGAACATCTGTAGCATGCCCCATTAAGACCCTCTTCAATGAATATCAACTTAGTATTTACATCATAACATAGCCACTATTTTTTGACTATCACCTAGAGACGCTGAAGACCAAGACTTTCCCAGTTTTCTCCACACACCTGTATCTATTCATTGAATTTGAACTGCCAGAATTTCAAGTCATCAGGAAGTCTGTCTACCTATCCTGGCTAATTCACTAAGGAACAGGCACTATCTGCACAGATATTTATCTCTTTTGTTGTTTTGTATTAGGAAATTTCACCATCATAGTACAAATAAATTCATAAAATTTTCATTTTGGATCACAGATTATAAAAAAAATGATGAAATATATTGACATTTTGACAAAGTTTTTGTTGCTGTTCTCCGTACAGTCCTAATAGGTGCTGGGTTATGCAAAGGGATAAATAAGGTTAATTAAAGTTGTCTAAATTAAGGTTTGCCACTCCACGCTAGGTGTAATAAGCAGAAGAGCTATCCTTTGTTTCTGGTCATGCTGTGTGTTGATCACAGGACTAACCATGATCCATATCTAACAAAAACAATAGGTATAAAAAAGAAAATGCAGTGTCCCATTAAATTACTTTGTCCACTATTATTTCTTATTATATAGCATTTAAATATTTTTTTAAAAAAAAGATATTAGCTAGACAACAAAAGTTTATTTTGTTCTCATCTGTGTATCAGCTGATTTAAATCTTCATTACCATGGGTAAACGGTTCAACCAGCTAGGTTTATTTGTCTATAAACCTCTATCCATCCAAACAAAACTGCTGTATTTTATAATATACACTATAGAATTCAAGCTAAAAGAATTAGAATGAATATTACTTGCCTGTATTGCAGTGCACACAGAGCATCATAAACAAGTAAAATTTGATTCAGTGTAAACAGTGTAATTGGCCATAACAGCAATCAATGCATACTATAGAGCTTTTTTTCTTATATAAATATATACTTTATACATATTACACAGTAGAATTTTTAAATGTTTGAATTAATTTTTAAAGTGCAGAATTTCATCAGTAGATATAAATAGTTAAAAGAGCGGAAAGTTTATAAAATTTACATAGAGTCTCTATTGCCAAAAAGTGTGCATCTAACCCATTTTTTTTTTTTTTTAGAATTTTCATGCTCTCTGATTCCACTTTCCAAAGTTTTCCTGGAAGAAACTAATATGTAGTCATGGAAGTGTCCCTTATTCGTCTTATTTATACTTATGACACTAATAACATAGTGTGCCACTGGGATAAAAGATTTGTCTAAATCTCTTCTTTAATGGAAAATTTTTTAAACTGAAATCATATATATCACCAAAAAAAAAATGTGTAGATTAAACTAGGTGACCAGAGCTTCTTTAATCTTTCTTCATAACTAAGATTATTAATCATTCTATTGAACCTTCTCTGAACTTTCATCAAGATATCTAAATCCTTTCCATAATGTGGGCTGCCTGCCTGAACTGTATTCTCTAAAACTAGTGACTTATATAGAACTGAAACTGTTTATAGTATGATCTAACATGCATAACACCCTACTGACTTCATGTTTCATATTTTTCTAAAGTTCTAACTATTATAATTTCTTTTTCCCTTTTATTGTTCTTATAGTTTTCTATCACCTAGTTCATTTGAGTGTGCTAGCTCAATCTAAATACCTGCAGTTGAAATACTACTAACATCATAGCTGCCATTAAACCTACCATATACTTTTGTATACCCTACAAAATTCATATTATTAACAATTCCAGTGTTAGTAACATATGCACAAAGAAAACAGCCCTGAAAACTCAAATCTTGCAGTATTCAGCTGATAACATTTAAAATCTTAGACATACCACCTTCTAGAACTCTCTAAACCCTGCTATACTGTATAAGTAATTCCCACTAATGTAATTTAGCAATATCTGTGAATTTATTAAAATGATTAATTTTTTTAAGCACTTGTTTAACATCAGGTTAGTGAGATATTCTTATGAGGCAATCAAAAGTTTCTAATGTTCAGTCCAATAATCTAAACAAAAAGTGCCAGACTCCAGTCCAAACAATATAAAATAACCTGGAAAACCCTTAAGATTATACTTTATTAATAATTTTAGCATTATGATGGAATGATGATTCAGATGCAGTCTTCATCAAATGGAAAAACAATGTTTTTTTGTTACTATTAGCTCAATATTATTATCAATATTGAATGGAAAGTGCAATAATTTTAAGAAGGAAGGGTAAAATCTATTAAAAGATAACAGTTTTTATTACCATTCAGACAAATTACTGTAAAAAAAATGCTATATTAAATTTTTTTAATGTAAAAATATGATATTCATATGACAATGTATCTGGTAATAGTGTTGCTAATTCAAAATTAATAGAATAAGAGTTACTGTAATTAATAATGTGTTAAACATGCTGAAAATTCTTTTACACCTAAAATGCTTTTGCAAAGATAAATTGCCAAAAGAATCCCTTATTTATAGGTATGCCATTATTTTCTTAGTTAACTTAATTTAAAATGTAATTGCTCCTGATTTTTAACTTTTAATGCTAAAGGGAAGATAAACTACAACAAATGGCAATTATTAACATATTTTACAAGTTTCAGGTTATCTTCTCTTTTATCATCAAGTGACAGTTAATCAGCTAAACAGAATAAATTTTAAAAGCAATATGAGACATAATCTGGAAAAGCAAAATCATTTCAGAAGCACATCACTGTTTGCATGTACAACAGATTTTCTGGATGCCAACAATATTTCTTTAAGAAAACTTGTATTTATCCATTTTAGATTGTTTTCTGTTGTTTTTTTTACTAAAATTATCTGAAGAAAAAAATATTACATGAAATACAATCATATAGAAGCAGAAAAGTAAATACTGACTTTAAATTCCACTTTGAGATGTTGTTTTTAATGGACATTTTATGTAAATACACAGTACAATTATATAATCAAAGTTTTTCAAAAGAAAAAGATGAATATAAATATTTATACTCTCTAAGATAAATTTTAAGAAAAAATCTAAGCATTAAAAAAATAATAAATAAAATAGAAGAGCCAAGTTTCCTGTGGTCACTTTTCTAATAATGTTCTCACTTACATAAAAAAATGTTGTTAATGTTAAATGCTTCCATACATTGCCCGGCCAAAACCATAAGAAAACTCATTATCTCTCATTAATGGTCTCCCCTAAACATTGTTGTTATAAATTAGTCAGCCATCCTGTTGGCCAGTTTTAATATTAAGTAGGGATATCCACATTCACAAAAATAATGCATATGAAATTGCAGCACATGAGATTTGACAGTTGTATCCACACCCATAAATTATCTGTCTTGGCTACAAACAGAGAAGTGCATCTTCAGTACAGTCGACCCCTGCGTAATCACGGTTCAGTATTCGCAGCCCTGGTTATTCGCAGAATTTTCCTTAGAACCTAACTAATAATTGTTCGTGGAAACCACCACATATTTGCGGAATCGCAAATATCTTCCGCAATTTTTTATGGCTTTTTTCGTGACAATATATATTTTTTCACGCTTTTTAACACTAAATTATTAATAACAATTTACTAATTTTGTAATATAAATACTAAGGTAAATTCAGCAAAATATCAATATAAAATAAACGCTATTGGCTGGAGGTTTTAAAGTAGCCAATCCGAGAGTGTTATTCATTTCTCCTTGCTGCTGATTGGCTGCTGCCCGTGAGGCGCTGTCTCAGGCAGATGCAGCCCAGCATCATCCCAGTTTACTGCGTGTAGCTATCTTGAGTGTTTCGCTGAGTGTTTCTCTGAGTGTTGTGTTTTTCGCAGCGTGTTTCTTAAAGTCCTAAGATGCCACCCAAACACCCTGCACCTTCTAAGGACATGAAAAAAGAAACCCTCAACACATGCTGGAAGAAGGTGTGGCCAGAGTGTGTCCATGACTACAAGGGCTTCTCGCCTGAAGAAATTCAGCACGAGGCAGTCGACAAGGCGGTGAGACTGGCAAAGGTACTTGGTGGCGAAGGTTTTGACGACATCACGCAAGATGAGGTCAACAACCTCATCGAAGACCACTCTGAACCCCTGACGGACGAGGATTTGTTGGAGTTAACGAAGTCTGCCAGCGAAGAGGAGGAGGAGGGCCTGACACTGGAATGTCTGTCCGACCTTATGAGGACAGCAAAGGAGTTACAAGGGAAGGCTGAAGCATGGGATCCCTATATGGTTCGGTCTCTCCAATTTAAAAATGCCATCGATGCTGCCATGCAGACATATAAAACCCTCCTCACCACCATGAAGAAAGAGCGACAGCAGCTTCCCATCACGATGTTCCTCAAGTCCACCAAGAAAGCCTTGCACGAAGATTCAACTCCTCCTGAAGTGCCTGAAGAAGAGGCGCCACCTAAGGAGCTTTAAATCCTCTGCTTTTCTGTGCAGTCATTATCTTCATCATACTGCACAGCTTATTCATCATCATCATCTTCGATTAATATCATTCATTATTGGTGAGTACCCATACATTTTACTGTATTTTTTATTAAATTATTATTATATATTTACTTATATTTTTTTTTCTATATTTTATGTTATATTTTGACGTTTATAAGCATTTAAAGGCATTTTTATGGACCACGTCCAATATTCGCGCTTTTGCACTCTTCGCGGGTGCTCTAGGAACATAACCCCCGTGAATACTGGGGGACAACTGTAGTGCAAAAACCATGAGGCTGGACTATAGGACCAATTCACACTTCCCTTGAAGAAAAAAAAAACAGGTTTTTTATTTAATTCTCTATAAATCTAAACATTTCTACAGCTTTAAAAATATCAAAACTAAAAACTTTATAGCAATTGTAACTAAAGATGTAATAAAACAAAAAAACAAGTTTAAAGTAAAAAGAGTTATAAAATGCATACATCTGAGTATTAGAGAGTTTGCAACTTAAATGTTGATCCCCTATGGCAATAAAATGGGCATCTAGTTTGTTTTCAAATCCATTTAAAGTATCCAGCTTCAACAATTCTACTAAAAAAGCTTTCCACTAAACTGCAATGATTGCCAAAAAAAGAAAAATGCACTTCCCTATTTTAATCAACACTAACATTTGAAATGGTTTAGTGGTGACTTAACATTATGTAAGTACTTAGCTACATCAAAAAAAAAGAAAAAAACATTAAATATTGACCTGTTCTTTCTTTCCCCTGATAAGTTTTTGTACATTTTAAGTTGACATGAAACTACACAGTTTTAATTGTTTCAAGCATTTTTCATCACTAAATATCCACATAAAATGAATTTGTACTTCTTCACCTATTTAGCATAAGGATTCCTCAACATTAAGCTATACTCCAAAACCAATTTGATCTATGATATGTAAACAGGAAAACAATTCCGATGAGTTACAATAATCTAATTGATCATGACCAAAATCTCATCTGTCTTTACGGTTACACTTAGTAAATTAACTTTTCCATGTTGTGCATCCAAACAATATTTCGCTGTAAGCAGACGAAATTCTTCTTGATGTCTCTATAATGCTGGTACTTGTGTACAAGGCATCAAAGAAGATTTATCTTCGCATAAATTTTGACCAATTTCTGAATTAAATTCAATAAATCAAAAATTTTCAGTGTTAAAAACTGAAGAGATGGGGGAGTTAGCTGGAAAATATATCTTTGCTAAACTCAGAAGCCTGGTTTGTTATAAAATCTGAATAAAACAGTCAAACCATTATATTATTTTATGCATTATCTGGTAAAAAAAAAAAAAACAAACTCCTAACTTTAACTAGTAAAATTGGAGGGCTGCTATGCACCTTAATACACTGAAAAGTAATCTGGGGAGATTTTAAAAAGCCTCCTGCATGACTATTTAGTCACCTTGGCCACTGTAGATATCATATTGCTGACAAGTCTGTTGCTTTAAGTGCTACATGTGGTTCTCTGTGGGCTATACTTGCAAAATTCACATCACTATCAGATGATTCTAAATTCCCATAACAGTGGTCAAATTGAATATAAACCTGCCTCAGATGTCTACATAATAAAGTTCATGAACACACAGTATGGTGTCTTCATGATGATTTACTGATATGCTACAATGCCTATCCATAGCTAGACTTGAACACAAGCAAACATATGTGACTTCTGAACTTGGGGATAATGTAGTGCCATCAACTGACTTTGGCAAAGGTACAGAAAGACTGGATCATTTTATGAAAGACCTGGCAGGGGTTCCACAGAAGTACTGACTGTCAAATTATCTGTTATATCACCTATATCGTTTGAAATAACTGCCCACCTCAGCACAGCTATCCAGGATGAAATGCAGCAATTCCATGGGAACCATATCTACAGCCAGACTTCATGAAATCAGCTACACTCTACTACCCAACATGCTAGATGTTCAGTATATGTTAATCAGTTCACCTTCACAGAAAATAATGCAAGAATAGTCAAATACCATCTTCAAAAAGAAAATATCCACTGTCTTTGATAATTTCTTATTCATTAGACTGTGATATGTGCACCTAGAACCATTCCAGAACTGCATCAGGCCTTAACAGAAGAATGAAATGTACAAACAAGACTGCATAAGAGCCTGCTAAACAGTAAGAGATGCAGGTACAATGGTGTAGTGCAAGGATGCACCCCTAAAAATTAAAGATAATGTTAATTTAGGGATTTGTGATTTTCATTGTTCAAAGCATTTAGTAATAATGACAATGTCCAGATATTGCACAAAATGCACTCTATATGTAAAACTTTATGGGTAATTTTTAATCATGTGCATATGTTTTATCTTCAATAAATTCAAAGAATTTTTAAATCAAAATACACTGATCAAAACAATATAGGGCTAAACTATTTCAATGATTCCAGAAGTTTCTGCAGGAATATACTTCAGTTTTTTCCTCTTTTTTTTCATTCCCCCCGCCCCTTTAGTATGAATAACACTTAATAGAAGACTACCTGAGAGACTGGAACTTCAGCTCGCTTACATTATCATAAACAAACATACAAGAATTCCAACTTAACTACAATACAGATAACAAAAACAGTATCACTACCAATTTTGACTTTTTCTAATGTTCTGTGAACCAAATAGAGAAAATAATAATTACATTTTAAAAATGCTAAGCAGTAATTTCAGAAATGCTGAAAGAAAAATAAATAAATGTATGCTCTCCCACCCCCCTTTTTTTTAAACCATAAACACACAAAAAGCAACTGAAGATTAGGCTTTAAGGCAACATGACCTTTTAGAAATTCCATCGTTGCTAATGTATAAATTGCAAAAAAGAAAAAAGTGGAGTTTTCTATAAAAAGTTATTTGCAAATTCAGCATACAAATAGATCAATAGCACTCCTTCCTTCTCCATCAATTTATTTTACATTGTTCACTACACTGACAACCTAAAAATCTTTCACTAATCCCACCCTCCGAAGACTGAACATGGCTACACTCTACAAACATTTACTAAAAGCTTTGAAACAGGTACTAAGCAAGAAGTTTTAGCTTATGATTTACATCATACATAAAAATATTTCAAAGCAAAATTTAAGAGTAAAACAAAGCATTTATTTACACTCCTCTTTTTCAGACTAGGAAAAATTCAAGTTTTTTTTGTTGTTTACCGATATTTAAATGTTGAGCATCATTCACATGATAACAACCCACCCATCTTCAGGTGTTAGCAGAAACAAAATAGATGCAAACGACTGGTTTTTAAAAAAAATCAATTTAATTTAATTAACATGGACTTAGATACGAATATCTGTATAATCCCCAATGAGAAAGTTCAAGAAAATCTACCTTTGTAAGATGGTTTGATTTAGTTTAAAATGAAACTAAATCAGTTAGTATCCTTTTAGATAAAAATATAGTATTAAAAAAATCTAATACATATTTCCAAGTGTTTGTGTATTTGTTTGTTACTCTTCCACAGCTGAGCTGTAGCACCTAGAAGCCCCAAATTTTGGGTGTAGGTACTCCAGAATCTGGGCAAGTTTGTAAGTTACTGCACATTGGCCTAAAGCCATTTTTTCCCCTCGTGCAGCATCAGGTACCCCAACTAGTAAATAAAAAGAATTAGTTGTAAATAACATCTCATTTCCTATTTAGTAGATACTCCCATGAGAAGTGTACAGGTTTCAGTTAGTTTTGATAATCTGTATTTCCTTTTTTTTCTTAGTTACAATCAATATCCCTTTAATTGGCAATGATATAAAAAGTTTTCTTCACAACAAATTGTATAGAACATTCCAGATCTTACACCAGATGAACACATTAGTGCATTGTCACACCTGACAAAATATGAATAAAAAGATTTGCACCTATAATAATTAACCTAATTTGTAGTAAAAACAAAATATATTACAAAAATTATATTTCTGGTTGGAAAGAATATTTAGAAAACATTAAAAAAAGCACTAATATCATAAAAGAAATATTCTGAACAATTTTTTTTTAAATTCAAAGATGATACCATAAAATGTTTAAAGTAAAGTACATCTAGAATAGCATATTTAAGTATTTTTACTTGGTATTTAGTTGTTGTTTGTTTATTTGGTTTTGTGTGTGCTATGCTTTCTACATTAGGAAGTAGCATCATATAGTAGTAGAATGCCATACTCATCATGGAAGCAGCAACTGGGAGAAAAGCTCCAGCTCAAGATACCTTATGCTATTCCAAAGACAGATTGTGGCTTTCACCCTATTCTTCTGCATTTTCTCATTTGTGTGGGATTTTCCGCAGATACTACAGATTTTTCTTAATTTTAATTCTAAAAATTTTTCAAAGATTCTCTGGCAGACTGTTCTTGTGGGATTTCAGATTGGAAATAATTTCTTAGGCTTCTCCTGAGAGGTTGCTCTAATAATGTATTCTGTAATGTTATGTGTAAAAGGATGCCAAGTAGTAATACTAGATAATCTACCAATAAACATACAGCAGCTTCCTACAATGTACAGTAAACTTGAAGAATTCGAGATGGAGGAAGAAGTAAATGGTGTAATCTGCACCGCACCACAAATCTGTATCACTTTCTGAAATTTTAAAAATTTATAAGAATGCTATAATTTCATGTGGAATATAAAACTTTCAAGTATTTAGTTAGGAGAAAAGGCACCCTACTGTAGATACTGGTTTACTGTTCATCTTATGTTAAAAGTTATGCAATATTAAACTCTACAAGGAACAATGCTATACATGAGATTGTCTATTTAAAAACCAGCTATGCAAACTAAAAGGCATGACCAAAGGAGAGGCTTGGATATTAAGAAGATTCATAAGTATGCAAATTTCTGTAATTATACTTCATTGCCCGACATATTTCTTTCATTTACAACCTGTTACTGCATCTACAAAACAGTATCCAAAAATTTTATATAATGTTACATTTAGCAGATAGAAAGAAAGAATTTTTGTATATGTATCACTTGGGACAATTCTACATAGAATTCCTTTAAAAATATATATATATATGCCTTTTTTTTTTTACTAGCATGTTAAATATTTAAATTGATTTCATTCACAAAATACATTTTTTGTCACTAAAAGCACTGCTAGAGTTCTTGGTTAGCAAACATCACAAGCACATGGCATCAAGTTAATTCTGACAGAACCATACAGAGAACAAAAAAAAAAACAAATATTTATGCATAATCTCTTGCATTTTATTGATAGCACAAACTTAATGTCATATTTTCTGTAGCAAACTCCTGACATAAATAAAGAAAAACAATAAATTACTGGCATAATCTGATTACACCACAACCCAATAGGCAAATATCTGCAGAAAGGAAAATCAAGTAATTGCCATGGCAATGGGTTGATGAAAATTAATCACAATTGGGAAACCTTTACAACAAAATAATTGCCAAAGCTAGACACTGATATTAATACTAAATGAAATTCTTTGACCATGATTCAATTGAACTCAATGTTGCAAGCACTGATTTGCAATGTAGTCTCTCTATTCCCTATACTTTAAAAAAAAAGTTTTAAAAAGACAATGCTACTTAAGGATTTGCAAGCTGATTTCATATCATTTCGAGTAGTGAATCAACTAGGTAGAGGCATTAATGTCATATCACTATGATGCAAAAGAAGAACAAATAAAAGCCTGCATGAAACCTTACTAATGTTTTGTTAGTGTACAAATATGAGCATTTACTTAACCAGAAAATGCTTAGTGTCATTAGTACTGCCTCCTAACTATTCATACTAAAGTAGCTTTATCTCTTTATTAAAGTACGGCTTCACTGATAACTACAGACAATCCAAAATTTAAATGTAACACATGATAGGAAGCAAGCCCATCGGTAAAGCACTGTCGTATAAACTAAAACAAAGAAAATACCTATCTGCCATTTCTGTATATCCTATTAATACTATCTAATAAATGGAAATAAATGAAGAGTAAGCTGCCAAGCAGCTAGCATAACAAACTTGAAAATAAAAAAATAAAATAAGTGCTAGCTGTAATTTTACACGAATAAGAACAGTCTACTTTATAAGTCCAACAAGTATTGCATGAAACAATGAGTTTGCTAATAAATAAAACCAAAATTGAAAACCATCAAAGGGAGAAATTGCATGCACTTATCAATGCTTCTATCCAAGTTCAACTTTTCCAGTAACATTTAAAGTTTCACATAAGAACATTTTTCCACATTAGTAAAAGATCAAAATGCATCAGTAAAAAGCATTAATTTCCTTCTTACCAAATAATATCATCATCAAAAAAAAAGAGAGAGAAAACTAAAGATTGGAAATCATACACCAGATCTTTACTTGTACTTTTACTGACAACAAAAGGAACCAAAACAGCATCTTTACTCTGCATTTATTACATTTTATGCCAAGTAAACATAATGATAAACATGGTCTTTTGATTTGGCTGAGTAAAGTGAATTTGTGTCCAAAGACCAAAGGTTAAAAATATACATAAAACAAAACAAATAAAAATAACTGGAGCAGGGATTAAGCTGTTCACATATTTAGAAAACCAACCCAGAAAAATTTCTTCATTTTATTTATTATAGCATTTTTCTGGGGAGGTGCCGTGCTAATCTTAAACCTGAGGGCTTATATACACTGAAAGATTTTTCACATTCTTTTAACCATTATACTCTACATCTTATGTTAAATAATCAGATACTTTGGAACATTAATTTTATTGATCCTTTCTCTTATTTTTAATATGTATAGCATGAATTAAAGTTTAAACTATAAAAATCATATTTACATCCAATTAGACACATCATACATACTCACACCATTTTATTAAATTTTTGAAGAATTAAGAGATTATATTAAAAATAAGATGCCTCCCTCTTACAAGACCTACAAGAGATCACTGATTTTGTCCTAGAATGTAACTTTTACTGGAAGAACAAAAAATTATCTTCATATCAGCATTAGTGTGAATAAATGGATTTTTTCATTGTTAAGTTCTTTGTGCAGCAAATGAATATAGTTGCACCAGATGCCTTTTGGGAAAATGTTCATAAAATGAGTGCTCTAAAAAAGAATGCAGACACCCTGATTCATAATATAATAAAATCTGCTTCCTGCTGTGCAGTATCATTTATGAAACTCTGTCTGACCATAACTGATGCCAATAAACTTTGTAAAGATTTGATTACAAGTTAAGGCTAAATTAATCCTTAAAATCTATTATAATATTCTTAATTTATTCTTAAAGTAAGAAAATGCAACATAATATAAAAATAACAATTTTAAATAAAAGATCACAAAATACCATAGCCTTAAATCTAATTATTAATAACTAATCAATGTATGCTCTATATTTTTTTCTCTACAAGTTGTGGACATTGCATGACTACTTCCAATTCAAAATATTTGTGAAGCAATCAGATCCTGCAGTGAATTTCATTTAGCTTAAAAATCCATAAGTTAAATGTACGAAATAATAACACTCAATTGTTTTAAATATATATTAGCTATAATCAAGATTCTTGAAAGACAGTATTTCAATTTCTAACATTTGATGTACTTAATTAGACTGATATACACTTTATATCCCCTGCACACATCTACAGGGTGAGTCAAAAGTAGCGCCCAGTTTCCGGGAAGTCATGCTCATGTTGTTGTTGATGTTGTTAATATGTTACCTTGATGTTGTTAATACCTTTCTTTGAGTGTCCGGCACACTCCCCAGACCTCACACCATCAGATTTCTTTTTTTGGAGGACCCTTAAAGACCTTGTTTATTGTTAAAAGCCTTGTACTATTCAGTAATTGAAAGCTAAAATCACTGAAAAGTTTGAGGAAATTGATAGCAAACTCTGCAAGCGTGTGTGTCACTCTGTGCCTGCTCGATTGCAATTGTGCATCAATCATGAGGGAGGACACTTTGAACATTGAAAGTAAAAAAGCCTGTTACAATTCCTTATTCCCTGAATAAATGGAATAATTTGAAATAATTAATTTGAAAACATGGCTTTCATTTATTTCTACCTTCTTGCACACTGTAATACAAATGGCAAACAAAAAACAAACTGCCAGCCCTAAAACATGAATTGAGCACTACTTTTGACTCACCCGGTATACAGGAAAAAAGTTTGATTTATGTAGTACAGCTATGCATTCAGTCTTTTACTGGAATGAAAAGTAACTGCAGAATTCCCATAACTGCACATGACTATTTTACTGAGATTCAAAAGCTGCAAGATGTTATAAGACTAAAAAATCACGAAAATATCTACACAGTAATATATGTATGTCTTTTTCATCCTGTAGATCCAAAACCACTAGTATATTCATTATTATGAATGCTCCTGATAAGCAAAGTATTTGAAAAGTATAAAATGATTGCCATATGATTATAAGGTAACCTAGGGCAACAGGAATATTTCAGAAGTGACCACAAATAAATAAGTATCCAAACCATTTAAAGATCTGACTTCAAAAACTCAATTGAGAAAAATATTTTGTGATATTTACAACATAGTGAATATAAAGCCATGTGCTAATATTCAAATGGCTCTGATGTTTACAAGGGGTTTTGACTGACTGATTCTGCATGCTGTTAAGAGCTATGACCAAAAGTTGACTTCAAAATACCCACTCATTCAAAATAAATTATTTGGGTTTTATCCTTTTTCTACAAAGTTTAAATTTCAGAGGCACAATGAATGAATCTTACTGTAAAGTTTGTTTCTTTTCAAGTATCAAATGATGTTAAAAAATAAACAAAAGTGAATAAATAAATCTCTTAACATCATTTTGGCTTTCTTTAATATTTTTATTTCAGTGGTCCATCAGACTTCCCAAATATATTGGTCCAACAGGAAATTGCAGTAATCCTGAACTTCAGATTGGATTTCTTTCTTTATCTTAAGGATTTCTAAACTTAATATAGTAGAAAGAAAGGTGATCTGACTTTCTGGGATAGAGAAAGAAGAAAAATTTATGAAAGGCAAATTAAGTTACAAATATATACAGTGGTGACCAAAACATTGTACTACCTTATGTTTTTAACCAAAATCTCTCTCTTCATCGTATGTAAGTAGTAAGATCTAGAAAACAGACCAAAAATGTCAGTTATTTGATAACAACACTTAAGCATTATTTTCATATTCCTAGAGGCTCTGTGCTAAACATCCTTAAGATTGTCAATCTATAATTTCATCTGCTAGAAATGACTGAGCAGCAAACTTAAACAAATGCACACTTTTCAGTATTGTTCTTTTAACAAAATATATACATAAATGATAAATCAAAAATGAAAGAAAAACTTAAGCAATGCATTAGTCAGGATATAATTATACTAAAAAAAATAAATAAATAAATAAAAAGAAAGCCATGTCCACAATCATTTTCATTGTAACCAAAAGTTCCACACACAACAATGGTTGCTAGCACTGTTCTGTTTCACCACAGTTGAGTTTTTGTGTTCTTTCATTTCATCAAAATGAATCAGTGATTGTAGCAATTCCCTAAACACAGGATGAATATTCATAAATACTAACAGTTTTTAAATCTTAAAAAAAAAAATTAAGTAAATAATTTTGACTCCAGGAAATTTTTTTTTATAGAACAAAATAATTTACAAAAGAAGAAAGTGGAATTCTAAATCAACAACAAATCACAATTTTGTTTCAAGCAAGTCTGCAGAAATTTCCCAATGACAAGCTACCCAACTTTTTTCTGTAACATGATTCATACAAATTTCTGCTATAATTTCAAATTTTAATTTCAACCAATTTTCTTTAAATGAAAAGGTCAAAGTTTCTCTATGAAGTTTTCTTAAATTCAGTGAAAATAAAAACTGATGGATTCCAAATTATTTTCTTCACAAATCCCTACACAAAAATCAGCTTTCATGAAAAACTGAACAGAAATAAAACCTTAGTTCATCAGTTTCCTTATCATGTTAGGTTTTTTCCTACAGTAAACTAAAATATACTGCTGCACAACAACAAATTTTAAAAATGCCAACATGATGTAATATATAAATAAGTCTTTTATCCTTCAATAAACTCATTTACATTACCTTCCAGGTGTTATTGGCACATGGCAGACTCCATAACCTCTAACAACATCATTGCCAAACACATCAAATCCATAGGCATGTAATACTAGCTGTGGCCCTGTATAAATAAAACACAATGACATTTATTTACTATAACAACAGAATAAAGTATTAAACATTTAGCATGGAAGAATACAAAATTAATACTAAAAAAATTTAAATTGAAATTACTATACCAACAGGCAAGCATGGTGATCCATTGGTAGACTGCTGGACTGCTAGAATAGAGGACCCAAGTTCAATTCCCATAGAAGACTAACTCAATTTGGTATACCTCCCTGGCATAGTTTCTTCTTGCACTTCTTCACTAGCCAGCCATGAGAGTTTTCTGGGCACTCTTTAGTTTCTTCCCACATCTGAAAGTGACAAGTTCTAGTAAGGCTTTCTCTGCCAAAGTTAGAAGGGTTGTGCGCCTCATGACACAGGATTGGCAACTGTGGCACTATACTTTCACCAGAGTTATCCACCTTGCAATGTTGAATGAAATACAACTACATTACCAGAGTTTTATGCAAAATTATAGATAATTAAACTATTTTATTAGCTAACACAATAAATATACAGATAGATTATTAAAATTATAAAGGTTCATTAACTGGATTTTAGAATTTTTGTTGTTTTATATACCAATTTGTGGTATTAAATGGATAAAATCTTTCAGTTGCATAATAGTTTTATATTGTGCAATATCAAAACTTATTTCTCCTGTTCATTATTTTAGGTTATTAATGTATTTATTTTTTTAAAAATCTACAAAATGAATTTTTATATTCATCATTTTTAGTTATTGTTTATTTTATTTTACTTATTTATTAAACTTCTGTATACACCTGGGAGGTGAGGGTTTGCACCCCTGAGCCAAAAGGGCCATAAAAGCATCTTTCTATAACCCTATGTAATGACAAATTCATATATCGCTCCAACCTCACGTGTTTTCCATTACAAGTGTACTAACTAAATATAGAGCCAGTTCAACATCAATACAACACAAAGCTTTTATTTTTCACACATGAGTTTAAACCAAAAAAAAACACTACTATACTAAACAAAAAATTGTTTTAAATACTAGCTTCATTTCATGCAATCACAAATACTAGGGAAACATGTTCAGACCACTTTCTTGTGAATTTACTGAATATGGCTACCAGAGACTAATCTAGCATGTAGATTAGTGTGTGGAAAAAAACAAACATTGCAGATGTGTCAACTCATTATTTAACTGGAGGTTATATTATAATATTCATTTTATTTATTTTATTGTTACCTTTTATTTTTGTTGTTCAAAACAAAAAAAAAAAACATTTTAGCATAATTATTGTAATATTACTGTTTGCTTATGTTATACATTGCATCCAGACTGCTTCCACATCATTATAATATATTGCAATATGAAGACAATGCAATTCCCCAACTCTACTGAAGCCTGCTTCTCCTAAAATTCTTGTATCTGGAAAGAAAGAGTATTATTTCAAGATTGTTCAATGTAGTTATTTAAATTTAATGTGATATTTAAGATAAAAGACACTCCTGATATGGATGTCACAAACATAATTCTGATGATTTGCAGAGTAATGAATAGTGCAATTGAATTAGTTTTTAACAAATGCATCATTAAATAATTATTGAGTATAAGTTATATTTTCATGCGTTGAAACATTGAAAAATTTTTAATAAACTGAAAGAAAAAAAAAAAAAAACTACAAAGGAAAAAAGTCCAAGCTGACAACTGGTGATGTTTATTGTCTTGAGTATTTGTTTTTCATGTCAATTGTATTTTTTTTTTTTAAAAAAAAAAAGAGAATTTCAGATTATACTCTTTGTCCATACTTACAACCAAAAGGATTTGTGCTCTTAAAGGTCACATCAAGAGGAAAATTCCATGCCAGTAATTGCCTATCATCCTTGCTCTTCTTAGTCACCTGAGTAATGCCTTCTTCAAGACCCTATAACAAATGAATATTCTATTGTTAATAAGAGCTACAACTAATGGATTTTGATTTAAACCATGATGAATACTATCAGAATCTGGAGCAGTCAAATATTGCTTCAAAAGCACAAGATTCACCTAAATCGCCTTTCAGAATGGTATAGAGCAAATTTAAACACACAGTCTGCCTTCCTCCATAGACTGCAGCCAGTGTTTTGTCAGTGCATCACCCAAAATAATGATTTTTTTTTCTTTTTTGCTGTTTAAATGTAATTATACCATAAATAAAACAATTCCCAGGTATTGATTTTGCTTCTGAATTATGCATTTTTTTTTTGTTTCAAAATATCCTGCAGTTGAAAACAATATTGCGAACCAATCATTTAATGAAGTTTATTGCTTTAATACTCTACGATTCCATCTCCACAAGAAATTGCTACAATAAGAACACTAGTACAGAAGCCTGGATTTATTACATTTTTTTTTTTTAATTTTGACAGCATAGCAATCACAATGAACACTCAATGTTTTGTTTGAAAATGCAAAATGGTGCAAATCCCCCTCCCCACCATTGCTAGAGAGAGAGTAGTGCACAAGCTATATGGTAAGGCATTTGAAACTACCTTTACTTAATGTGATAGAATCCTGAGTTCATAAAATGATTAGGTTTTTTCTCTTTTCATGTTTATTGTTAGCTCCCCTACCATGTCAGCAAAAAAAAGATCACAATTAATATTATAACATGGCTGCTTGTGCTCTTCCTTAGCAGTTAGTAGCCAGACAGTTGCTGAGCTTTCAGTAAAAACTAATTCAGACATATAATATAAACAGTTGACAATACAACTAGCAAATAGCATTTTTAAAAGCTGCATCAATACAAGTTTCTTCTTACCCGGGGAAAGCCTTTTATAAGTCATAACTTGACTTCCTGCATTCTTATAATAAAACTAATAAAACAATAGATGTGCAGAATAAATTTTAGAATTCAGTTTTCAAGATGGATGATGTGAAACCAAATTTTCTAATGATTTGAAATCAAGCTAATTCACTAAAAACATCACAAAAAAGGTTAAAAAACAACAACAACAAAATATTAGGAAGCAACCTGAAGAGAAGCTGAGGTAAAAAATCAGCTTTTGTGGCTAAAAAAGAAGTGATGATGAAAAAAATACAGGCATTTCTTACAAGTAAATCTTACAGTGGTGTCCCGATGCTGATACACAACTGTAACTGATATCTTCATAAGAGTTTGGATATTGATATGTGAGTTAATTAATTAGTACAATGTCTGCTGATGTTACTATAGTTGTGTATAATGACTAACCTTAAACAGATTATTTTCTAAGCCTGAATAATCATTACATCATTTCTGGAAAAAAATTTTTCAAACACTTCTATGTATGCGGAGAGTAAATAAATAATATTAATGTGACATAAATATCTGATGCTACAAGCTCATGAGGTAATAATTCATCATCAAGCTATCACGATTTTGAAGTTCCTGCCAGACATTTGTCACAAAAAAATATTCAATGTGCTTATTATAATAGTACAAAAAATAATAACTTGCAATAAAAAAAAGCATCAACACTTTATTGCTATATAAATTAGATACAAATTTAACATTTAATTTCTATAAAACACTTTGACTATATGACCGATAAAATGAAACTTCAGATGTTTAACTCCATAGAACTTCAGTTTCCATCTAAATTTGTGGCACAGATTCTAAAAACTCTTATTCTTCCATTAACCAGCATGTAATAGAAGAATGGTTAGCTCTCCTCAGGCTGGTTCTTTTCTGTCTTTTTTATAATTTTTGTCACAGTGACGGTTAGTTTTTCATCAAGCAGGTTTATATGAAATGTATCCATTTAAATCAAGCTATCTGTCCAAGAGGTACGATTTCCATACTGCCCTTAGAGCAGAATCTTTTCATCTCACCTCGCATTTTTTTTCTTCTTTTTTTTTCTGCACATGGTTGAATTTACTTACAGTATTACTAGAAATTTCTGGATCTTTTCATTCTGGAAATTTTGGCAAGTAAAAAATTGCATGCAACCAAACATCATTTGCAATTGCAAGATTTCCATGCTATCTTTATAAGAGCAAAATGATAGTGCTGCTGATAGTTTCTCAATAAGCTGATAAAGAAATGGCAAACAAAAAAAAAGTTTGCGTACTATGTCACATGATATGATTATAGACTGCAAAAGATAAAGAGAATGCTTACTTTTAGTATTATTGATGTTTGCACAAAAATAAAACATTAGGATATAAAAGCATAAAATATGAAGGTTTTGTTGTTGTTTATAAATACATACTTGCATCAAAAATTGTTTTCACTGTTTTTTTTATTTGGTTGTGTCAAAAATGGCTAAATGGAAATAAAGAACAAATAATAAAAAGGTGGAATTTCTTTATTATGCATAATAATACAATAGGTCAAAAAGTGGGCAACTGCAGACTGTATTCAAATGAATTACATAAGGCAAAAATATTAAATTTGTCAATTTAGGCAATTCTATTGCCAGGGGGGGGGGAGAATTAAAATTTTCTGCAGTTCCTTTAGAATTTTTTATTTAAACTTATAAAATGTAGGTACTACACCAGGAAGTAAATTCACTCTTTACATATCATAAACCACAAGCACAGTTGGTTATACAGCTGACATCACATACTAACTTTTTACATTAATTACCTCTGTAATCTAATGAAGATTTGCTAACTCATGCAAATATTTCAATTATCACATCAATGCTTTTGATGGTATTATAAAGATGCTCAGTTCCATTTTGTTTTATTCTAGATGCATTTAAAGAAGGGATGTCAAAATGTTCACAACTGCAACTGATAAAGTTGGTTACTAGTCCTTTAAGTTTTCAGACTTTTGCCTATAATCAGAGCGGGTAAAAAAAAAAAATATGGCTAATAATCATAGAAACAAACAAAAATAAAATAAATAATTTGTTGTTATTTTCAGAAAAATTGGTTCAGCTTTCTCTTTTACCAAAAGATTACTTATCAATTGCATTGTAAAGATAAAAACAAGTGATGCAGTTGATGACTATCAATCACGTTTTCAGTGCTATTTACAGACAAGAAAAGATTTCAGAATGAAAACAAGAGGTATAGTGTATACATCCTTAAGGGAATTCTAAAACATTCACTCAAGTACATAGATTTATTACTAAATCTTGTTTGCCAATACACAATGTATGATAGCTGTTATCAGTATTCACAAACACCAACTAAAACGATGAAAGATCTAGTCTAGAGCAACTGCTCAATTACATATCATTGTACAAGATTTTAATGTCATCCACAGCACCAAAGAACCTTCTTAGGTTGTTTTGGTTTCTAAACCATTACAGTAATATATTTTACAATTTGATCTATTCTTATATAAATTTATCTGAAGAAATCTATATGACAGTGGAAGAGGACTGACTATGCATGTGGAAAAATATTTACACAGATACCTTCAAGACTCATTTATGAGGGCAACAATCAATTTATGTACAGCTAGCTCTGTCTACAGATACTATCTAAATTAATAACAATCTAATATCCATGATCTTTTAACTTTTGCACAAAGTTAAAAAAAAGTTTAAAATACTTGTATTTCTATTTTACACTTCCAAATAAATAAAAGTTTAACAAAAGATAAATATAACCAATATAAAACATCAAAATGACTTGTCTTCTTGTCACAAGAAGAACTACTAGTAAAAGCAAAAAGCCAAAAGCACTACAACAGAAGCCATAATGCTCAATAGCCAACCTTTACACATAGCTGAGAGATCATTATTACATTTATTATGTAACAATAACAGTTTACAGAAGATTAGAAACAAACAAGCAGCTTAGTGCTCTTAGAGAAATTACAGGTTGCCAAAGACAAAACTTAATTTTAAATAATTAGTCTCCAGTGCAATTTGAATCCAAACAGAATATTAAAGGAAATATTTATTGGCAAGTTAGACAGTTCTATCAAATCAACTTTATGAATGCAAAAGAATCAAAATGTTTAGTAAAACAAAAAAAAATTCAGAATGAGACTAAAATTTCAAAAACCAGTAAATGTTCTTTTTGTTCACAATACAATGGTAGAATCACTACAATGAAAAATTGGATTACATAAATTCCATCATCTTATAGTAATCCTTCTTCGGGGTTTTTGCTAGTTTATTTACTTTAATAAATCATATTATATATAATCAGGCATTTCCTCACAACCTTGTTAATAGAACTAACTAAAAAACTTGTGGGCCAGTGTATACAAGAAGACATGGACAGTATCACCTGGGAGTCAAGAAAAGAATGCTAAAACCTTTCAACAAGGTAAAAATAATGTCATGAGGCAGAACTAGGAATGGAAAAACACCTGATGTGCAGCTTTGTGAAGAATGTTTTCTTTTTTAGCCAAACAAAAAAAAAACAGTTCAACAAATCAGTAACTACAGCAACAAAAGTTTCTGATTCCATACATTAAAAGAAATTCTGAATATTTGGTCTCAATCTGTAAGGAATTCTAAATCAAAGTCTTTCTCAAAAGTATTATGACATTAAGAATTCAGTTAATATAAATGGTCCCAAAGCAGAAACCCATTACCAACCAAGGTAATAGCTTACTGTATTGTTTATGGCTATGGTTAGAAATACAATGGTGAAACGGGGAGGACCACCGAAAAACAGAGAAGAAAAGTACAAAAGATTTACTAGGCTTTGTCAGTTAGAAAAGTACGTATTAGATGATGCACTGCACTCACCATGTCAAATGGATAGCAATCACTAATTTTGAGCAGTACCACTATAAAAGGAAATTGAAAAGATAATCCATATGGCTCTGAAACCCAACATACTAAGCAAATGCAGTGTTAAGGTCAGTATAGTTTGGAAAGTACTATCCAATTGGGCAGGTGCTGCTGTAAAGCACTTTACTAAAGTATTAGTTTTAAAAAAATACAAAAAGGTATAGTAAGCAACAATTCACAGGCTGAAGACTAACTCCAACCATTTTGTATTAAACAAAAAATACTACAAATTAACATCACTGCACTAAAAAAAAAAAAAAAAGTTGTCCTCAGGATTAATTGAGAGTGATGGCATCAGGGAAGAAGTTGCCACCACTTTGACAACTAACTGTCTACTTTCTTTGACTATTATAGAAGAAATGTCAAAAAAGCTAATAATATTCTTTAAAGCTCAATGATAAAGCTTGGTTGGGCAATCCAAAGCCATCTGAAAAGTTGAAAACTGAAATCCTTTCAACTTCAACAAAGCAAAAAATAAAAGGTCAAAAAGAAAGGAAACTAAAACAGTAAAAATGATTAAGTGTATGATGAAAATTTGTCTAAATTAGAAAATGTAAGGAACCAATGACAGTTTGAACTGTCATGCCATCAAGTATTTAGTTATAACAATTGTGTACTGTGTAGGTAGTCAATCTTTAAGATTGTATTTGACATACTGTGCCAGCCTGACTATAAATCAGAAAAGCAAACTAAAGTGGTTTAGCCTGAAACCTTTTCTGAAATTCGACTATCAGAGAAAGTGATTATTAGTTTGAGGATGGTAATACATTGCACAAAAGAAAGACTGGTAGAGTTAAGGTAAGACTCAAATAAGCATGTGTTAAATTAAGGGTATTTAAAATGAGATAAGAATGTGCTGAATAAGGCTTACTGCTAAAGGGAAAAGAGCTGTAATTATTGTCAAAAGATTATCTTTGTGAAAAGATATGGCAATGACAGGACTGGTCATTAAATTCAACAGAAAGTGCCATATTAACAGTTAATAGTCTGAGATTATCAAAGTATACTAAGAAAAAGAAAAAGATACCAAAGTTCAGGGTTCACTAAGTTGTGGTTTATTCTAGCCTTTCAACAGTATAAAACTTGCAAGTTTAGAACATATGTAAAAATTTCCACATAAAGGCAGCTTGACAAAAAGGCACAATAAACAAATAAGCATCTTGCAATAAAATCAAACAGCCAAATCAGGCTGAAGGAACAAAAAGGTCTGAAAATCCACTAAATGAATATAATTAGGAATCAAAGTAACAAAAACAATAATTATTCTAATTGTTAGAAAAGCATCAGCAGCTTTTTAAAGCTGCAGGAAAAAGCAGTCAAGGATAATTAGGGTTTAGAGACAGAATGACATCAATTACAAAATGGTGGGTAAAGACAAAAGTTTTTTTTGTAGTAAAATAGGATCTATCAAAAAGAGTAAACTTATTCTTAGCATCTTAATTATCAGAAAGAAAAGAAAATAAATTATTAAAAACATTATGTGCCAGTCTGCAAATTCAATTTGCAACAAATATTTTTGTAATTAAATGAAGTAAACTATTTGATGTTTTTTTTTCATGTTTCTTTTTTTTAGATAAAGCAAATATCTACATCCCAATTTCATATCAATAATAGACAATTCCAAACAGATTAAACATAATTAATAATTAACAGTTTCTGCTGTTATTTTTCCAATTGTTTTAACAGAGTGCTGTTGATTATATAGCCTCTGTATTATTTTAAACCACCTATGTAATTATAATTTATCCATCATCTTTCAAATAAAAATGAATGAGATGCCAGATGATAAATTATAATTGGCTAGTTTGCATTGCTAAGTTTCTTTGATTATTTGTAGTTTTTTTTTAACTTAGCAAAATGTTTATTAAATTAGTTTTACTTTCAAAACCTGCAATTTTAATAATTAAAATTTCTGCAAAGCAAAATTACTACCTAATCAATTTGCTATTTAATTACCTTACCTGACAGTATGAGTCGTGAGGAATAGGAATTTGTAAGAAAAACTGATGAAATAGCTTTGTGAATATGATTTGAATAATAAATTATTTAGACTAAATAAACATATGTAATCTATTTTACAATGCTCCATCATTACAATTTTTTTTGTTCTGCTCTGCCACCATCTTAATTAATATGAATCACTGAGCCAAAAAAATTGAACCAAAGTAATATTACAAATGTACAACTTTAAAAAAATCTCTAAAAATATGTTAATGTTTCTTCAAAGCATTCAGGAACTCCTTCAATATACTTATAGATCAAATAATAATTAAACTAACATTAGGTCACGATAATTTACATAAAAGATAAAATGCTGCAAACAAACAATGATCAAAACTCATCATTTAATTAGAAAATCTACTGTAAGTTCACTTCTGTGGGGCTTTTAATGATAAGATGGACTTGGGATATTTGCTACTGAGACATTAAAATATGACAGCCATAATATATACACTGACAATGACAATTCACACACAAAATATAACAAGACGACAATGCAAAGCAGCATCAAAATGCCTGAATGAGAGTGCCAAAAGGGCATTAGGTGGCTTAAAAGTTTGTACAAGAGAATGCCTAGCTAAGCTGATAGATAGTGGAATACTAATTACTTCCTCCCAGTACCATCAGAAGCATCTTGAATGAGTTTGAAAGTCATATTCTAAAATCATATACTAATTTGCATGTACCCATAAGTATAATAAGTTGTTTATATATGGGATATTTCATTGGCAAGTCCAAGATTATGGCTGTCAATGTATATTTAAAAGATTTAAAGAAAAGCTAGGAATACTTACAGATGTGATAACCCAATCTGGACCATATACAAAACAGTATCGGCAATAAACATCATCAAATTCAGGAAACTACAAGTCAAATAAGAAAATTTTTTTTTAAAAATACTTGTTTCAAACTCTGACAATATTAAAAGCTAACTAAACCAAGCTACAAACTTGCTATATATTAGTTAATTTAAAATGTTTACATCTTTAGAACAAAGAAGAAAATAGTTGAATAGAAAACAATATTTATAAAAGTCATATTTAAAAAATGTCTGCATGTTTGAAATGAGGTATCAAGGTAAAGAAAGATATAAATCTAATTTATATGTAATTAGTAATTTCTTTTCTAGTCCACAGATTCGAAATGGAGAAATTATGGGATTACAAAAGTCTACACAAGATATTTACATGAGTGACCAGAAAGTTTAATAAACTTATAACTACAATGTTACATTTTGAATTAAATTTCTGATGAATAATCTTTAAATCACACACATACTTTGAATATGAAGACAAATTTTTTTTTTTTTGCCAGTATCAAATATTAATACCAGATGTGCACAAAATTCTTTAACTTGCAAACAAGTTAATAGAAGAAATTATTTAAAATTCTCTTAACTCTATATACAGTTAAACTAGTGTATTCAATCTTCATACTGATTCTAAAAGCAAACAGAATCATTAGTTGGATAGATACCCTCATTGGTGCTGAGGAAAATGCAGGTTGGTTAAAAATAAATAAAAATACCTCCAAAACTTAACAAATAACAGGTCACAGATTTAAGGCCAGCTCCAGCTACTCATATTTTTCAAAAAAGTGTCTTGCCATCAAAAATAGTCATTCATATTTTAAGAGCCATCACTTAAATTTTAATTTACTTTATTTTACAAGTGAAAAAGAAATTAAAAGATTTGAAGTATCACTAACATATATTAAGTAAAAATAATTACTAAAGTGCATATACCATCCAAAACATTTAATTAAGTACTAAATGTTAATTGACTAACCTATATTTAAGTTTTTAAAAACCTTTCCAGTAACAAAGAATAAAGCTGGTTATCACTCCTTTTAAAATTATGTTCTCTCTCTCTCTCTCTAAAAGCATTTTCTTTTGGTTATTACCGTCTTGTGAAAAAACCTTTCCAGTAACAAAGAATAAAGCTGGTTATCACTCCTTTTAAAACTATGTTCTCTCTCTCTCTAAAATCATTTTGTTTTGGTTATTACCGTCTTTTGATCCTGAATTCATTAGCTAAACAAATTTTTGGGGTAGTTTTAAGCACACACAAGCACACACACACACTATATTTTTGGTACAGGTGCTAGTTCATAATTTCGTGATGTTCTCTCACATTTCCCATTTCCTTCTTTGGTCCACATTTCCAAATAACAAATGGAAATATTATCAATAGTCTTTTTTGTTTCTTTCTGAAAATGTAATGCAAGCTAAATCTGACATTTAATACTGTTAGCTACAAAACAAAAACCAGATTTATGTATTTATCTTTCTTTAGACCTTGTTTAAATCACAATGACTTTCTATATCATTCTAATAATTAAATAGACCATTCATTACAACATCATGCCTTACCTAAAAACAATGTGGACAATTCCTAGACTTCACAAGTCATCTGTTCATCACTGCGCTCAATGTTTCCCCCATCGCAGAAGCAGATCAGTGATAACTTCCTGCCCTCAAGATATATTTTGTCTACACACAGGCAGCTCACAACAGCTGGTATAATACATGAGCTATTCTGTCTGCAAGCCTCAGTTATTACAGAGATGAAAATTTTCAACAATGGATGCCAACCACAAAAGTTTTCTGTTAAATGTGCATGCATGTGCATGTCTGACTGTCTCTCCAATGGAGCCTCACATTTCTTCAAAAATAGAGTATATCCTTTTTCATGAGTAAGTTATGTTGCATTTATTCTATTTGTACAGTTTTCAAATTTACTCGGCACAACATGTTATTGTTAACCTTGGAACATACATTATTGGAAATAACTATGGGAACAGAAAACTGGCATAAAATATAAATAACATAAGATGAGGTACAATTATATCATATGCATGGATATGAAATGCTTCATAATAGAGCCATGTGTTAATATATTACACCGATTGCTTGCTTGACAACCAATCATAAAGTGCCACATCTGCAGAAGAACTATGAAAGTATAGGCAGTGATATCATAGTAATGTGGTGAATGTGCACTGAATAATATTGCTCTTGGAAGGAAATATTGTGACAAGCATATACAAATTGAAGTCTTTGCTAGTAAAGGCTATTCCAAATGGAATATTGCAGCCTGAATGTTTCAAAAGCAACTATATACAAGATTCTGAGAAGAATACACAAAAGTGGTATTGTTGACAGTAGATTCGATTGAGGGAAAAAAGTCCAAATTCTCCAAAGATGTTAAGTCCCACAGGAGGATATGTTCTTTATGTGATATATGAACCAGTAGAGATCTTGCAGATGATTTGACTGCAAGTAGGGTGTTAATGTTTCTTCAAGGATAGTAAGATACATATCAACATGAAGTGATCTCAATGAATATGAAGCTGCTCAAAAGCCTTTGCTGACTTTAAGATGTAACAAATAAGATGAATGTATGTACCAAAAAGAAGAATAAAAAACAAGACTCAGTGGTTTAATCTTTAACAAATATCTTGTACCACTAATGATGTTTTTTTTAAAAAAATCTATCCAATATATTTCTACTTTCATTTTTACTAACTTAGTTGGTGGCACTACCAGGCCTTCCAATATCGCCATCACACTTTTAGCCTCAATTCTATCTATCAAATAGTTTTAATCATTTTCTAGTCACTAGATAAATGCCTTTGGAGACCATATCAGTGAGAATTTCCAGAATTTTCAAGTATTTACTAATGGAATAAGAAACAAATATGAAATAGCAAATTTCCTAAAGCATTAACATATTTTGAAAAAGTTTCTCAGAAATATTACATATACAGCTATCCATCATTACTAGCATCAGGTTCATATACTGATGTCAGCTAGATAAAGGATGGAGCAATAAAATCTGCTTATAGAAATGGTCATTTTTAACTGAATGAATTGCTGGAAAAAACTTAAATCTCATATATTTTTCATAAACCACAGAAATACTTTCAAATTTAATGTTAGAGTGTTTTTTTTTTTTTTTACAAACTATTATCATCATTTCATATAATTTGTCAGATTTAATGAACAAGATTATCATTAAACAATGCGAGATATAAATTACTCCTGAAAATAACTGTTAATTGCCACATTTTTTTAGTATTTTGGAACCATTCATGAATAGAATTAGGAGTTACTTGGATAGCTTGGCTATGAACATTTTCATTTCTCTATGTTTGTACAAGCAATGCAGCTTTTACAATCTGAAGGAAATAAAAATTAAAAATATTTAAAAAAAAGAAAGAACCATCTTGAGTCGAGATTTCTGTACATTTCATTACTTTTCCTTTAAGGTTGTAAAATAGTCTTAACTTCTTTAATTATTACTCTCCTAAAACCAATCAACTGTGTCCTCTAATCAATTTATAGTGTTTGGAGAGATTTATCCTATAGCTGTTATTGATTTTTGAGGTTCTTGTCCTATTTTATTGATATTCAGAAGGCTAACCCAACAAGAGTAGCAGTGAAATGATATACACTAGTGGCCTTAATTGTAGGCCCATCAATGAAAATGAAAAAAAGTATTTTAATGGAAAGACTGTTGTGCGACCAAAGTTCAAATGTGAAGCTTTTATTTTCTATATATTTTCTAGCATTCAAACTAACATACATGCATACATCAATAAACTGACTTTATGTAATTTATTTAACAATTTGGGCCCTAACTCAGAATCAAAGACCAAAATTCGTGGAAAAAACATTAAAACTAACTGTAATAAGTTAAATCCTAAAATGGCCATAAATGTATGATACATGGTTTGAAAGAATGGAAGATTTCTTTAATTCAGTGTAACTATGATAAATCAAAAGACTACCCTTACATGACATTTACTCTCTGTTATCTTCAATGTCACATGAATATTACATCAAGTTTGGCTTTAATGACTGATATAAAGACTAAGTAAAGATGAGCTACTCACCCTGGATGAGACTTAACAAAATTTTAAAGACTACAATGATAAATCAAAAACAAAAATTTTACAACGTGGCAAATGTTGAAATAAATACTTTAAAAACTCAATCAGATTAAGTAAATTACTCATTTCGTATAGACTGTGGTATATTTACACTAAATTTAAACTACTTACTAAAGAACAAATAGATGTCCTACTTGGAAAACAAAGAAATCAGAGGTGATAACTTACCACTAGAAGGGAGTGGATAAAGAGTTCATTAATAGATCCTCACAAGTTTGAGAATTTCTCATCACTTTCTTAGTAGTAAAAGCTAATTAAATCAACTTACTACTACTAAGGTAGTGGAAAATGTCTGAACCAACACTGCTTTTTATTTAAAAAAAACATCATCAACAATTGGATGAAGACTAACAAACTAGCCTAGTTAGATTACTTACCAGAAAATTGCAACAATGCAAAACAACCATAATTACTTCAATTAGAATTCAGAATTCAGAAAAAATATTTTTTTAAAAATTGTTTCTTTTTTTTTTCCCATAATTTTAAAAAAAAAAAGTCACATTTAGCAGAAAAGAAAACTTATTTGAAAAATGTATTAAAAAGCACTTTGCATTGAAACAAACAAAAATAATTGCTTTTGCTAAATGGGGCAACACTGTAAATCGCAATGTGTCCACATCTGCAAAACCATTCAAAGTTGTTTAATTTTCTCTGAAGACAGGTGACAGTATATCGGTTATTAGTTTTCTCTAATAGAATGAAAAGCTGCTGGTCTGGGCACATGCAAATTGCAAAAGGAAAGACTAACAATCTTAAGATTACAGCAAATTTATTTGGTTACAGGTACTATGAATTAATCCTGTTTGTGTAAATTAAACTCAATAAGCCGATTGAAAGGATGCCAGCAATGTAGGAATAATTTATGAAGACATCAATTCAATACCAGTAAATTATAAAAAAAAATAAAAGAAACTTAATAATAGTTTAGCAGTATCATTTTTGAAAAAGCACAGATAAGGCAGCTAATTAATTTCTGTAAACAAAAAATGAATGTGTTCCAATTGCTTCCCATGCTGTAATAAGCACTTATCTCCCACTTTAACCCTAACAAGGAAACAAAAATTGCCCATTTCTTTGTACTCATTAATATCCCAAATAAATTCCAAGCCTCTTTAGAAATATCTTTACACATGAATATCATTTACTGAAGAATTTATTGTGCAGAAACTGAATGAAAATCAGCTATCCCAGTTTGAATCACTTGTAGTTTTTTTTTCATTAATGACATGTGTACAAGCAGAAAACAGATTGTAGGTACCTTGGCAGGGAGATGGATAAATAAACAATTGAATCTCCATAGCATTCATAGGTTGTTACCTTGTTTGATAATACTTAGGAAAGTGTTCGTTGTTTAAACATGTGATGCACTGTATTTAAGTTGTGCCCATGTAATGATTGAGTCAGATCAGCATTTGCTATGCTTTTACCATATTAGGTCTTTCTACTACAACAAATGCTTTCCCATGAGTTTACCATTTGAAATTCTCAAAGCAAGCCTCATATATTATGTCTGTAAAAGAGTTAGATGTCAAAGCTTGCAAGCTACACAATTGAGCTCAAGCTGAATGCCACAAAATATGCAAAATCTATGTAGAATGAAGCCCATGCTATCTCTATGAAACAGAAAATAACTGTTGTATATGTTAAAAATAGCTTAGCACCAAGAGGAAAAGGTGAAAACCTTCAAATGGTACATTAACAAGTCTGCAATTACTTCAACACTAATATCAGAAACGTGGAAGAGACCAGTTTGTTTCTGACATGCAGGACAATGTGACTTTGTACCAATCAGAAAAGAAAACTGACTGAATTAAGACAACTAAGTATAAAAAATACAAAGTACCAAGAGTCATGATCAGTATAATAATGTTCAATGGGTTAAAAAGTATTCCCCTTTTGTGTTCTGAAAGGGAAGCAAGAACCATGTACGTCATCAATTTCTGCAGGAGTGTTAATAAGAATGAGCCCAAATAGTTGGCTAAATGAAACATCATTCTCTACTAGCTCCCTATCTTAAAGTCCAATAAAAAATAATTAATAATAATAAAATAATATAATAACCTGTGCATATAATTACAAAAAAAATTGAAAACCAGTATATGCAGGCAGAGCATTTAATATCCATTCTGAAGATTTCTAGTAAATAATATATCATTAAGTATTTCAAGCAGACATATTAGCAAATAGACTATTTCAATAATTTTCTATTCTCTGGATATAATGCCAAAGAGATGAAGTTTAAATTTAAACTTAAAAAATATATAAACCCTGAAACAAAAGGATTGGATGGAGTGCCTTTGGGAGTGCTCAGAACACTTATCACTGATTCTTTAATGGTATCGTTTCCAAGATGCAGAAAATTTCTCAGACAACAATCTACATACGTATGATTCATATCAATCTGAAAAATTCTATTAATAACAGCTGAGATCTGTTTGTCCACTGTTCAGGTGTTTTTATGTTTGGTATTCAAATCATTTGATATAATCCACTTTGTGCTTCCTGTATTTATCTCATTACATTTCACAGATCATTGGTTCACTTGTATAGCAAACAACACAATACTAGTTCAGGAAGTTTCCATTTATCATTATAATGAGGGCAATAAGATCTTGCAGCTCTGTTTGAGAATAATGTCAAAACATAGAACAGTAAATTAACCATGGATGAAATCACTTTATATGGCAGTAGGTAATTGCTGTCTGCACGTATGGAACAATAAAACCAATATAGTATTTGGATGTACTGCAGAAAAAGGAAGCCAAAAGAATTACGAACAAACAATGATCAAGATCTACATGTATTGCTATCTGCAATGAACACACCTATCTTTCTCACTGGTGATAAAATTTAAGATAAATCATTTCTCCCCTCTATATTTCAATTTCATCTTCATAAAAGAATCTGATTCCACTGATTTGGCTGTAATTTGCTATCTGCATATAGCCAATGCACAACCAATTTATAATTTAGCATCATGTTTATACTTAAACAATTAAGAACAAACTGAACAGCAAATTAAAATTACTGAGAAGTTGCATGTTTGTCACTCACAATCTGTTCAGTGTGAAAGCTGCTTTGTTCTAATGTTTTATCTATGATAGATCACAGTGATTTGAAGAAAAAAAAAAAAAAGAATATCCCGGAAAATAATCTCAATAAAAAGATCTATTCAGATTACTTGGAGTTAACAAAATCAGTGTAATAAAAATGATAAGATCTTTTACAAAAAATAAAATTTGGTTTCAAATCGACTGAAAAACAAAATATGCAATTCATGAAATAAGACTTAGATTTCAGCTAAAATATTTCTGCTAAAACCACCTAAAAGATAAGAATATTATTTTCTTAGGAGCATTTGATTGAGAAACATTTTAGATTACAAAAGTAATTTTAAAAAGACATGACATGTCCTGCATGCTAAAAGTTCTCACTTAATGTATTTTGAATATTTAATTCTACATCTTTATCAAATTATTACCCCCTTTAAAAAATAATTTCAATTGTTCAAATCAATTTTAGCACTTTACAAGAAGAAAGTACATATTAATTAAATTTAATTTATTGTATAACACATATTTTTTGTCAACTTGTGCTATTAAATTTTGTTTGTTTTTGCAAGCTTAATTATAATCTCTCAGTAAATTTATTCTCAAGAAAGGTCAGTAAAAAGTTTGTATCCCATCTTTTTTTAAAAAATTAATATATTCTTTAAGTTTAATATAATTTATCTTCATTTAAAAATTGAAACGGATTAATATGAAATGGTTTAAGTAATTAAATTTGCATAAGAATATCATTTTCACTATAAAAATAAAAGACAGAATACAAAAGCAGAACTACAAAGGTAGTCTCAAGTTAATTTTGTATCCAAATCAAGTAGCAATGGTACTTGCAGATGAATCCAGGAAATACTAGGAGCATGAAAAACCTAAAAAAAAACAAACAAACAAAAAAAAAAGTATATTAAATACTCAAATTCAAATTTCTTTAACTGATCATCCCTTCTGAAGATTTTCACTTCTTAAAAACATCATAAGGTATCATCACTACTGATGATATATTTTTAATTGTTTCCTCTTTAAATAAAATGAATAAAAGCAATTCATTAATGAGATTTCATCAATAAAAAAAAAACTTTTGTATTTAACTTCTGAAAAGAGAGACTTTTTTTTAAATCTGAGGAAACCTACCAGAGATAAGACTTTTTAAATACTTAAACTAATACAGATAAAAGTGAGTAAGATATTAGATCTTCCTGAATTGACAAATAATTAATAGGATAAAGTGCATAAAAACAAAAAATCTAATCTCAACATATGAGCAAATACTGAATTAAATTTATATTAAAATATCAGATGCATTATGTTATATACAAGAAAAAGATACAAAAGTTTAATTATCAGAAAAGCTGATTTTTAAACATTTTGTTGTTTGTTTTTTTTTAAATCACACTGGAAAATGTCTTTGCAATTTTATTTTAATGAAAAAAAAACCATATGAATATCACAAATGAACATACATAGAACATAAAAGTGTCACTTTTTAAAGACAATATTAAAAAATATGCAGCAGGAATAGTTCAAACATTAAATATGATAAATCTATATTATACAGAGCCATAACAGAAAGCAAAAAGTCCAATTTTAAAGTTTAAGTCCTTGCAGTTAAGTAGTGGAAAGGCTAATATGGTGCATGATGCCAAGTTCAATGAATATTAAAACTGCAGTAATGTCAATTAATATGTTATGGTCCATGGCAATATTTTATAAAAATTGCACATTTTAATGCTTCTTTTGTCATTGTTTTTAGAACCATTGTTCTACATAAATAGATGAACTTTGTAAATCCTGAGTTATTTGTCTGTAGATAGCTGCAGAGTTCCTGTCATTTTTCCACTTTCATTAATTATATATTTACAGTGCATAAAATAATGCAAGTTTTAGAACCCCCCCCCCAATACATCTGCCAACTACATAATAATAATAATAAAAGAAATTTCCCCTTTTTCTTTTCTGATAATTGTAACCCTTGGGATTCAGCAGTGAAAGAAGTTTACATTTATTTTGACAACATGAATAAAAACCTGATGACTTTACCTCAGGCTCATCTGAAATATTTTATATTTTCTGCAATAGCAAATGCTTTTAAGTGGAAAAAAAAACTTAAGATTCTTGTTCAGTTTCAATCCTACACTAAACCACCATATTTATTTTCTTTTAATGCTGAAGGCCAAAACTATGGAACCACCCAAAAAAAATAAGCCTTGCTCTACCATGTGTTATGATTTTCATCAACTGTGTATGATTATGGACTAACAGTATTCAGCACACTCACTCATCTTAAAGACAGCTACAGCTAGATCTGGCCTATGTTTGGTGTTTCCCAGCATTCAAGGATTTTTCCTGAGAAACCCTGATTTCCTCCACTCCAACCAGTAATCACAGGTTCTTTATCCGCTGAAGTAGACAGTATACAGTAGCCTGCTTGTACATATGCATGGATGCATTTTTCACACATAAAAAATCACCTTTAATGCAGTTGGTTTCGTGCAAACAAAAGAACTAAACTCAGCCACGGAGAGAATAAAAACCCTTGTTTGTTTGTTTGTTTTTGTTATTGATTGTTGTTGTTTTTGGAACAGCAAGAATAGAATAAAAACTAAAACTAGAAATTTTTTTAATTAGATGATGAATTTTGCATTTAATCCTGATCATTACCAGTTTTGCAAACTCAAAATTCTGACAAAGTAAAGAAATAAAAGTGATAATACTTTTTTATCGCAGGATTAGCATAGCTCTCATGGCATTTTGAATAAATTCCAACATATCTACAAAAGTTGTTCACAACAATTCACCACATCCACAAATAATCACGTAAATAAAGACTTCTAGAACAACTTATATAAAATGCTAAATTTTTATCTATGGTTAATAATAATTAGGTTTTCATCTGCAACAAGCCCATCATGCAAGTCTTCTGATAACCATGTAATAATATCACGCAGAAGCTTATCTCAAAGGGAAAAAAAGAGAGTAAATGTAATTTTGCATTATATTCTCCTGGCAAAGTATTAATTCTCTACCAAGCTATTAGATACAGAACCAGCCTGGAAACTAACCAAAGTTAAAATAATGACTGCCTTAACACGTTATTACTTTGGCTTCTTGTCAAAATTGCACCAAAGAACAACCCTGCAACCAGCAGATATTTTGCTCCATCTTCAACAGACCCTCACATGTCTATTACACTGTCAATAGGGTATGACCAACAAAAAAGAAAGATTTTCTGCCGTGAGAGATTGCTCGTATTTTGTGTGAATAATGCCTAAGCAAAAAAAAAAAAAAATTGTTTAATAGAAAACACAATAAAAGCACATTCAAGCATCTTTTTTGTTGTTGTTGTTGTTGTTGTGAGCATGTTTATCTAGAGTTAAGATGAACAAATAATCAATCTTGAGAATAAAAACTAACTGCAAATTGTTGCTGAAGATAAATGCATATTAAAAAAAAAAAAAATCATTTAATCAGTTTTCATCAGAGAATCTTTTTAGTGATAAAGTACTGAATGCAAAACTGTAATAGAATTAAACTTCTAGACCCACTAAAAATCAAATCTCAACAGAATTTGATAAGCACAAACTAGTTCTCAAAACTGGATATCAATAAACAAAATAAAAACCTAAATGTACACAAAAACAAAAAAATTGTTTAATATTTTTATTACCATGGCAGCTCTCTGACTTTTAGTGCATATATTTATAAATGAAAACTGATTTTAAAGTTCTAGAATTGATTTTATTCTGTGTATGTGAAAATATATTCATTCCAGTGGTGTAGATATGTCATACAAGCAAAAAAAGCTACTTCAATGTGACACATCATGTGGTCACATAGCAAAACCGCATCACTTGTGGAAGATCAGCAAAGTGGCTATACATCAAGATTTTATTTAGAAATGGCTTCAGAAACAGTATCCTGAAAACAGGTTGTCACATTCATAAACATTTACCCAGCTTTCCAGTTGTGTTATTAGTCAGTCTATGAAAGATAGCCCATATTTAGCTTACCCACTGTTTCCTTGAAAAGAGACTAATGTACTCTGAATTCATTCCCACTAAAAATACAGTAACCCAGGTATTCTGCATTGGTATTTTGTGATACAGATTGCAAGTACCATCCACACAAACTAGCACCTAGACAATAGGTCATGCATTATGACAATGCCCAGCCATACACTGACCAAGCCAGTTAGTGATTAGAGAGGAATATTCAACATATCCAGCTGTGAAGCATTTTTCTGTTCTTCAAACTATGGAGAGCTCTCAGAAATAAAGGTTTAGATGATGTGATAATACCATCTACCTATCTTAGAAAGGCTTTGTAAACAAAAATAACAGAAACAATAAAATTATACACAAACTGTGATCAAAAAGTAACTATGCTGTGGAAAGTTTATTTTTATTTCAATATATTAACTCTTAAAATAAACTATGTAATACAATGAATGCTGAAATGAGCCCAATCACGTTTAAACATTTTTCCACACATTTTTTCATATTCTCAAAAACGTTTTGCAATCCTTCAGATGTTATTCCTCTAATGAAATTGATGATGTTTTGCTTTGGTTCATCATTGGAATGGGGATTATTTTCAAAGACCTTCACTTTCACTGCTCCCCACAGGCAAAAATCCGGTAGTGTGAAGTCAGCTTCTCCTTATACAACACTTTTGGCCTCCCTGACCATTGATAATCCTCAACTGAACCAGTATCTTCAAATTTGCTAATCAATGCCCTTTCAGCATTTCTGTTCAGAAGCTTTTCATTGGGAAATTCTTGTAAGAACTAATTTTGAACAATTATTTGCATATGCTTTCTTGATGAAAAATTTGTTTGGCATTTGAAAGAACCATTACACAAAAATTACAATCACACAAAAATCACATTTCACTTTTGCAAATTTACTGTCAACAACTGCTGCTCATTTTGGGAACTACAGAACAAAGCAACAAGGCAAAAGGAGAGGAATCAAAAATGATTACAAATATACTTCACTACACGGTTACTTCCTGATCACCCTGTATAATCAGAGGATTAGTTTATATTCTAAACATCAGATTTATTAAATAACAAAATCAGTCCTGGTACTTTTATTATGCCCCTTATGCTAGACTTACCTACATAAAATATTTTTATGTCCAGTTTTCTCAAAAATTTTACTTCATTCTTTGTTAAGACATTTAGAAAGTTTACATTTAGTGATAAATATGCCAAGAAAGCCAGCAATTCAATTTTAAATCTACTGCAAGTAACAAAAAGTAGAGAGTTAGTTGTATTTTCCATCAGCTTAGTAGTAGCAACAAAACTAAATAACAAACATGGTTTAACAACCATTCTCTGTCACCATCATTCAGGTTTAATGCCTGAAAACCATTCTCAAGTACAATAATGTGAATTTTCAGTAGACTTTCTCGCAATAGTTGTTGCTATTTTCTTTGTATGAGTGGCTAAGCTGTTGGATGCTACATTTTGACATTTGCTTTTGTACCAATACTTTAGCAGCCCACTATCACCAAGGAAGTTAATCCCTCTCATAAACATTTTATATAAATTATTAGTTTAGCATATTTCTTATTACATAAGTTGCTTTACTTATTAGGGAAGAATATCTGATTACAGTTCACAAGAAAAAAATAATCTAAATATGGACAATTTCTGAGAAAGATCTGGTCAAAAGGTTTTTTGGCCAATTTAATTTAAAATATTTAGGAAGATCTAATCCAAATATTTTAAACAGCTTCCATGAACAAGTTGTGTTTAATTGTCTCAGCAAAACCTGACTAAATTTGGGCAGTTGGAGTTTTGCATTTCAACATAAGTTGTATGTGAATGAAAATAAACCTACTCACATAAGTTAAACAACTTAAGATAACTTTAAAGTACTAATAAGAGATTATTTTTCAAATATTTTAAAGGCTTTGTTTTCAAAGTTTCATCTAAAATATTTTTGTCAGCATTGGTTTTTTCTCATCAATCTTCTTCTATTTTTAATTTAAATATTCTAAAACTCTGCCAACAAAAGTTTTTTTCAAATAATGGCTTTCCCAGTGCAACATAATGAGAATAAAGTGTAAAAGGCTAAATGGTTTTCAAAATCACTAAGCTTGCAGTGGAGATAGTAACAGGACTGTGTGTGTACTGCATATCATGTCAAAATTTTAAAAATCTAGAATGGCAATAAATTTAACATACAAGCTTTATAAATACCATATTTTTCAGGATATAAGTCAATCCTTTAATCTCTCCCCCAGATATCCAAGCTTCAAAATATACTCCAAATAGACTTATCTATGGAAAAACTCATTGAAATTGCTTTAATTTTAAAAAAATTTTAAATTACAAAGTGTGCTATTTTCTGAAATAAACTAAAATTGTTCATTTTAAAGTGACTACAGAAATTACTATCAGGAAAATTTGACAACTGGGTGAGCAATTCACCATTAATGCGCTCACTGAAGCATGCAAAATTATTTAATCAATAACAAGTGCACATTCACCAATTATGTTCTATCTATCCTTTTCAATTCTAATTATACATATATATATAAGCCCCCAACAAATTCTCTACCTCATCTCAAAATGCCTCCTGTAAAGGCATGCAAATTGTACCCGGCAGCTTTTAAGCTAGAATTTAAGTTCACTGGTAATATGATCACACAAAGGAAATACTGTCAATAAAAAAATGTGTTAAGGACTCTGGTGTAGAGCAAAGGATACATTACGGACTAGAAGGCAAATCACAGTTAGGTGGACTGACTCTGAGGATAAGTAGGAAGAATGTGTGCTAATCCAACACACCACATGTCGTGGACTTAGTACTGTACAGCTGAGACTAAAAGCCAAACAAATCACAACTAATGATTGTTTTTACATTTCTCACTATCCTTCTTTTTGCTAGTGTACAGTATTCTCCATAGTAGTTTCACCCTGCAGGTATGTGTCATATCATCCAATCAAAATAGCCAAGTGTGTCAACCTGTTGTGAGCCCCAAATGTCGGACAACTTTAAACAAAACTGAATATCAAACTGTGCTAACAGAAATAGAATTTTGAGTTGAATTTCTGAATATGAGTGCGCTGCAATATCTTAAAATCAAATAAGTGTAAAAGACAGATAAAACTGAAATGTTTGGTTTTTTTTTTTAAGTAGGTGATTCAATACATTGCAAATAACAAGATCCCTTGATGATCACTGATGTCACATAGTGACTAAAAATAGACAGGCTTTCGATACAAGAAGTGGTAATAACGTTTGCAGTTTGTTTCAAATATCAGTCCAGGATTATTACAAACATGATAAAAAAAATAATTTCAACCACCCTATTTATCCAGAGATTGTTCCACAAACAGCTCCTTACTTAATATACATAAGCCCAGAAGTACCATGGACAGAAATGCAATGCAGCAACACTATGAAGGATTTGACAAATTGTTCTACCTGTTTGAAAATTTGATTAACTACCATAGATGATCTAGCCTAGTCTTCTGCTCCAAACTGACTTATCTATAAATGAAAATAAGAAAAATGAGAAAATTAGCCAATTTGACTCATACTCCAGATTGAATTATAGGCCAGAAAATACAATAATCATAAAAGTGTTTACACAAATTTTAGATTCTACATTATCTATACAATGTTGAAGCCTGATCTTAAATGCCATCAAAATGGTCACTAGTTGTTCATGAGGCGTGGTGCTTAGTTCAGGTTGAATTATTCCCTTAAAATCCTTCAACCACAAGCTTGTTTGAATAAAATATTGAACATCACTTTTCCCTAAAAGGTTGAGGTCCACACCTATCAGGTTAGGTGATCAGGGAGCCAATGTAGTAGACCAATACATCCAATCCATTTGTCTGGAAGGTCTCGCTGGCTGTCCAGAAGAGATAAGCATTGGATGCTGAAGCAGCGTGCACTGTACACTATTCCTATCCCCTTTTCACCCTTATTATAAAAACAGTATAAATTACCTGATAGAGAATTAATGGTTGCTACTAGACTGTTTGATAAAATAAATTGTTTCTCTGCCGAACAGAAATCATAGTATACGTTGTTAAGTGGTTTTTACTCCCTTAGAAACAAGATGGCCATCAGTGATTCTTCGATTTCAGGATATGAGCATTTCATATATGCAATTTAAAAATATTTATTCACAGAGCTGCATGGTAATTTCTGACAATTTTTGGAATCTACATAAATATTTGTCATAGAAACTCAATTTTCATGGCAACAGCTATTTCAGCTATCTCATTTGTATAACTATTGATCAATGAAATTTTGATTGTGACATACACAAATTTTTTTTTAAAAAATGCTTAAGTCAAGTATCCTATAGTTGAGGCCATGTATCTTTGGAACTAGTGTGGGTTTAAGGTTATGACTTCACAAACCTTCAGTAAAAATTTTATCAATATCTGAGAGGGTGAGATGAGAGATCATTTGATGCAGAATGGCACATTGGAATATATAGAGTACAGGAATACCTCGACTTGCGTAAGGGTTATATTCCAGTCAGTTATACATAAGTCTATTTTTACTTAAGTCAAACTCGCACACTTCTGCTTATTATCTTGCATCCACACCATCAGCAATTTCCCTATCTCGGCAATCACACCAATCCTTTGTTTTGTTATCACCATAGATTTCATGGAGGCAGATCCTTTCAAGTGTTCTTTAATACAGTCTTTGTCTCTCACTATCATGTTAACCATCGACACAGCCATGCCCAGGCCAAGCACAATAGAAAATGGTTTGCCAGTCTTCATATTTCTTTATTATGCTCACCTTCTCCTCAAGTGTAATCACCTTACGCTTCTTGGCGGAATCACTAGCACCAATTTTACGCTTTGGCGCCATGGCTTGCAATGGAAAAATTTACATAAAATGAAAATATTTACGCACAACTAAACTCACTTGATGGATACTAACACACAGCTGAGAGTATGGGAGAGGCTGACTAACACACTCAGACCTCAGCACGCATTACTCCATGGCTCAAAGTAGTGCCCACTCATATCCAGGTGCCCATATGTAGAGCTACATAACATTTTTGCCATATCTCAAATTCAGGATAGCACTGACCCCTCCAAGATCTATTAAGTAAAAATAAAACCACTTTCAAATTTACCATATAAAACCCTTCCTTAATTTAATCTAATTAAACCTTTACTTTTGAAATGCCATAAATTACCACCATCCTACTAAAAATTATTAATGGATAAAAGAGTTAAAAGGAACAATTAAGGACATTAAACAGATTTAAAATCTTAACCAAATTCATTTGATGCTTCAAAATAACCTGAAATCTGTCATCAACACTGAAATTATATACTGCTAGCAATGTGCTCCACTGAATAATCATAAAGTTGGCAAGTTATACTTAATAAAAGCATGCAGTTCTTTTTATACCCATTTTTTTTTAGAATTCTCTTTATAGTGGCTTCCTTAATATATATATAAATTCAATATTCTTAACTCAAATGATCTTTTGCATGAGGAAACAGATTCAATCAAATAAAGGAAAAAATCTTGCAACTTCATCAAAACATGCATTCAACAACTTTTAGTTGGTATCATTAGTTTTCAGATCAGAATAAGGGTGCTTTGATGCTTACACTCTCAAAACTCAAAGAAAGACAAAACAGACAAGGAAAAAAATAAAGACAGGTTTTCCACAATTCTAAATATCTTTACTACAATCTTTAAAAAAAAAAAAAAATCAACTTTCTTTCAGAAGTTACTAAGCAATTTCCAATATAATCTGAACAGGTTCTTCCCCTTTAAAGTTACACAGTGCAAGCAATCACTAACTAAATATTGCACCTTTCTTTGTTTTACAGCATAGTTGGGCTTTGTCTCTGAATATTAATAATCATCTATCTCAGCATCCATAGTGCATAGAAATAACATTAAATTCAGTATAAGTAACATGCTAAAATTATTTCATACTTATTGCATTATTTTCTTTGACTACTGTTTAAGGAATAAGTCCTGGATTGGTAGTTAAAAAATTAGTCTTTTCTCGATTCAGTTTTTATTTAAAGTTCCACTATGACAAAGAACAAACCTTGTCACCAACAGAATCTTTCCAGAAATTTATTTTTTTACAATCCAACAATTAATTGCTACTCATCCAAGGCAAAGGCATGTCAAATTATTTTTTTCATACTAATTTTCAGGCCTTTACAACATGTAATAGCTTCTTGTGGATGTTGTTACAGATGTACAAAAATAGGTTGCACAAAAATGCAATAAAAGGAGTTTTAAGCAATGTGCGCCTTGATATTTCAAATCATTCATCATAAAAATGAGGCAAGGATTGAAAAACACAACATTCTAGTAGCAGTTGAATGGACATCTTTTCATTCTTTCTGAAAGTGCAAAGGTAAAGTTCGCAAACTCTTATAGCCTTCTTCCAATATCCTCATCTAGCATCAGAAGTTCTCTACAATATTATCCAATTACACAGAGAATAAAGAGCAATTTTTAAATTTTTTTAATTTTTTTTTTACAAAAATTATGGTAATAGATTTTGTTGCCAATCACTTATTAATCATTCCAGGTAGTGGCCACACAGCATATTATAGAAAAAAAATAGCTTACTTCCAAAAACTGTGGGATCCAACATTTGAAAAGTAGAGATCAGGTTTAGTAGCAAGAACAGATTTACTAACAAACCAGACCACCATTCAGTAGAACTTGTCTTTAGTAGTTTGTTTTTGTTTTTTTATTAAATAAAACCAGTTAGACATTAAATTTCAATACTGCTCTATTACTTTCACACTATTCTCTTTTTTAAAAAATACACAATTTCATTTCAATTTTTGCCACTAATGACATGATTTTCAGTTGGTTCATGAAGTTAAACTGTCAAAATCTGAAATTGAATTAATGTATCTAACAAATTTTATGACCAAGCCTGCATTAAACAAAGCATTGAGTTACAAGTAAACTAAAATCTCACTTGTTCAAGCCAGCCTGCAAATAAATCATTATTTCAATACTAGAATTCCCAAGTCAGCAATCAAAACTTACCTAGATTTCACTAATATAAAATTATTCTGGACACCTGAATTTTCATATTTTCATACAGTAACTACTGGAATTAGTAATCTTAGAGATAGCAAAAAATTACTACATCAGAAAAAACCAAAATTATTTCTGTGTTCAAGTGTATCTAATACATGATTGATTAAATGCTTAAGAATGTTTGTTTCTGATTTATCATTTACATATTTTTTTTAAAATTAAAATATTCTTTAGTCAAAAAAATGTGCATTCACAGAAGTTTACTGTCTTATTATTCTATAGTTATAACTCCATAAGAAATTACTACATTAAGGATATTTAGTGGAGTTCTTATGAATATCAAAACAATGCTTGATTCTTTATCATGTTAAAAATACACTTTTACATAGTAATTTACTACTTGTGTATTACAAACCTTTAGAGTTTCTTTTCTGGACCTTACCAATATAAAACACAATATTTTCTCTAAAAAACATAAGATGAAGCAATGATTTGGGCCACCATTATAAGCCTGTGTGTGAAAATTCATCAAAATTAATAATTATTTGATGGATTTGTTGTTATTATATCTTGTTCTTCATCTGCAATCCCTTGTCCAGCCATATGACAACTCTACATCACAAAGTTCATGGAGGGTAATGACATGTTATGGTAGCTTGATCTGAGGGATTAAGATACAATCCCTCAGCATCATAGCAGCTGGAACCTTTCCAACAATGCTAAATACCACAATCATCATCCAAAAATAATTTTTTAAAAAATTCTCAGGTTTTCGTTTCTAGTCAATGCTGAGATGCTGGCTCAGGAGAGTGGAAAAGAAAAAAAAACAACAAAAAAAAAACCGGACTCGGACCAACAAGAACACATTTAGGGGCACAAGATGGAAAGCAAGTATAGTGCAACTGCTACAATTAGCAACCACTCACCTCTCCCCACACTAATACTATAGCTATCATATCATAGGAAAACATATTCAAACCTGAAATAATTTTAAAATATTACACAATTTAGTTTTTTCTTAATATCAATTAATGAACATGAAATTCATAATAATATAAACAGTAATATTTATGCTAGTGCTAGTCTAAAAAGGAAAGTAGTTGGTACATTGCAAAAGCTTAAAAGATACAAATAAAGCTAATTAAGGAAAGAAAAAGCTAACATCTAAAATAAAAGTAACAATGTACGCACTCACAAAACTGCCTACTATAGACAATTTCCATGACAATGTTTGTATTGTTTTCAACATGCAAGTCTAAACAACAATTTTTAATACATAGAGAAATCATATACTAATTGTTGTAGCCAGTTAAATTTGCATAGCAAGCCTGTTGTCTCAATTTGGAATGTCTTAAGATTTACATAAGAACATATAGTGATTACCACACAGCTATATATACAGGTGTAATCAGTCTGCCACCTGCAATCAATTTAGTGATTAAAAGTGTCACTTCAATGTGGTAATAATATTATTCTAAATTTTCCTTACCATTTGTCTATTAACAAAAATGCTATAGTTGCAATTTTGATATTACTACATTTTTATTAAACAAATATTGGAGCCTTTCTTTATCTAAAGATATATTACTGTTATTTCTTAGGATTAGAAAATTGCCCAGAAAATTTAAAGATTTTTTAAATGTGGACTCTAAATTGTTTTGAAGTGTGTGGGGAGCAAAGTGGCTAAAGTGCTCACTTCTCATACCAGCAGTATCATTTTAATTTTTGCATGCTGCTGGCACTCTCACACTGACAGCCTGAGTTACCTGATGCTAACTAGAGACAGCATGTGCAAAGGGGAAGTGACCATCCTACCTCATCATATGGTGGCCTAAAAAAAGTGATTCCTTATCAATCACTTCAAATTATTTTCCATAAAATGGAGAGAGAGAGAGAGATACATTCGTCATCCAGTAAATATTATTTTCTGATGACAAAAATTCTGCACTCAAGGATCAATGTTGGCCTCTTTTAATGAAAAAAAAAAAAAGCAACAAGCTGAAATTCTAAAAAACACAAAAAAAGAAAAAAATTAAAGTTTCCAAATGAACCTAGTGACAATGATAATATATCAGATAAATCATGTGCTAAATACTTCATTAGTCAACATCCATAAGTGTGTCCAGAACTGTCTACTTAATAGACAACAAATTACAAACCTGGATTGAGGTAAGTCTCAGGAGATTGAGCCCTAGCAGGGATTGAATTCTTTTATAATTTTATGAAAACGGTGTTATTCCTGAATGGTCTAGAACAGTGGTTCCCAACCAGAGGATCACAGAACCCTGAATGTTTCAATTTTTGTCATATGACTGATTCTAGAAACTGTTCATGAGTATGTAGTTGTTTTGTTTATATGTACTGTATTTGCCAGCTTATAAGATGCACCTGTTCTCAGAATAAAGTACACAAAAATTACCCTGCGTCCAATACACCATTATCACCGATGGGAGGCCGAGCACTGAAGGTATAAGGCTTGTCGCCCACGGCAGGCACTCCCAGTTGCATCACAGGCCTCTGCGGTAACATGCTTGCATCACCGGCCCCTCACCGCTTCCTGTCACCCTCACAGAAACAGGACAATACACTCTGGCAACAAAGGCCAGAACTTGAACTGTTACCACAGTAGGAGTGATGCAATCGAGCCATGCTCCCATTGAGGACTGCAGCTAAAAGACTCAGACAACGACATCTGGGGCAGAGCACACTACAAGGACTGGACTGTGACTTTGGCTGGACGTGCACTAGTCAGCTCGATTTTAGGCAAACTTGAGCACCAACACGACACACCACACAGCTGTTCTGATTAGAGGTAGGGTTCACTGATACCAGTAGATTTCTGTTTAGCTGTTGCAAATTTACTATATGTGCAAATGTTGTTCCCCTCAAAAAAAATCACTAAAATAATTTGTCAATATATTCAAATAAAACTCTTATTTATGTGATTTTATTTTTGCTAAATTTGTTCTTTGACTTTTTTCAATTATGGCAGTGTAGCTGTTCCCTGACATAATATGGCCACCTGTTACTACATTGTTAGTTTGCTACATGAAACAACAAATAAAGACAAGTGATAGAGTGAAATTCTTTATTTTAGCACATGATTAAGTCAACTTTTGTAGCACAAGGAGCATTCACCGTGTTTTCATTGAGATTTTGTATCATATTCTGGTCCAGATTCCACCCCTGTCTTCTCCCATATGAGTGAGGGTTTCCCTTAATTCCATCAATGGCAAGACATGATGAACTGCTTGATCTCAGACGACAATTTAGATGCTCCCACAAGTGCTTGACTGGATTCATATCAGGTTTTTTTGGTTCACCACAAAAGAAGGTAAATACTTTATTTCCTTTTAGACTACAGTCACACCAAAGGTGCAACATAGCACCATCCTCGTGAAGAACATGGGCATTAAAACTCGTGTAATATATAAAGATGTATCTGTAAAATAACAATGTACCAAAAAAATTAGGATGCCCTTTAACAAAAATCAACTCTCTTTCCACCATGAAAGGCTGCAGCCCTCAACATGACACTTCCATCTACTTGACCAAACCTACATATGACCTTCAGATGTGAATTACTAAAACCTGGACTAAATGGAGAAGAGTATATAAGCTACCAATATTCAAAGGTCTTCTTGCCAGATACATCATCTGTCCAAAACTTGTGAAGCATTTTATTCCCATTGGGCAAATGGGATTTCTTACATGATACATACCCTCTGTAGCCAAGTGAGTTGAGATTATGTTGATTAATCTTTTTCATGGTGTCACCACTGAAGGCTTTTAGGTGGCTTTGCTGCAGCAGTAACATTCACCTTAGTAAATTTCAGAATAATATTGGTCATAGATTCACATGAAATGTTGAGATCTTTGACAATGTCAGACTGACTCTAGCCACACACTAAATGGCATTTAACAACAAAAGGTAAATGGAAATACCATTAGATCTTTTTTAGCATAATGATAGTATACACCAGTAATCTTCCTACTCACCTAAAATATGTAAATTTCAGTCAGAAACATTTCATCCCTGAAAATAGCCAAATTAAAATGACAGTATTAACTGATATCTTACCAATAAATAATACCCTATCTGGTATTCTACAATAAATATAAAGAAAAAAACAGAAAATAAACTAGTAACATCTATCAAAGCAGTTTCCCATCATATTAATGACATGTTTAATCCATCATACTACCAGTTAAGAAAAGCAATCTAATCTTATTTTCATCAAAACTGTACTTACTGTAAGCTTGGACCTTGAATGATCAGATCTTTTAAAATATCTTCTCAGCCTACAGTAAAAACTGAATAAATTTCGATATCCAGATGCAGATAAATTTTCTAAAGATTTGTACATGTAAAGTATAATAATTGCAGTATACACTAGATGTTAAAGCTGCATTTTCGGATGTAACACTGTCAAAATCAAACCACATTGAATAAAACTGCTAGGTATGGAACATGTGTATGCTAACATATAACTTCTTGCAAAACCATTCATGAAGATCAGTATTTCTTTATATCGATGTGTCATAACAAAAACAAAACTATACTATAACAGTAACAGACAAAAATTTCTTCTAGCAAATGATTGTGTACTGTCCAAAGTACATGAGAATATCAACTAACTATGACAACTTTCCTAAACGTTCCTAAATTGGTTAATAAAAAAGGATAAGAAAAATCTAACTTGCTATTAATAGCAGCCAAAGTAAAGCAAGCTGAAATTAAAACTATTTATAGTAAATGCAAAATCTAAATTCACAAAACAACTTAAAATAACTAAATGCAGTCTACAAGAAAGTAGTAATAACTTTATTTTTACAAACTCAATTTTTTTTTTACTACTGTATAAAAGCAAACTGACTATTCCTCTTGGCAGTCACACATGATTAAGCATTATCTACCAGTGGTAAATGTTTTAGTCTAGTCAATAGTCTGCATTCTATTCTGTTGATTCTAAACCTGGCTTCCTTATTTTACAGAATGTTACCAAAAATAAAAACTAAAATTTAACTTTTGGAACCATTTGAACTTCTCTTTCACTACTTACATTAAACATGACAGTTATAGCTTACAAGTAATTCTACAAATATTTGTCCATATAAAACTATCAGAGTGTGTGATCTATTTAAGATACTTTACAGTAAGAATTTTAGCAATTTGTCTTTATAAAGTACACTAGTAAATGATATGAATTGAATTTTTCCAGTGCTCAGGCTACTTACTCTAAAAACAGGTGGTTTTCCTTCTACACAACATAATCAACAGAGCTAAATTACTTGTTGCCACTGGACCTTAAAATGCACTTCAGACAGATTGAGGTGGCAGTAAAAATTCAATTATAAGTCTACAGCAAATCCAACTAAAGAGCATGACAGCCAACATTTGATATTTTCAGAGATTTAAAAATGCCAACATTGCATTTTAATGTGGTTATTAATCTATTCATAAAATTTTTTCTCAGATTTGTATTAGTTTTTCCAGAATGAGACATACAAGGTCTTTAATGTACCAAAAAAAGTCTCAAACTCTACTTGAATAAACTTTCCAAATTGGTTCAACACTTCATTCCTAATTTTATAATCAAGTGCAAAAGCATTAACAGTTCTTCACTGTCCAACATTTGAAGTGGTTTATGAAAAATGTACCTAAAATACTCATAGCCATGTATCCTTTTTCATTTAATATAAATATTATACTAAAAATAGTTTTGGATTACACACACACACACACACACACACACTTTAATAGCATGCTTCTTTTCCTGAGATTTCTTAAGACTAATAGATTTTGCCAGTAGTTAATACTTCAAAAAGAATCTATTTATTGCCTAAGTACCCCAATTTTTTTTCCTTTGAAAACAAGAGAGACAAACGAAACATGAAGATTAACTTATTTAGAATGTAATTAAACAATTTATAATGTACATAAATTTCTTGACATACTAGAAAATATTTGAAGTTATTTGTTTCACAGACTTGTCAAACAACATGTTTATAGTTATTTCCCATTGGTGGTTCATTAAGTAGAATTTAATTTAATATTAAAATTTTAAAAATGTACACAATTTAGAGTAAAAGATACATTTAGATAATGTTCTTGAAAAAAATAAATAAATAAAATTCTGTCTTGATAGCTTCATCATTTCCACAAATAAACTATCATACAAGTACAGTATGTACCAAACTTTAAAAATGCCAATATCCCTTAGTTCCATATTAAAAATGAAGTTGCAGAAGTACATCCTTGTAAAAATCCAATTTTTTCTCAAAGTCTATAAATGTATTGATTCTATAAAAAAAAAATTCAGTTTACCATGGCAGCTAGCTCTTTACTCAATGAGAATATAATTTGCCATAACATTTGGGAAAATGATGAATTAATGCACATGGTAGGTGAGCTTTAGCTACCATGGTGACAACACCAATTAGCAACCAACATCACCAAGATCTTGAGAATGATGTAAAGCATTCATAGGTCTGTTCATCTTATCACCTTCACCTATCAAATTTGCCAAATTCTGTGTATTCAACTGTTATATTCAGCAAATTTTCATTCGTTCAATATCTTTTATAAATAGTTTCCAAGGTAAAGCATCTGGATTTTATCTTTTGCACACAGCCTCAAGACACCAATAATTCTAACAAGCACAAAATGCCAATAATGAAAAAAAAAAATTAAACTTTCTTTCCCCCCACCCAACCTTTAAAAATTATAAACTACAGCACCAGTTAAAACCTGAAGCTCTAACTTCATAAAGTCTTCAAAATTGGGGAAAAATACAACTATTTTAATGATTTATAAGCATATAAAACAAATTTTTTCTTAACAGCCTAAGTAGGCATAACCTTGACAGCACCAGTACATTTATTATTTAGTAATAATTCCCTTATATTTACTGCATGAAAGTTAGAGTTCAGAAAGTATTTACAACATCATAATAGGAGATTTTAAGAAAGTTCTAAGCTAGTTTAATATTCTTTACTAAACATTTTTTGCTTTGTTTTCTCAAATTTACTTATCCAGCTGAAACTTAAAAGGTCATAGCCACAGAATCTTCAAATAAGCTTATATAACATATCAACCACACAATTCACCTTCAAATAAATGCCAAGTGACAGTGGAATTTCATAATTTGTTCCAAATATTAGACTAATTTTTCAAGAGAATCCTTTTATTGATTTTCCCAGCAACTAAAAAAAAATTGTACCTCAGATTTTCACAAATATCTTTTTTCAACACAGTTTAAATGTTTTGTTTTTAATCATGGCCTATTTTCTGAAGTAGTCACAAATCAGAAAACTGGTAATGCTTGGATCCTGGGCTAAAATGTAAGAAATTTTCTTTGACAGATTTCAAAAGCCAAGTTAGGCTAATATAACTACATTATAAGGGCTGCCAAAAATGTATTTGATTAAGGTTTTTTTTAAAAAATAAAAAAAACAAACAACAAACATAAAATAGGAAATAACACTTAGGACAATACCAAATTTTTCAATTTTTAAACTTTTGCATTTAAAATATCACAATTCCACATGAATGTATAGAGTTACTTTTATTTAAAATGTTTATAGATCTGCAGCAACAAAATACTTTGTAATTTATTTCTCTGACTGCCTCCAGTACAAATATAAATGAATTCTAATTGCTTGATAGACATCTAGAGGAGTACCACCTTTTATATAAAGTAACATATTCACAGAGTAAAGCCGTTCATACCTAGTCAATTTGTTGTTTAAAATTATTTTACAAAAAAGAAAAACTATCAATTAGCACCATTTTTTTTTTTGTTTTTAACACAAATATCATTTAAAGGATCTTTAATTAAAAAAGAAAAATACCTTTCAATTCACAAGTTTCTGGTTAGAGTGTACATCTCAACTTCTCTGCACTCCAAAGAAAATAAATACATATATAAATCTCTTAGCTAGAAAAATTATGTTACCTCTGCAGGAAAAACAAAAAATTCTATATCCTGGCATTTTTGCATTTTGTAATACATTTTTTCAAGAGATGAATTCTAGACCTTGTTTCATTTATATTCTGGTATTTTCAAAAATGCACAATCTTCTTATAGTCTGTAGCCCTGATGCAGTGATAGTTTTAACTGAAATAAGATTTCATTCAACCAACAGAGCTAAATAGTCACCAATGTAGTAAGTTTTAGGCAGGTGAAATTCAGGTGCTGAAGACCTATTAGGCAAGTCCACCAAGACATAGCTAAAGGAAAAAAGTTGTATATGCTTCTTGTCTAAATACATAAAAACTTAAATGCTAATCTGTTCTGATAATCCTGCCAATGTGATGATGAAAAACTTCCAAAGCATAGGTTCAATAGTCCTTTTGTGAATTAACATTAGTAAGATGGAAAATGCTCAATCTAACTCTCCATTTTCTGTGAATAACACATCACGAATAACTTTTCTTTCCAATGTTGTTTAATCCATTCAAATAGTTTCTAACCTTAATGACCAAAGTTCTGATATCTTATCCATTTAATAAATCTTCATTTCAAAAATGTCTGAGATCCAGTTAGTGATAGATTTCTTGATCACTGAAATAAGAAAACTGTATGCAAAAGATGGATTGATCATAAATCAGAGAGGTACTAGTAGTTTGGAAAATCATTTTAATCTGTACCAGAGGATTAGGAAAACTAAGTTAATAAAGAACAAAAAATAAAAAATGAATTAAAAATTTTAATTATGGCATTTAAAAAAAAAAACAATTTACTGTTTAAAATGCCAAAATCTACAATGCAACACAGATGATATTAATTGATAATCAGCTTCAGGAGACAAACCCACTCCTGCTTCTTTGGGAAAAGCAGTATACATTCAAACTAAACATGTGTTTCACATCTCACACAACATAAATAAACAACTTGAAAGTATAAAACAGATACCAAGACATTTTTATTTCTGCCAAAGAACCCTTTTATTCAATAATCATTAATTCATAGAAATGAGAGAAAAAATCTGATATTACAGCCAAGATGTGCAATGAAACCAAACCAAGTATCTTAGCATGTTAGAAATTTTGAGTAATATAATTAACATGTGACTAAAATTTATAGCAGCTCAATGAGTGACAGAGGAATTTTAAATGGAATAATTATTAATGGAATAAAAGTATATTCAAAAGCGGATATGTTCAATTTTCTATACCCTTAAAGTTAAATTTAATGAAAATGCAAAAACAATAAATAAACAAACAAAAAAACCATGAGTAGCATGTAAAAAAACTTCTAACTGAACTCTAAATCTTATTTTCTTAAGTAATTTACATGGAAAAGAAAATCAGCTCATGCAGCAATGGATTTGTCAAAACTTCTTTTAACATTCACAAGTTGTTCAAGTTTTACAAAAAGGTCATGCAGCTGATAAAATAAACCAACTCAATTAAAAAGGCAAATGAGTGAGGAAAACATTTCATATCTGAATCATGTTAGTGAGAATCTTCAGCCACAATATCAAGAGATTCCTTAAAAGATCAGTTAGTGACAGCAGGTGTGCACATAAAGAAGATGAAAAGTAAAATGATTAAGTTTATAGAAAATCTGATTTAAAAAGCTAAGAAAAAAAGTTCTTTTACAAAAATGCTCAAAACATTTGCACCAAAAGTGTTTTTTTTTTTGTTTGTTTTAAGAAATGCATCAAAACTTAGCAAGCAACAGATCAGACGTTCAATATCATCCCTAGCCACCTGTACAAAAAAACAAAAACACTTATGAAAAACAAAAGATCTATGGAAAATTAATATCTCTGAACTCCAAAATGGTGATTCTCAGGACAAAATCTCGGTGGCAGGGAGTTATCTCATCAAAATGTAGGTTTGTTAAGGTAATGGTCAACTAACTATCTACTTTCTGTAAAAACCAGCTACAAATATAAAAACAATGCAAACTTTATTCTGAGATTTAAACTTGCTGATAAAAATCAAAGCAAAAATAAATAATAGCATTATTAATTTCAAGAGTTCTAAATCAGTGCCAGTTTTTTTTTTGTTATGTTTTTGATATTGTCATTAAAAAGTGGAAAATTATCATGACAAGCATCTGAATACTTGCAAACACCTGACTATTTTGAATAATTTATTCATTCACAAAACTGTTTTCTCAGATTAACACGAGATTAAGTTTTGAAACCAGCACTTTATTCTGAGGGCTCTTTGTGTGTAAGAATAAAACCCACATAGCAAATATCGAGTGAAATAATGCATTTGTCACAATAACCACATCAATATTTTGTGTGGAGCATGGTATAAGATATTAGTACATAAAACTTTTGTGCCGATGATTTGAATCTGTGCATGACTAAGTTCAATCATGAAGTAAATATTCTATCTTATGGAGCATAGGTATTGAATAGATATACTCAAATGCAGAATCATCAGCATTAGAAAATGACCAAGTGAACTGCCAGTATTACTAATGTACTTTAGAAATTTGGTTTTGACAGGTCTAGAGTCCACTCCAGAAAAATATTATTATTATTATCAACATCATGAAATCTTGTGTATTAGATACATTTTAGTAGATTTTCTTGTTAATATTTCTTATTTTTCATATAAGATGCATCATTCATCATAAAGGCGCAGACTGCATAATTTCCCAATTTCCTTGGGTAATGCTGAAAATGTTAGATCCATCAATTTGGAAAAAAAAAAACTCACAAGCAATAACGAAGCCATATTCTTCTAATTATGAAATAAATTTCATTATAATTACAAATAAAAAGATACAACAAATTTAATATTTATTATGACATTATATAAAGTCCATGCATTAACCCCAACAAATTCCAAATATCCACATTATATTGTACTAGAACATTCTTGTTTCTCCCACCCAACTCTATGTAAATAATGCACAGTTACACATTTGAAGAAAATTTGATTTGTAAATATTAGTTATAAGAAAACAACAAATTTATTTTTAATTACTATTTAATTATTCAAATTTTTTTTAAAATAAATATTTCTTAATTCAATTTATTATTAAACAAAAACAATACAGGCATTGGATATACTAACATCATCTAGGTAAAACAAAAGGTTTTAACTAGAGGTCACAAGGTCACATGATTAATTAAAAATAATCTTCATATATCAGATATGTAAAGACAACTATTAAATGCATCCAGAAAAGATTCACAGCTTATTTGTCAAGTGGGAAAGATTTGGTCCTTCTCAATTGTATAGCTTTAAATGCAAATTATCCGTTTGACTTAATGTTATAATGATCCTGACTAAATCTTGCACAGATTTCAAGCAGCTCTTTGCATTAAACATTTGCTCAGCCTATTTTTAATAACAAATTTCATTCCACTTTTTGTTTCCCTAATTTTCTTATGTTGGGAGGGGTTTGAACAGATTTATGAATACCAGACACTTTCTCTCCAATATATGCAGCATTCTGCTTTTTAGTTTTTGTTCTAGTTATTTTTCTGCAATTGTAAATGAATTTGAGCAAAATTTAAAACATATTGGTGCATATTTTTTTAGTTACTATATTGGCTCTAATTCCACTTATGTGGTTATTTAAACTCAAAAATTCAATAGGTCACAGGTAAAAAATTATTATGGTGAAAACAGTCAAAACCTGCAAAAAACTGACAATAAAAACCAACGCAATACACTGATATGTAAGAGATAGACTATTTGAGAATATCTCCAACTGACAATACAAGCTAAATAATTTTTTAAAATTTAAAAAAAAACAAAAAAAAAAAACATTGAAACAATGATCAAAGAAGCAACTGTGAATAAAATTTCTGTCCGTGAAGCAGATTTTTTGATTCTGCCAGTTCTCATTTTGAGCATGTCTGTAATCAGTTTTGCCTCATCAGTTTGTTGTATGTACTTTCACATTTTTTTCTCTCCAGCAAATTTCATTGCCACTTCACAAATCAGTTGATTTTGCACAAATTGTGACATCTAGCTCTAACTAGATTGTGTAGCTGCCAACTTTGGCATTCTAACAATGCTATGAACATGATAACATGATTCTTGCTACAAAAATTTCACATAAGTAAACACATGGGGGGATTTATGCTGTAATAGAAAGACCTAATATTGTAAAAGCACAACAAATGATGGTCTGAGAATCACTTCATATACACCACTTAAATACAAAGCACCATATGATCAATGGTGTAACAATCATTTGCCAAAGGAACAGTTTCCCAAACTATTAGGTTGTTACAAAGGTTTTGTCAGTTTTTATATTATGTTAATTTGGGGTTCATTTTTTGCATACTTGTGACTGTATGTAGATAAGTTATATATCATTTTGTAGCGTGTGCTTTGGCATACATTATGCAAGACCTACCTTTTTAGAAATCATAAAGTGGGTATTTTTTTCAGGATTCTGAGTGAAGCATGGATAGAAACGTTTTTCATGCCATTTTCCTTCAGGAGTTCAAACTCTGACAAAGCAAGTGAGGCAACTGGTAACATTAAGCAATCATGGGGCAAGGACTCAGCAAATGAGCTCACAGTACAATGATGGTTCGCAAAGTTTCGATCAGGAGATATGAGCCTCAAGGAAAAGGAACGTAGCAGATGTCATTCCAACTGTGATGATGCGACCTTCTCAAAGATTCAGTTGAAGCCAATCAAAGAAAAACAGTGCAAGAAATTGATGGAGAGCTTGACATAAGCACTGCAACTGTTTCCTGGCATCTTCACACTATAAGCCAGGTGGAAAATCTTGACAAGTGGGTGTCTCACGAGTTTGTTGTTGTTCATTCAAATTGTCGATTGAAGATCTGCTCTTCACTTGTCATAAGAAACAAAAATTACCCATTTCTTGACTGAATCATTACGTGATGAAAAATGGATCCTTTACGACAATTGCAACCGATCAGCACAGTGGCTCGACAGAAACAAGGCACCTAACCACACTCCAAAACCCAGCCTCCACCCAAAGAAGGTCATGGTCACTGTCTGATGAATTGCAACTGGTATCATCCACTATAACTTCTTGTAATCTGGCAAAACCATCACAGCTGAAAGGTACTGTTGAGAATTAAACATTGTTCATCAGAAACTCTCCAAATGACAGCTGACATTGGTGAATGTAAGAGGCCCGCCAAATCCTGCTTATCCTTATGACTCTTCAGAAGATGAACACATTAGGGTACGAAGTTCTCCTTCACCCAGCCTATTCACCAGACCTTTCTCCCACAGACTAACACCTTTTCAAACATCTCAACAGCTTCCTCCATATGAAATCCTTCTCCAACCAAGCAGCAGTTGAAACTGTCGCCAACAGTGTATCGACTTCAGAAATCCTGATTTTTTTAAAAATAGTATAAATGCACTTGTAACTCATTGGCAGAAGTGTATTGATTGTAAAGGAACTTACTTTGATTAATAAACTTCACATTCAGCAACAATATGAAGTCTCATTGTTGCAGTAAAAAACCCGACAAAACTTTTGTAACAAGCTGATATTATCAAACAAAGCAATATTCCATGAATGCTATTGGTACATATTGTTTATTGATACACCTAGACTTGTACTAAGAAAATATGAATAAACAATATATATTTATTGCTGGCACAGATACTTCAATAGTGACAATAACTTTGAAGCAGGACAATTTATTTCAACTGAAATTGATGATTTTCATTTTCTATCTATAAATGCAGTGATCAAGAGGTTATCATACATTTTAGAAATTCATAAATCGATTTATGGTCATTTGTGCAGTAATATTCAAAAGATTTAAGTTATAAATATTTCGTAATAAAATATCAAAAATTGAATAATTTAAATGGAAATTTTTCAGTGATGGTCTTAAGGAATGAATTACTATAGACATTCAAATGAAACCCAGCAAAAATAGTTCTGTAATATTAAGCCAGGCTTCATTTGAAAATCCTAGGCAGAAAAAATATCCAATAATAATTTGTTTTATAGGGCATTTTAGACATCTAGTTAGTATTTCTAAAAAAAACAAATAACAAGATTTACATATTCAGAATTAAAACAATGAAGTTTGATTTTCATGGGGAGTTGGAGTATTATGAAATTTTGAAGCTAATGTCCTTTCATCTTTAACACAAGAGAACAAGCTATAATACTATTATTGAAGCTGTTTTCTTATTAAAAAATGTATTCAAACAATGATTCTCTTTCAGAAAGAGTACTACTAAAATTTCCAAAACATCAAGCAAATAAATTATGAATTTAACTAAACGATCCGATCCATGGCAACATTTTTTTAAAAGTTCACTATATTTGAATCACATTTTAAAATGTTATAAGACAATAATACGTTAATTAGTTTTCTACAGATACCAAAACTGGAAAACATACTGATCAAACTTTTGCATTAGTGAGGACTTAGGTATACAAATTCATCTTATTGTTTTTATCATTGATTAATATTTTTAAAAGACATTTTTAATAAAAATTATTTGCTCAGTTAAAATTTACTAGTATTAATGCATTTCAAAATGATAATAAACTAGAAAATACTTGTGTTATGAAATTAAAACAAAATTGATAAACATACCTAGTGTTCCAGCAGACCACCTCTCCATCAAACATTAGTGGACTTACCATATGATGAACAGCAAGAAAGAGATGGGTAGGTACTGGAAATACTTATAGAAACACAGGAAAAACTAGGTACAAAATGCAAGTAATGTGTGATGCTAGAAACAGATATTGTCTAGAAATGAAATACTTCATAGTACAGTCAAGTGTTGATGCAGTACACTGTGACTGGCTGTCATACGAGCAATCAGAAAATGCCAAACCTGCAGGATGACCATAAAAGTATATGAAGTGATCATTGTAGTGAGGTGGATTCTATGACATCTGGGAAAACTAGTAAAGTCTGCTCCAATCAGCAGATTACAGCCATCCAATGAGATGTCTTTTTGATGGATAATAATCTGTACCTGTTGGCACTTAGTATACCTTTTGATTTTATACCTATATGTTTCTAACTAAAATTAACTAAATAATTGGTTATTCACATTTCATCATACAATAAGTCAAGTTTTGCAATATTTGACAAGCATGGTGTAATTTAAAGCTAAACTTTTTAATTAATCACCATTATGAAGTTGGAACTGAAAGTATTTTCAAGTTTGCTATTGTTTTAAAATAGACAACTACAAGTACAATTTTTTTAACTAATCAAAAAGATCAAGTAGTTATATTTCTTTAAATAAAATAAATAATAAGAACAAAAAAATTAAGGAAGCGAATTTGTATGCCTAACATGGTCATTGTGCTGAATTTCTACAAAAGAGTTATTATCAGATGCATCAAGGATAGAGTTGCTCTTACTGTTCCTGGTATTCATCACCTTCCCTTTAACACTAATAACCCACTCAAAGCTGTTTTCATCACTATACTAATAATGCTTCGCTAATACATCCATCTGCCTTGAACCAAAAGTTGGATTTCCAATTAGGTATCCTGGAAAATGGTAGTTACTAATATTTTGATATATAATTAATCTACAATTAACTAATTTCTAAAAAAAAAATTATATAATATGTTATCACGGATCTTTAAACCTAACAAAATCTATCTTCATAGAGAAAATACCACAACAATCATAATAACATTAGCATTTGTTTTCCATATCACTAAAACACAAATATTTTAATAATTCAATTATAGCCTTACACCTGTTCAAAGTAGTTATGTTTCTTTTCAAGAGGTAGCAAGTTGCACTGAAGGAAAATCCATAAATTTTGAGCAATCTTTGTTTCTTAAAATTCAAAATTTCCCTTTTCCAACATATCTTTTTCAAAATTTACCAGCTGTCAAAAGAAAACTAAATTAGTGACCCACCACAGCTGCATATTTCCCAATCAATATTTTATAATTATGCTGTGCTAAATATGTATTTTAAGAACATTTTTATTCAATCTTCTAGGAATCAAATTCATTGAATTTAATCCCAGTAATTGTAGTGAGGGTTTCTCAATATCGTAGCTGCGTGGATAATTAGTTTTTCTTTGAACGCCATTTAAATGTGGAAGGGAACCACACCTGCACTTCATCCACATGGCGCCTAATCAAATGTTTCCTGCACAAATTGCAGCCCTTTCAAGGGTTTACAAATTTTTTTTATTTTTTTTTTTACAAAATTTCAAATCAAATGAACACAGCTGCTGGAATTGCAGTGATGAAAATTACTCACACTGGGTACTGCATGTCGTAGCAGACTTAGGGATCGAAATAGATGATATGTACATTTCTACAGTTTTAAAGACAGATTATTCACTGTTAATAACAAACAGAATCAATGAAAAGACTCCACAATCCGCCTTAGAATCACTTATCTCATGGACGTGATTAAGTCACAGAGCCGTGGTTCCGAGACTCTTTTTTTTTTTTTTTTGGCCAAGAACTTATTTAGCTTAATTTTTATGTTATAAGTGCACAAATGACAAAAAAATGAGTTAAATTATTTTTCAAAAGACATTTCTTCTACTTTAAAATACAATTCAATAAATGTTTAATTAATAAATAAATGTAATTCAGCAAATATGCATCATCATACAAAAAATTTTGCAAACTGAATACTATAAAACTTTTCTTCAATTAAACACTACATAAATGTTTAATATTAAGTACAAATTAAATGACATGCTAGACATTTTGTAGCAGGTTTTGTTGCTCATTCTTTTTTATATTTAGCATTTGGATTTCTTCCTTTTTTCTCTAAAAGAGTTTCTCAAACAATTTGACTTAATGGCAAAATTCAAGTTCCACTTTTTTTTTCTGCTTCACCTGTAATATTCTCTAAAGTTTTTCTTTTACTATTATTAATGGAATGAATTTATTCTTCCACGAGTTTCCACTCACTGGTTTTTAATGATTTTTCTTCTTGCTGATTTTCTACATAAAAAAGAAAATATTGTGCCTGGCACTTTCTGCAAGATGTAGTAATTTTTAGAAATTATCAACGTTTTTAAATCACTAAGGATAACATACGCCAGAAGAGTCATTAAAGATTATGCTCCAATATATATATATGAGACACACTGGCCTGTCCAGCAAATAACAGAAGCAACTGCCTTATTAAAGTCCATGGCTTTCCATACATTTCTTTGTTCATATGTTCATTGAAAATTTGTCTAACTGCTGCTCCTGTTTCTTAAATTCAGCAGAAGATTTTAATTTGCATGGTTTTTCTGAGAAATCCTCAGATTTATGAAGTATCTCTTTCCATTTATTTCTCTTATTATTTTGACAGAAAGTCTTTTTAAATTGTTCAACACATTTGTTTCTTTTGTTTACTATGTTGGTAGAATTCAGATATGATAGGAAAAAAACTTCTGCACTGCATTGTGTATTCAAGCACCACCCACCCATTGACTTTTTCTTTTGGACAAGAGTTGCTTTCCTTCAAGATCCATAACAAAACCAAAATCAATTGTCTTATAATTTGTTTGCATTTTTTATCATCAATTATATTGACAGCAAGTAATTTGTAGACTAAAGTAGCGCCTCCACTTCTAAGTTTAATAATAAATCTTCATAAAATTTCTTAATAAATATTCTAGATCATTTGCAAGAAATACAATTAAGAGCCATTCAGTTTGATAAATTCTTTTAAAATTTTTTTACTGGTTTAGCAACTGATACAATAAATGAAAGCCTGGCTTCAGCAAATTCATCATTTTTCTATTCTTTAACTTCTACAAGTGATTTATTACTAAGATGCTTTATAGTTTGTTTTTTGTTTTTCTTCTACAGCATCAGCATAATTTTTCATACAAGACTGACTGTATTACTCATTCACACATTTATATTTTCCATCCATCTATGTAAACAATATGGTAGTATATAAAGGCATTATTTGGTATCTTTATATGTTCATGATCATCTCTTCTAGTGGGAGAATCAGATAAAGCATGCAATGAATACAGTATATTTGACGTCTCATTTTGTTTGTGTTACACCTTTAAATGCATTGTGTGTACCACAAACCTACATTTATAAGATTCTTTCCACAATCTGAATTCAGTTTGTCACAAGGTTGTCCACTGTCCAGTAAACATCGGGTCCATCCATAGACAATTGTATAGGATTAGAAAATTTTATTCTTTCTTCAACTTTTTTGATGAAAGTTTACACTAATGTCTGTTACATAAGCATCACCTAAAAAGGCTGAAGTATAACATTTTGCATAAATTCATCTCCATACCAATATTGTAAAATAAAATCCAGTTTTTTTTTTTCTGAATTTGTTTAAGGTTTCTCCAAAATTAGTATATAAGCATTCCTTACACCTTTTCTAATATTCTAGTAAGATAGGAAGCAATACTGAAACAATGCAAATACATGTGTCATGTGGTGAGGTGAAAAAAAAAAAAAAGGTATCTTGTGCTATTTTTTCTGAATCTGGAAGCATCTCTTAAGATATGTAAGCTAAAGTTTCTTTCAACAAAAATGAGTAATCTGATCTGGCTGTTTTCAAGAAAACCACAGAACTTTTGCTTTCAGCACATCACTTTTCATTACAAAATAAGACATTGCTGCACTTTGCTTGAATGCAAAGTATAGATTTCATTTTTGGCATTTTTTAAAACTAATTGCACAAGTGAAAAAAATATTTTAAGGTTACATTTATTTCACTATTACAAAAAGGTAATTTGCTGTGTGTGGGGGGGGGGGGTTTCCTTTCATATGCAATATAAGAAAAAACTTACCATTAACGGAACATCAGTGGACTTGCTGCACACTCAGCAAGATACTGACTGCTCTGTTGTTTCTTTCTTTTTTTTTTAAATCCTTTTCCAGCCATGTTTTGAATAAATCATCTTCTAAGTACTTGCTCTGATAATGTAACAACAATAGTGAAAACCACAACCAGGCTAATACAAGCATCCTACTAAAACCTCCACAAACATGAGCTGACCTGTACAGACCACCATCCTTCAAATTGTGGACAACTAAACAATTCAATAAAGCAAGGTACTATTGATTTTAAAATCACATAGTAAGAAAACAATTTTATGAATTACATCTGGTTTTATAGAATGAGCAAGTAATGATGTATGATGAGCAGGAGTAAAACATGCACAATATGAAAAATGTAACATGGAAGAAAAAAATGTGAATAGGGATGAAACAAACCGAGAAGTTCACTATTAGAAGGAACTGGCCCTTACAACATAAAGGACTGTAATACCTAGTACAACTTTTGATACAGACAGTTAAAAGTCACCTGCACAGACTCAATAATGTAGCCAAAGAGCTTTAGAGAATAGCAAATCCACTTCAACAAAAATCATTTGCAGAAAATGTGTAAGGGTTCATTTATGCAAAACAAAAAATACCCAATCATGAACTCTAGCATGAGCAACAGAAAGCAATTTTCAGATAACAAGTTAGTTAACCAGGCTTTGGAGGAATGCTTGGAAAGCAACAAAAATTCACCTGACCTTCCTATTGTGATGATCCTATTTTAGTTGGAGACTAGAAAATTTTGCTGGCTACCAAATTTTAACAAATTTTTGGAGCCCTCTGCTTGTTTTCATCTAAAAAAGATAAAAAATATAAAATTTACAAAGTTGTTTAGATTTCTAAAATAAAAATAGTAAATTATTCCATTAATTATTACTACAGAAACTGAGTAAATTCTGGCACTGGCTGATCATATCTGCTGCAAAGCATCAGTAAATAATGTTAAATGGTCAAGATGAGAGTCAGATCGTTTCAGAAATTGTGGCAGATTGAAAACACAGGATTTATAATCTAAAATTATATTTTCTGTTTGAAAAGGAAAATAAGAAATTCACAAAACAAAAAAATTGACAAAATACTATGAGAACAACCTTATTTATTATTCAATAAGTCCCTGACAAATAATCTGCCTAATAAAGAAACCTTTCCTCTTGACAGCCAAAAAGAGAAAGTTTATATACAGCATTGAAAATAATTATGAAAATACTCATTATTTGCACAGATCCTGTAATTGCAAATGAGAAACATACTACATACACAATGTATTATTACATAAAATATACAAGAACTAATGCATTGTACAACATATTAATTTTGTATTTGATGTGTGAGCCCTTTGGTTTAAACCAGTGATTATCAAGGTGGGGCATGGGAATTTTTTGCTGGGGCATGGGGTTAAGAATCTTTTAGTGAATTATAAGAATATTTTAGGAAATAATTAAAAAGTTGGTTCCAAAAATAAACTTATGTTATGTTGGTGTTATGGAAAGTGTAGATACAGGAAACAGTTGCCACTGTTACATAATCATGCCCCTTCATTCTCTCAGTGACCATCTGGGTGCCCACAATAGACATACATTCCATCATGAACAGCTGGGCACCTGACACAGCCCATCCCTGTCAGGTCTATAGTTTTCAGAAGGCTGAACAGAGTACAAAAAGGACTGCAACAAAGGAGACACAATTGCCAGGGACCACTCCACACACCAACCCACAACTCTGTCCACTACAAAGTTTAATGACTCAACATGGCACCAAGGAAGTTCAAGGATGTTGAATTATTAAATTTTTATTGGCTTGGGAGTGTCACATGTGCTTCTGGAGTTTTCTATAGCGTTCGTTGATTGGATATAAATATGATAGTTCTGCATGAGCTGCCAGTTTGGTTTCTGTTTTGAGTGCAGCTTCCACAGTTGAGTCACTAATGTGCATCAGTCATTACTTGGTGGTTTAACTGAAGGTAAGTTTTAATTACAGTTACAGAGATTACAAACTCCTAGTGCAGATTTGTTTTCATTGTTGAAATGTTGTTAATATTATAAATAAAGTTTCTGTTGCCACTGTTATGGTGAGATCGCTTTACTGAGAAATGCAACAGTTGGTGTGAAAGATGTGATTTGCCAACACTATTAGTATAACACAATTGTGGTGGTAACTTTCAAGTAAAATCAGTTTATGCATTTTATTTTCATAACATGTTTTTGCTCTGACTATAGGATTAGCAGATTTATACATTCTGTCCAGTACATTACTAATTGCAATCCCTCGTCTTTTTCACAAATTTTCTTAACCCATATTATTCAAAATGAGCAAACCAAGCAAGCAAAACATTCCTCAATACTCAATGGAGTTCTTGAAGTTTGGGTTTATACCTGCTGTATATGATGAACGTGCACCTTTTTGCCTATTACGCCAACATACTTTGACAAATGAATCAATGAAAGCAGGCTGTCTTGAAGCTCATCATAACCATGTCAATTCAAAATTGGAATATTTTAAATTACTGAAGGAGAAGTTTGAAAATAGATAAAAAATCACTTCGTTATTTGCTGCGGAAACTAAAGCCCTAAATCGTACCCTTGAAACTAGCTATGAAATTTCTCTCTTGATAGCAAAACATGGAAAGAATCATATGATTGTGGAGGAACTGATTAAACCCGCAATATCAATGTTTCTCAAAACGGTTCTGCAAATGGATGACAAAGATGTCCGAACAACGCCATTGAGTAATAGTACTATCTGCAACAGAATAGATGACATGGGTCATGATGTTGAAAAACAGCTTATTGAGAAGATGAAATCACAAAAGTTCTCAATACAGATGGATGAATCTACCATATGCGACAGTGAGGCTCTGTTATTGGCATACGAGAGATATATTGATCAGGAAGAGTTTCAAGAAGAGATGTTGTTTTGTGGGATCATTAGAAACAACTACTACTGCAGTTGATATCTACAGCAAGCTCAAAAATTATTTGGATGAAAATGAAATACCAAAAGAAAACATTGTATCTTGTGCTGCAGATGGGGCACCTGCTATGATGAGTTAAAACACAGGATGTTTAAAATTAATGGAGGAGGAAAATCCAAACATGTTTGTTTGGCATTGTGTTGTTCACCGAGAAAATTTAGATGCCAAGAAAATTTCCCCTATTTTACACAAAATACTGCATGCTGTGATCAAGTGTATCAATGCCATCAAAGCCAATGCCAAATGTCAATGTCTGTTTAAGCAGTTTTGTGTCGATAAAAATGCAAAATATGAGAGATTATTGCTTCACAGTGAAGTAAGGTGGTTGTCAAGGGGAAACTGCTTAAAAAGGTTTATGGAAATTTGATCTCAGCAAGATTTTGAAAGACAGACCTTAAATGAAGCTCCTGTTAACAACTGATGGAAAAGCTTATGAGAGTTACTTAACAGGCATTTTTGAAAAACTAAGTACATTGAACAAGCAGCTCCAAGGAGCAAATATGACACTTGTTGATGTGAAAACAAAAGATATTTGGATTCACAGCACTTCTAGAATTATGCCAAAGGAATATTTCCTCAAGAAATTTCAGTCACTTCTAATGGTTAAATAAGTGTGAGGTAACTAATGATGCTACAAAAGTCATTGTTGACCATTTGAAAATGTTAGTTACCAACTTCAGAGATAGATTTTGTGATTTAAAAGTCATGGATTTTCCCTCTTGGTTAACTCAACCATTGCTGGTGAACTTATCTGAAGTCCCAGTGCAATATCAAGAGGGGGTTATCTGAGTTGCAATATGATGAATCTGTGAAAACTCTGTTTACAAGGTGATGAATGAGGAAGAAAGCATCTCAGCAATTATTTATTTCAGGTTCTTAAGTTGCATGGAGTCATAACATAAAACTTTATAAGCTGGATGATACAAGTACTTTTGTTGTTTTCCATGTCTATTTGTTTTTAGCAAAGATACAGTAAATAAATGGAAGAGTTTCCCTACTGAGGTTTTTTCAATGTAACAAAATCAAAACAACTGAGGTGATCAATCAAAGAAATTTAAAATTGCTCAATTGTATGAAATCAGTGTGAAATATAAAAGTCCTTTCTTTTCCTAAATATTACTTTTGTGAAAAACTAACAAAGAACAAATGTATCCAGAAATTTATAAAAGTAACCAATGATCTTATTTGTATTTACATTAGTACAGGGCACTAAACATTGATCTTCGCATCTCAAAAAAAAAATGATTTTACATATTAACAAAACAGGGATATAACCTAGAAATGTGCTTAAATTTTAAAATGTCTTTTCACTTGTTATTGCAGATTTAATAATGTTATAAAAATTTTTTAAAATTAAGGTTATGACAAACATGCATCAGTTATTCTCTGGTAGTGATATACTTGACCTTTGACTTCACTATTATTCATCCTGCCTTTCTTACTGCCCTAGGTTAAATACAGAGGCAGAAGATAGGGATGATTAGTAAGTAACCCCTATGTAGCATCTAGAATTTAAAAAAATCAAGTACCTCTTACTTAATTTTCAGTCAACCTGTTGTGGAAGCAGTATTTTCTCACACTCACCTGATCTAAGTTAATGAACCACATTTTAATGGGATTTTTTACCAACTGCTAAATCTATGACAACAGAATGGCCTTCAACTTTTGCAGACTTCACTTGTTTAATGAATTTTTGAATAGGCAAAACTCTAGTTTTTCTGCTTTTTATTTTAACTTGAACTTGTGCAAACATCTTTATATATTTTATTAGTGAATAAATGGCCCAATGGACAGTTTCAAGTCAATTCACAAGATCACCTGTCTAATAATCTGGCCTCCATGTCATCCTGATACAATTCCTAAACTGGAAATACTAGAAAACCAAAAAGGACTTGGTTCACTCTATTTTTTTCTTTTTCTAAATTTAATAGTAAGTATTAATTTCTTATTTTTAATTTAAAGATGGAATTTTTCAAAATCTAAATATCACCACTATTGTAAATCTCTATACATGTTTTAGTAAGTCAAATACTCTAAAAACTGGCAAAAAACTAAACATATATCTTGCATGTGTCAAGGGAGTAGGAAACTGAAATCCCCAGCAAAACACACAAAGGAAGTCCAGTACAAAAAGTTAACAAGAACCAAACCATATCTGATCATTTTTAGGGCTTTTAATGTAGAATAATCTTTTTCTTAAATAGTTTTCTGTCACTATTTTTATAATGGTCATGGTGATATGATACCTTCCACTGAGAACAAGAACAAGACTTAACAAAATGTGCCTTTTGTCAAAAAAGTTATCATTCTTAAAAACTTAGTAATTAAAGTAGTAGTGGATACAGACTAATTCTAAACCAGAAAGTCCAGGGTTCAAAACATACACATCACAATGAATGCCAGAACTATCCTGAAGATAACAAAATTACAACAGCATAGCAGTAGCACCATCAATGAGATTCTACAAGAAAATCAGACCAACTCGGTGTTTGATGTGGTACAAACCTGGCACTAACGAAAATTAACATAACTAAGTATTTACCTTTTATCTGCACTATCAAGACCAAGATCAGAATTGAAAATTTTCTCATAAAAAAATTTTAGTAACAATGACAAACTTTTTTTTTTTTTTATCATTTTCAGTAAAAGAATTTATTATAACTATTCTTCTTGACAAATAATCACTAAAAATATATTTTTAAAAATAAAAAAACTTTTTTCACTAGTTTAACTATAAATTTTAAAAAAGTAAAACTGAAGATACTTAGCTTTCAATACCACAGCAAACAAGTTAATTTTGTTTTGCCTAAATAAATTCAAAAACAAAAGGTAAATAACACCATTTAATGGTTTTCAAAAATATATAGCAAACAAAGGAACGTAAAAGTAAAAATGTCTACAAGCAACGTGTAACACTGAAAAGGCTAAAATAAGATATTATATTTACTTTATTTAATCCTGCAATCCATAAGTTTATTCAGTAATGTTGAAAAACATTTCTTTTAACTGATTTCTTGAAAAATAGAATGTAATGTTTAAAGGGAGACAAGTCTAAACTTAAACATTCCATCTTATGTTGTCTCCCGTGATTTTTAAAAATATTTGCATATATTTTTTCTATTAGTTTTCCCACTACAAATTCTTAAAACATTTTTTTTTTAATTGATGAAAAAAAATTCATATTTACACTAAAGTAACTCATAGAAAAGCAAATATTTAACGCACAAGAATTTCAAGACAGAAGAAACAAAAAAACTTTTCGGGAAGTGGAATAATTCATATGATGTAAATGTGTAAAAGTGTATACATGTACTGTACTGCTTTTAGGAGCAGAAATAGATATAGGCAGTCAGGGTTATATGCAGCCCAAGCTTATGTCATAAGGCTACTATTGTTAAAGTACACTGGTTACTGTTATCACAGTATATAAGAAAGTCATGTGGTTAATATCATGCTCAGCTAATCTTCTCAAGCTTTTTATACTATTAACTCACTAAACTGGGTCCAAACATCAAACAGCATATCAGACGACTGGATTTCCACACTATGGGTGATTACTCAAAACAATAATGGATTAAATTTTATTCTGAAAACACAATCACTCACTTGTACTGATTTGAAAGTTACACAAATATTACTGCTTCAAGACAATTTATGATAAATGTTTGCAAATTCTATTATGAGAGAATCGTACATATAGAATCTGTCATCATATGGTTAATTTAATGCATTACATAAGAAACTAGTAAAGTCAAATAATGACCTAAGGTTTCCACTATATATGAAAAAAAATGTTTAGCTAAAATAATTTAGACTAGTTAAAACAAGGCAAAAAAAACCCTATTACAAGTTAAACCAGCCCCAATAAAGGAACGTGTATAAATATGATTCATCAAAAATTTGTTAAATAAATAGTATTAAACCATACAAACAGTTTTTCATGTTCAGTGTCCTTGCTAATTTGAAGCAACTTCGTAAGACAACATTTAAAAACCAAAACAAACACAACATGAACTAAATAGTTACTTTAAGCATTCACCACCACCTTGCTGGTATAATTAGAGAATCTACATTTCAGAAATCTTTCACTGCATTCCTGTAGTCTGTTTTGTTGTGCAATGACGTTTAATCTGCAGTAGACTTTTTTTTTTTTTTTGCAATAAGCATTCATCAAATCTCCAGTCAATGTTTAAGTCCAAAATCTTAAGAAATCTCAGTACAACTAAGAAATAGACATGACAAGATAAGAGAATAAACTCGGCTTTTTGAAGCAAATATGGACGATCAT